>JADDOH010001326.1:0-183393 GCA_016648135.1 Agrypnia vestita | reverse complement strand
CCTATAGTTTCCTTCATCTGTGTATAATCATGGATTTTTCTGGATTACATCTGCGTATAATCAACATTTTCTGGAAATTAAGATTAGTTATTTAATTTAATATACTTATAGGTACACAGGTAAAACAGAAAAGGGATACAGCATCACACAAGAAATACTTCAATACTCAAATAATACTAAAAATATAATATTGTCTTCAGCCTGCGATTTTAATGACTTAAATGAAAATATAATGATTTAATACAAATAGGTAAATATTAATAAAATACAACTTTGTGATTACTGTAGGACAAATAGCTATTAATTAATACATATCAGAAATTGCTAGAAATTACGCTGGTAAAAAATTGTAAAAGTCACAGAACATAGGTAAAAGTTGAAAAATATACAAACCTGTTAATAAAAGCTAGACATATTCCTCTGGGATGATATACTTTTTTTGGACCCAAAGAAATTGGATTCTGCATTATATTAAAAACAAGTCACCGCATAATTACTTAGGTACCTCAAATGCATATCAAAAAAAGCCATCTTTGCGATTTGGGAATATTACCGAATCAATAGATTATTTAAAAGATACCGTAACAAAGAAATAAACTCAAAAAGCGAACATTTCATCTGTATTATAACACTCGACAACGTCTGACAGCTTCCGTCGACGGTTATGTTTACATTTGTAATCGTTAAATGGTTTATTTTTATTGGTTTGCATTGTTTTACGCCAACGGTTTTTTTGGTAAGAATGGCTTTATGCAAAGCATGTAATTTTAGCAGCTTACGCGACACTAAATAAAAATGTATTTTTTATAAACGCAATTTCTACGTACATCAAACAAATGTCGCTATCTTTTTACTAGTTGGTATAAAATTACGATAACTCTACAATTTTACCGATGAGACACAATATGCATACAAGTTGACATATTGAGATTTGAGATATATACTCGCATCTCTTACAAAATAGAGTCATAACTTTGAAAAATTTAAAGATAGAAAAAACTAAGCTGATAAATCGTAAATTCATGTTTTTATTTCGTTTTTAAGTATTTGGATTTATGTTTAGAATACTATTTTATACTGCGACGAACTTTTTTTACAAAAAATCGCGGAACGTTTGAATATTTTTTACACGTTGATACAAGATACCACGTTATGATATTTTTTTAATCAATTTATAGATTTTTTTTAGACAAGACATTAATTTTTAACTTTGAATATTTTTTAATGTTGGATTTTTAGCATGAAATTATCAAAAAATCGACGAGATTGAAAATACACAAAATATACTTTAAACTTTAAAATATACTTTTATGGCATTGAAATGCTTCCATAAATGTGAAATACTTCCATAAAATAGAAATAAAAAGCATAATGGCAAAAAAGCTTTTTGGGTTTTGATGCGTCTATGCTACGATTTAAAATCATCACACATTTATTTATTTTTGTCGATTTACCTCTTTAGGAACCAATAACTTTCACAAATATTTTCTATCTCCGTTAGTTATTTTACTTGTGCACTTTAGACGACACTTTTCATTACGTTGCGGCCTTATAGCTTATATTATGAAGATAAATAAATGAATAGATTTAATTTTGCATTTTTTTTGCTTCCGTTTTTTTGGGAACACACTTTATTTTTAGTATTGTTTAGCCGTTGAAGATTTTGATGGCAATATTGGATATTATTCTTTCCAGCCGCGGGAAAAGAAAGTGATCAATGTCCACGACTTTCAAATTACTTCCCGGATTCCGGCTGAAACCCGCCAATTCTTTTATCGTACGAAACAAGGAATTAAAACACGAAATGACTATATAAATTAAGCAACAAAGAGGAAACTTCTTCGAAAAAATAGCGATCAAAAAGAGGAATAAAAATATAAAATTACAAACACGAAGCTACTTATTGTCGCTTTGAAAAATATTACGAAAAATGCCTTCCTTTTTCTAAGAACTTTCCCTTTTATACTCTCCGAGATTTATTTTGCCAAACAAAATATAAAATTACAATATAACATGTACGTTCTAAATATTTCTTCATTCAAAATTTTCAATATTTAAACTATAAATTGTCGATTTCTTACTCGCATAAAATAATAAATAAAACACATAATTTTTATTAAATCAATAAACAAATATGAACATTATATGAAACAATTTCAATTTTTACAACATTTTAATTATATAGTGTTTTGCCAAATCATTCGATAAATATTTTGGAGGAAGCAGATATCTTAATTTACGTGGATGTAATAGCTCAGGCGACTTCTAGAAACACGGGTCGGACTGGATGACATCTGAATTGTGACAGAGTCATTGGGCCTTTAGAAGATGACTTATCGTATACCCAATGAAAATTGATCAGAAGCATCACTTGCAGTACCGAACCGAGACATCTAAACTTCAATATTATAGGCTGAATTGTTTCATTGACCTCCCAGTTTTTATTAGTTTCCTAATGATATTGCTTTCTTTTAGCATTAGTAACAGTCAACACATACCTTTAGGAATCTGATTAGAATTATTTATGTGCAAAAAACGATTAAAATGTACTATCAAAGAACCAAATAAAACGGTTTGAACTTATATTATTTGGCAATTGTCTGGTCCTCGACTACCTACCGCCGCGAGTCTATCCGTAATCTGACCCGTGTCCGCCAATCACGGGCACCACACAGCTGATCAGTGATCTGCTCCCGGTTGACTAAAGGGACCAACTATCCTGTCGCCGGTCACCGTAGCATACGCAAGTGATATTCCTGTATGCAACTGTAAATTGTCACAAAAATAACAATATTTAACCGTGAGTATCATTTGCATCTATCTAGATTTGCTCATTCCTGCACACTTTGCGTACATACTACATACGCGACATTCACTGAACACACGCCACATGCTGACACGAGAGGACTCTTCTGGACGGGTGGGAATCCTCTCCAAATACATACATAACCCGCCAAAAATTCATCCCCGAACCGGATGTGCTGTGGAATTTTTTCGATGAAGGAATTAAGTGATTAATTGGACTAGTTATAGAATACAATTATACAAATACTTAGGACTCATCATAGACAGACACCTCAAATAGAGCATTCATATAGACACAGTAATTGACTCTATGACTAAACTGACTAGCCTTCCACAAATTACACGAAATCACACCGAAGATCATACAAATTATGATGTATGGGGCATACGTTAAGAGTAGAATAGGATATATGATACCCTTCTGGGGAACCTGAAACAAGACAAACCTAAACATACTCCAATGAAAGCAACATAATATATTGAAAATTGTCTAATTTGAAATACCTGACATCAACTGGAACGGTTTACCGAATAAAACAGCAATTTGCGAAACACTAAAACTCATTCACAAGCTAAAAATCGCGAAATACAAAACGAAGACATTAAATTACACAAAATACACGAAAATGATCAACACTATACTAGAACGGCTTAAAATTATACAATGACTCTATTATATATATATACATGTGTTAATATTGAGATTTTCGCGGTTTATAAACAAAATTTACATAAATTAATTATTCATTATTACATTTTTTTTATAATATTTGTGTAAAAACATATCCTTAAATAAAATACCTTTGGATTTTATGGATGACAATTTGAACGTACCTCAGTAATTGCGGAACAAAATATTTACCACAGTAGTTAAAGGTAAACGTTAAATATTGTTTATTAATTCAGTCATTATCACGAGGAACTAAAACATTTTAAACGAGCATAAAATATATAGATATTCTATAACCATGAGATGTGTAAGAGCACCAAATTTTTTAAATAAATACGAAATATAACATAGATTTTATCTCAAAGGAAGACTCATTTCTAAAGATGAAACCAGCATTTATTAAATACAAATTACGTTACAACTTGAAAGTACATAAAACTCAATCAAAATTTATTTTTAAATGCGTCCTTTATTAGATAAACAAAGACGAGGAACTATACTTATCTTGATCAACAACAGTCATTTTTCAATTGATGGCTATCGGTTGTATTCTGAAATAAGCAATATTGCTATTTCTGTATCTCGACAGTTATTTTATAACATTTAATCGCCGCCAATTTTGACGTTTTAAGTTTGACAGGTTTGAAATTAATGAATTCAATCAATCAGAAAGGTCTAAAACGTAAACAAATAATTTATTCACACTTATGAATGATGATTTTTCTAATTGATTAAATTCATTAATCTTTAACCTATCTAACTTAAAACTTCAAAATTGGCGGCATTACAATGATTAACAATAACTGTCAAGATACAGAAATAAGAAAATTGCTTATTTCAGAATATAGGCCGTATATTTGAGATGGAGATCATGATAAATGTACACGTCTGCCCAACATAAAGGCAAAAATGACGCTGTTCGAGAATAAGGTTGTAAAAATCAGTATCAGTGTAATTGTGGAACAACTATTATCATAACAGTAAAACGAGCAATTTTTAGCAAATATATTTTTGTGAATATTTCTGTATACTTACTTAACTACAAATTATTTTTTTGAGTTATGACTTTTTTATCGCACGTGCGACATGTCAGAATCGAGAGAGAGAGAGAGAGAGAAAACAAATATTCAAGTTTATCAATGTTCTGCTTTCTCGATGTAATAATAACATTTTATAGGTATTCTAATGTTAAAAATTTGCACTGCAATATTGCATAAGCATTACACGCTTTGATTTTTATTACGCATACTCGAAATCACATCCTTATTGCTCGGTTTTTCAGGGCATTTCAGGCACAATTCAATCATTTTTATCGTAACGTTCTGTTCGTCTATATTATGTCTAAAATAAGAATCATTATTAAGTTCATGTTCACAAAGAAACTTAAATATTTATGCATTGATAGTTGTACGCTGTATTCTATAAAATATATTCTTTTTGACCTCCTTTTGAGATTAATCAATAAAAATGACAAATAACGAACAATTTTACGTCAAAATAAGTAACATTTTCTCAGAAATTGATTACTAATAAAACACCAAATAAAATTAAAATACTTGTATCTTGACGGTATTTTTTCGTTTTTCAACCTGGGTATAAAGAAAGAATTTAGGAATATGTATACACAGGTATATACTGTTTTACGTAAATGTATGACAGTAATGAACATTGAAAAATGAGATGAAAGGTAACGGATTTTTCTTTTACATTTTATTCGAGGCTCAAACCATCTTGCATTAAAACTGCGATGAAAAATATAATTCAACCTTCAAACCATTTTATCTGAGGCTCAAACCATGCCTTCTACGATTCTTGTTTGTGTGATGCACGTATAGATGGCATTGGACGATAGGCCAAATTCGGGCGCGATGGTGCTGCAGTAGCGACAGGGTACATAACTATAATGGCGGCCCTCTGTTGGAAATTTCTGTAAATTACGTTGTATGGACTGTCCGGACCTTAGAGTATATACAATCCATAGAGACCATATTATTTCGAAACTTGTAAGAATTTTGTTAAAAGAGGCGTGGTCATTCGGTGAGACTGGACAATGCGTTTTTAACACGTGTTTGTAATTTGTTGCTAAAACAGGGCTACCACAAATGAACGATTCTCTGTGAATTCTCTTACAATAAAGTAGCAATAAATGATAATGCCTTTTATATGTGGGTAAATTTATTTATTTTAATTTATTTTATTACAATTTTAAATATCACCACAACAATAATTATATAAGGAACTGCAATAATAATAATAATTATTATTATAATCGAGGATTATTTATATCATATCAAACATAAACATTTAGTTATCTGCATTTGTACAAATATTTAGAAAATTACGTTATTTACATAATATACATTGTTTGTATATACACATAAACTACATTGTTTGAAAAAACAATATGATGAAGTACATTAATGGAATTAATAATAAATATAAAATTTTAATATAGTACGCTATTGATTTTGGAAGATAATTAATCTGTTGAAATATTGTCTCACTCTGACGGTAGGTTGTACCGCTGATTTGATCAGAAAGTGTAGCCTGACATCTAAATATTTAGAAGCAACTGCCTTAATTAGGTGAACAGTATGGTTCTCCAGCGGTGACTGGTCTAGCATGTGAGAAAGTAATATATTAAAACAATATTTTTTTATTCGAACTAATTTGTTTTCTTTCCTTCTGTCAAAATGTACATTCAAGAAGTGATCTGAGCAAACACAACTGTGATTTCCGGGATTCCAATTAATCCTTCCCACAGCATGGATCCATTCACTTTTTTTTACTTCATTTTTTGGGAACATACAAAAAATGATATCCCAATCCGAATACTTTAAATAATAAATAATAAATAATTTGTATTCTAAAATTTTAAGCACAGCCCTGTCGGTCCAATATGCTTTGTCATAAAAATACCACATTGAGCTTAGTTAGATCCATACAATGTAGTGCCTTCTCATTCTTACTCCTAAAAATTCAGAATTTTTAAAGGAGAAAAAAAGAGACGGATATATTTTAAAATGTCGGCTATCTAAGTAAATAATTTTACAGTTCGTCTTGATTGAACATTCATAGACATATTTTGATTTAAGTCATCAAAAACATCTTCAAAATAGCATTCTCCGAATTATTTGTGTAATAAAATCAATCAAAAATAAACGTTCTAGGATTTTTTAAACAAAAGTAAATGTTTGCACTTGGTTTGTTGTTAAAATTATGAAATAAAACGTATACATGTGAAATTTTCATATTTTGGATAAAATACCTGTGATAACTGATATGTTTCTTCCCGTTTCCAGTCCTATTGGAACACCCCTTCATTGCACAAGAAGGCATATCAATTTTTTGTAATATTTGCACGTAAACACACAATAATTTATCGAAAATACGGATAACAAATCTGTCAGCTCTGCCGTTCTCTGCCCGAGTTTTGAAACTCGGGCAAAGAGAACCCTTACAAAGCAATTAAAGACGTACCCGACCGGGTGATCTTTTTTGTCCCTTTTTGTCTTATGTGTCACTATATTGTTAAAACTGAGTAAGCTTTATGTTACCACGCGTACGGGTTTGGTAAAATGTTTAGTTATCCCTCTATGGATTGTATATACTCTAAGGTCCGGACCCTGCGGCAAACGTCATAAAAAAAGTTTTTGTAAGAATGTTGCTAGTATTTAAAAAAATATCTTGTTTTAAGGATTTTCCTTGCATAACTCACAATTAATAGTAGGTATTGTATTAGTAGTATTTATATTACAAAATTAAATACTGGAAAATATAATCTGTATTCATTTATTTGTTATGTATTATTGTTTATTTATTTCCAATAAATATTTTAAGTTTAATCTGGAATATAAAATGTTTAGATAAATACTAAATACCATGTGAAATAAGAGTCGACATTTAAAGCGGCCTTTGTAGTCCAGTGGGCACGACATTGGCTTCTCACACCAAGAGTTCGAGTTTTGATTCCCAGTTAAGTCACGATCTCTATTTATGTGATTTTTGCTGTTGTATTACTAAGGCCCGGTTGTTTCAAGTTCGATCAAAGTAAGCGGTCGATAAAAGCATAGATTTTTACGAAAACGGATCGTCTGATTGGTGGAGAACGTAAAATTTTAGTTTAAACTCTACGCTTACTTTGATCGAATTTGAAACAACCGGGCCTAAGCTTACTTAACTTAGGGACGACCCTCGCAGTCCAGCGATATGACACTGACCATTCGTTTCCCTTTGAGGTCACAATACGTGTGATTTTATTTTCCGCTTCAACAGGTCAGGAAGTCCAATTACAAAAGCGAAACACATTCCAAAATACCCAGGCTGGAGTAAATCACATAGATTAATTGTTACCTCACCGGGAATCGAACCCGGAACCTCTGGTCTTGTATATATCTACATGATTTTTCTTAAGTCTGGATGTTTTTGTGTATAGTTTTCTGTTTTTTTTTGGGTGTAATGCAGAATAGGGCGTTGGGAGTTCTATGAAATATGAATGAATAAAGTAATTGGCTGTCCGCAAAGGTGACAGAGAGCGTGGCGGGTACGTAAAGCTTTACCGAGGTAAAAGTTGTCTCATTTATCTTCGCATGCACACTTATTAATTGATTGATTATTGATTTTCGGATTGTATTGATGATTAAAGAAATAACTGGGCCCACAAAAATCAGTAATTAAAAAAAAAAATAGATTTGTTCCGGAGGCATAGCTTTTCGTACCTTTTTTACACCAATTGAATAAAAACAATTTAGAGCAATCCTCGTAATATTCTTAAGGTTTTGTTAGAGATTTCAGTTTCCGACTCTTTGTTTAGTGTAATGATTTACATCGACGATAAACAGGTTAAGGGAATTTTCGTCGAAGTTTACTATAAAATAATAGTTCTTGTGAAAATTACACTTTGCTATTCGTGTATTGCATCAGCCAAAAGATACGGGGTGGGGGTTGACATTTCAATTTAGGGGTTGATTGGGATTTTGAATATTGAGTGTGGTAACACTGAGCGATCAATTTCCGAATTCCTTTTCTCGAGCGGTTGCGCTGCCGCGTTAGCGCTTTTCCGGAGATCTTGTTCTGTGCAGTTTAAAAAGTGAAAAGAGATTTATCATCTCTTTGTTCCGTTCGAACAAAGAATAATTTCGCCAAAAAGCGCTGAAAAAGTCTTAGTGCTTTTGGACAGCGTTGCACATCGCTTTAACTCTTTCCGAGTCAAGTTACATTGGCCACCATAAAGTTATCCGTATGATCCACATGGTCAGCGGGCTGATTTGCTGCGCAAGAATAAAGATTTGTCGCGTTAGAAAAAAATCGTCTCCTCTAAAAGTTCGCATGCGACTCAAGAATTAGATCGGACGACATTTTATTTTCGCTAATCCGGTTACCACCAGATATTTTCGGCGCGCGCGGTTGGCGGCCTGAAGGCGTGAAGTGCGCCGCGTTTCGTGGCTCGTCCGTGTCCGTCCATTTTAAGCCGCGGGTTGGTTTTTCGGTGGGTCGCCGAGGAATTTTGACATTTTCCCATCGGCGGACTACCGTCCCGAAGTGAAAGTCGATCATGTCGAACGAGGAGACCTCCGCCGATCGCAATGTGGAGATCTGGAAGATCAAGAAGCTCATCAAGAGCTTGGAGATGGCCCGAGGGTGAGTCGATGACTGTTCCACATTCTTAGCAGACGTAACGCATTTTCCGCTTACATGCATCACTAATGTCCTTAAATTCTGCACATTCATTCAAAATATGCGATGAATCAGTCGTTCGATCGTTTTTAGACGAGAAAATCCGACAGCTTGCGTATTTCGTCACTACAACTTGACGTAGGGATTATAACCTTAGTCGATTTCTCAATCATATGTCTGACCACGCGGCTGTTGAGCGTGTTGTGAATTAGCAAATAAGTATATTTTTACCTTGAAAGTATATATGTTACAGTGAATCTGATTTTCTAGTGAGTCCATCATTCACTGGCATTTTAGAGAAAGTATATTCAAGGTCATTCTTATCATATTCAAAGAGTTTTTCACCAATAGAAATGAATACAATATTTTAACTTGCACTTACTAGTGAATTTATTGGTTTCCGAACTGTCAAAAATTAAATTTGACAAGTCTGAAATCCGTTTCCGTAAAAATCTATGCTTTTAAACGAACTTTTATTTATCCAAATTGAAACAACCGGGCCTTGAATAACAATTTAATAAGTCATTGCGTGAACAAGGTTCTTACTGCATTATTAATTTCTTCTGTGCAAATCAACATTATGTAGGTAACGGATATTATTAAAATAGTCATTTTGAAGTGTTGAAAGTTTCGTCTGCACCAATTCTTCATTATATGATTTTATAACAAGATTCTAATGGCACATGGACCTTGTTTTTCAAAATTTATTTTGCGTTTTGTGTCTCATTCTACACTAGTCTAGTCCAAAGTCATCACAAAGCGACAGTATTTCTAATTTTTATCCTTTGAGCGATAGCATATTCTCTATTCTGTGGCGATAGTTCTGTTTCTCGAACTGTCACACTTCTGGACTGGTCTTTGATATTCAATGATTAGTTTAGGTAGGTAACTAAAACGTAATATATTTTTAAAATTTTAATCGCGAACACTTACGAAATTCTGATCATCTTATAATTCAAAAGACAGTCGATTAAACTCATAAAAATGATACGGTGCGAGCAAGCTTCACGTCTGTCACCGACGTCGAGCCGAGTAAGTTTGCGAACTTAAAAACCGCGCACTTTATGTTGTACGTCTACCACCCATGCTTACACGTGCGCAAACAAGAAACGCAAACGACATTAGACACATTTTTGATAAAAAGATAGAAAATTGGAAATGCGGAAGAATCTGAATGAATTCAAACGTAAATGATGACTTAGAATCTCTTTGATTTTTGTATTTTTCGCATCGAGTGTTTGTTACTTGACGCACTTTTAAAGGTTCATTTAAAATTAATAATACCGGGTGTATGTTTATTTATGTTTCTATATTTGTAAGAAATAAACTTTTGTTGTATTGTTATAAAAAAAACATATTTAATAAACTTAATTGACAAAATACATATTCATTAATAAAAATTTTCCCTTAACCCCCCAATATTTACATGGTGACATAACCTCGTTTTGTTCCGGCAGTCGTCAGATATCATAAAAAACCCGAGTGCGCGATCTTTCAGCCGACACCTTACTTCGCGATTCGTATTCGTTTTGCGGTGCCGCTGTCCTATTTTAATTTAGGAGTTAAAATAGGACCGCAAAATGAATAAAAATCGCCTAGTGTAGTGCCGCCTTTATACTTTCTACGCTTTAAGAATTACGTGTACAAATCGATGGTTTCACCGATATATTGTCTATGCTTTGAGTAATGTATTTTCACGGATTATGTGTAGTGAATCTGAGAATTCGTTGATTTAGATGTTTTCACTGCCCCCACTCTGCCCGACCGGGAAAAGTACATTTTTACTAGTGAAAGTATAGTCTCACTAAAAATGCAAATTCGCTGTAACATATATACAATCGTCACCGTACGATTATGTTGCAAAACATCGAATATTTGAAGAAATTCCTACACCTGATCGTGATAATGACATGCCACCAATCATAATAATGATCGAATGCATTTTACAATTTACCGTCGCCACTATTTCATTATCAATTTCTTTCTACTTAAGATGACTAAGCTTTTCTATTTTAATGTGATTTAAATATTTAATACGATGTTCCAAAAGAAAAACTAGCGTAGTGAAGTCGATTAAAGTTTTATCAAAATAGTGCAATGTCCATTTTGGAAATTAATTTGCGAGAACTGCAACGGAGCGAATATTTTAATTATTTTATTCATAAGTATAAGATCATTAATAATCTATTGCTCTATTTCGGACGTTTCCAATAATTGATGATTTAATATGAATAATTCTAATCGATTTCTCTGAATAAAACTTCTATATTATGGGTTTATGTGAGGAGAAATATATTTCAAATTTTACCTGCGAAAACAAATGAAATTATTCATATCTATCACTATTCGTGATTTATTGTCTGACCATTTATTTAGGAAGAAATTATACATATTTTTACTTCAATTCACAATTTGGCATTCAAGGAAGGATTTGTCAGCACTGCATTGATATTTCGTGCTCCGTTTTCACCAACAAAACTCAGAAACATTTGAGTTGTCAAATATAATGAGTTACCATATGAATAAATAAAATATGGAATTATTATTTTTATATAGGGTAAGAATTAAGAACCTGCCTAAAATTTTCACATAGGTGCCATAATAACACATCACAGTATTTTTTGGTATTAACTGGTAAATACTTGGATAAATCTGGTAATAACCCAACCGGACATTGAGTCTAAAACATTGTTCACACTGCAAATTGACAGGTTATCTAATATTTTAGATGTCGACACAAAATAATGTGAACTATGGAATACGAAGTAGTCAAGACAAACTAGCAGTTAAGCACCTTACTGCTAGGCCCTGCGGGCGGCTGTCTGGACTGCTGCGCGGCTATTGATGGCCGCTTCTTGAAAACCTTAGGCAATTAAAAGTTTAATAGATCAGTGACCTTCGCTGTAACGAGGATATTATATAGAACAAAGTCTAAACAATAATTATTATATTAAAATTTCCTCATTTACAAACATTATATAAAATAGACCAATAATGTTGTAGTATTCCAAACAGTATCTTAAGGAAAAAATAATACAGCCACTTTTATGGTTGTCCAGTTTGCCCACATATGGTGGGCTAGCATGTTTATAATCAAAATATGTTTCAACAATTACGATGGATGGAAATTTTGCTCTATTTAGCATTATTAGATAATAATTAACATTATTAACTAATAATTGTGTCTCTTTTTGAATGAATTTAACGAGCGCAAATCTGTCATTCAAATAACCAAGATCCCATGTAAGTGGTTTGATTTCCACACTTCTCTTCCATACTCCTCGGTGTCTTACTAACTTTTATCCTTTTTTTCCAGCAACGGAACATCCATGATATCTCTCATCATTCCACCTAAGGACCAGATCTCCCGGGTGTCCAAGATGCTGGCTGATGAATTTGGCACAGCCTCCAACATCAAGTCCCGCGTCAACAGGCTCTCTGTCTTGGGAGCCATCACTTCCGTACAGCACAGACTGAAGCTGTACACCAAAGGTAGGCAAAATGGATGGCAGTTCTGGGACAGGGTGGTTTAGTCGAGTTTAGCCGACCCAATGGCAACACCGATCGGTATTTATAGCCCACTCGCTATCTTCTACCTTTGCAGTGTTGCCAGAAGAATGCCATCACTGCCAGGCCAGCGAGTGTCCGATTGTACATGTCGGGAACTTTTTTGATTCTGGGCAGTCTGCTGACATTAAAATATTCAGATTATGCTGACATCGCAGTATTGGAATTATATGTGTTAGCGGTATTTAAAATATCTCAAGAATTTCGATTTTCTGGTTTGGGTCTTCTGGGGTATTATGCCATGTTGTTACGATCTTTCTGTCTGACGTTTCGGATCCCATTGCAGGGTCCACCATCAGTTTTGGTTGATACTTAACCACAACACCAACACTCACAACAACACATCAGCCCTGATGGTGGACCCTGCAATGGGATCCGAAATGTCGGATCCCATTGCAGGGCTATCATCAGTTTGGTTAATACTTAACCACAACACCAACACTCACAACAACACACCAGCCCTGATGATGGACCCTGCAATAGGATCCGAAACGTTGGACAGAAAGGTCGTGGCAACAACATGGCATAATACCCCAGAAGATTCTGAGTGGCCGTGAAAACCTAAGAACATTCTTAATTTTGATTTTACTTTCAATTTACATTATCAAGTCAAATTACATACGGACTGAGGAGATTTTAAAATTTGAAAATGTGACTTTTACGATTAGGTGTGGAAGAATCTTGAATTATATAAAATCAAGAATGAAATATTGAAATTGATTCTAGTTTTGTGGATAAATATGATGAGAAATGAGGGTACATGGAACAAAGTATTCTATGGCCACGTGATCTAGATGCTGGACAACGTTCATGCTGGTCTTGCTGAACCGATGAGCTGATGAACTTGCTTGAAGGAAGAGCCTGGTGGAAAAAGATAATTTGAAATTGATTTAATTCTTAAACTAATAATGTGAAGACAAATTATTGAAATAATCAAATATGTCATTTTCCAGTTCCACCCAATGGACTTGTAATCTACTGTGGTACAATTGTCACCGAGGAGGGCAAAGAAAAGAAAGTAAACATCGACTTCGAACCGTTCAAGCCCATCAACACGTCGCTGTACCTGTGTGACAACAAGTTCCACACGGAGGCTCTCACTGCGTTGCTGGCCGACGATAACAAGTTTGGCTTCATAGTTATGGACGGTAACGGAGCGCTGTTCGGCACGTTGCAGGGAAACACCCGAGAGGTGAGTAATCCTCTATGATGACAAAAATTATTTATATAACACAGCTGATTAATTAAGTGATTATTAAATAATTAATAATTGACCTATTTTGGAGTACCACAAAGTGGCTTCCAGCGAAGCGCATGAAATATTTCAAAGATGAATTACTATTTATATTTGAGCTTTCAACTTCTCTCTAGTGGGCGTGAACCTTTTTAAAATAATCAATTTAAAAATGTTTTCTTCATTAATATTCATGTTTCCATCTCTTTGCACTCTTCAGGTGCTGCACAAGTTCACGGTGGACCTACCGAAGAAGCACGGCAGGGGAGGACAGTCCGCTCTGCGTTTCGCCCGTCTCCGTATGGAAAAGCGTCACAACTATGTCCGAAAGGTGGCCGAAGTGGCCTCCCAATTGTTCATCCTGCAGGACAAGCCCAATGTGTGCGGCTTGATCCTCGCTGGTTCGGCTGACTTCAAGACGGAGCTGTCGCAGTCGGACATGTTCGATTCGGTCAGTTGGGAAATATATCATTGATTTTTTAGCATGAGTTGTTGATATTTATCGATTCATTCATTCTTGCATTACAAAATTATAATTGCTGTCAAGTTTCGGATCTGCATTTCCTTTAGCTTGATACCTCAATTTCCAGCGATGTGAATGTCAGAAAAACCCACTACATATCAACTGTACAAGTCAACTCTTCTTGGTTAAATACCTCTCATTAAAATAATTATTAAATAAACATTGAAAATATTGAGATAGTCAAATATTTAACGTCTTGCCCTCTGATGCGTTTAGTTTATTATACAAAATTAAAACTGGAACTTGTTATTTACCCAATAATTGAGACAACCGCTGTCCAAGCTACGATTGTTCCCAATTTATATTATCTATATTTCTACATTTAATGAATCCAAAGTAAATATATTATTGATAAAATGTATACAAATTTATTTATGTGAAGCAATAAATATCTTTGCGGTTAGACATTTTAAATAATTAGGTTAAAAGTAGTTTTTATTCACTAGAAATTAATGAAATACAGTAAAACCGCAATATAACGGACTTCGAATGTAACGTACAAAAAATTCAGTCAAATGTAAAAAAATTAAAAACTTCCTGTTTAAAAACGTCCTTTTAATATTATACATGCTTAAATTCAAGTGTTGCTGCATGCAAACAATTTTTAGCGGCCATGATAATCACGTCATACGTCTAGCACTAGAATTTGTGACATAATACCGTCCTGCTCGTAGACTGCACCTAGCCAAAGCGATAGTATATTAGGGGATTCCCTGATATAATAACGCGTAGGTTTCTATGGGTATTTGCCACGCTGGCCGGGGATTCACGCAACTCTACACCAGTTTGACTTGTTTACTCGAAGTGAATGAACGCATTTAGTATACTCCAGTAAATAAATTAAAAGTTTCGCAACCCTACCCTTTAACTTGTTGTGGGCCGTAAATTTTCTGAATTTTTTGTGATTTTTCTTTTTACGAAAAAACCATGAAAACATGCGTATATTAAAAAAAAAACACACACATTCATATTATTTTATCGTAAGTGTCGAAACGCAATGATTTTTTTATCATTTAAGTAAAAAAAATAATCTTTTTTTGAATTTCCATAATGTTGCCAGCGCAACATTTTCTGAAAAATAATAATAATTTTTTTATTTGTTTATTAGAGACAACACTACTATTAATAATAATAATCTTCTTCTGTGTGATATATTTTGTTGCACGGCACGGCACACGACGGGACATCGCACTCATAACACATAAATATGATACACTTTCACACACACACATATTTCAAATAAACGCAACAAAATTGCGTGTAATTTTGTTAATAAATCACTATTAGTATTCAATTGAATCATAAACCAACAAAAACTGACAAATATCGCAAAACATATCGTATATATTTGTATATACGTGTACAAATAAATCGAAAATCGAAAAAAATAAATCGTATTTCCCGCGCACATTGCGCGTGACCTTGACGATGGAATATTTGAATTTCGATTGCACAACACGCGATCGGGGCGACATCTACAACTTCTCTATACGATTTTGACGGCAGAAAAACTTCCGTTTTGATTGTTGATTTAAAATATAATCGGTGATGTTTTTGAGTTGAAAATGGAACGACAGGTCACAACAGGATTTCTCTATTGGGAAAAAATTACGTTTTTCAAATTCGATACGCGGCCGTCGATAAATAAATTATTTTGTGCCTGTCGGATATATGCGTCGGCGGCCCAGGGGGGGTTAAATATGGACAAATGGAAAAGAATTGATCTAGTGATCAATCCAAAACTAGAAATTATACAAAAGTTGGAGTCCGGAATGTCTGCGTCTCGTATACGTGAACAATATGGCAAAAAACAGCAACCTTTAAAAGTGCAAACACAACTTGATTCCTTTTTCAAAGCAGGATTACCGAAAGCAAGCACGTCGATATCAAACAGCAACGTATTTTTTTTTTTTTTGTTTTTGTATTTAATATATCTAAATATAGTGTATTTATTTTCAAGAAAATGTTTTTTTGATTTATTTTAAACCCATTTTTATATAGCGGACTTTCGGCTTTAACGGACACCCCGTCCCCCAATTAGTCCGTTAGGTTGAGGTACCATGTTTTTTGATATTCTTATCAATGTAATTCGAAATATTCTTAATGAAACTTATTCAGTCTGGTAAATTATAAAGCGGCCGCCGACATCTAACCTCTCATTTCAATTTTGTATCTTTTGTTCATTCTATACAGTTGATGTGTGATCAGCGACCACGCTCGAAAAGCATCTTTTTTATCTTCATCCCTGCATTTCACTTTTGTATAGATTTAAACGGCAAAACCGATCGGCTCCTGTAGCCCGCTCGCTACTTGCGCCTTTGCAGTGTTGCCAGATAGATGCGAAGCATTGCCAGGCCAGCGAGTGTCCGATTATACATGTCGGGGACTTTTTTTGAATCTGGGCAAACACAGCTCGACAGCTTCTTCTGCATAATAAATGAGTACGATTGACCAATTGTCACTCGACTGAAATAACTCCACAACGTACTCTTGTATACTTCCCCAATATTTTTTCCAAACCATCCTGTACGCTCCTAATGAAGGTATGTTTAATTTGCAGCGGTTGCAAACTAAAATCATAAAGCTGGTGGACGTCTCTTACGGAGGGGAAAACGGCTTTAACCAGGCCATTGAATTGGCAGCCGAGTCATTGCAGAATGTTAAGTTTATCCAGGAGAAGAAGCTCATCGGAAGATATTTTGATGAAATATCACAGGTGAGAGGTGTTTTTAGTGTCCTATCATGTTTTATAATCAAATTGAAATTATCTTAAAATATCATAGATGGATAAAGAATGCTGATATTGCGCCTTGAGTCACTAGTTACAAATATTTTATATAAATTAAATGGCAAGACCGGTGGGTTTAATCTTGCGGGGCCAGCGAGTACCTGATTATACGCGTCAGGGCAAACATAAGAAATTCCCGTCTGGGATTAGTGAGATTTGAATTTTTTTTTATTCCATTTTGAAGTCAATTATATATCAAGGAGTGTGTTGTCTTGAACATTTACAGGACACGGGCAAATATTGTTTTGGAGTGGAAGACACATTGAGAGCGCTGGAACTAGGATCGGTGGAGACACTCATCTGTTGGGAGAATCTAGACATTCAAAGGTATGATATGCATGTTGCTATTTCATCTCCTTTCTACCAATTTGCAACATGTGGTATGTGCTAGCTTTCTTCTCTATATGGATATAATATTGTTTTATATAAAAATTTTGATTGCATGTTAATTATTTTTTATATTAACTTTGGAGTTGATCAATGGCCAGTTGTTTGATCGGTCGTAAAAGTTAAGAAAAATGTGTAGATTTTTGCATTTTCCACCAAACATCCTGTGTCTTTGCATAAATCTATGATTTTTCTTAACTTTTAGTATTACTACTGATCAATGAGCAGACCCTCAGGGACGGTTGTTTCAAGTTGGATTAAAGTAAGCGTACTTTTAAAGCATAAATTTTTACATTCTCCACCAATCAGACGATCCGTTTTCGTAAAAATCTATGCTTTAATCGACCACTTACTTTGATCGAACTTGAAACAACCGGGCCTTAGTGTGTTCAGGCAAATCCAAAAGTCCTAAGTGTAATTCACTTTGTAGCAAGAAAATTCGGTAACTGACGCCACATCTAGTTCTGAAATAGTTTTTGCAATTAGTTGATGATGGTCATTTTTTTTAATTCAAAATCATTTTCTCAGGGAACTGACACAATTGTAATGTGGTATTTTCCTCTATACGTCAACAGAAATGTTGAATAGTTTATACATACCACAGTGCCAATTTCATTTTTAACCTCCTCGGATTCGTAGTGTCACCTATATAGGACAGTTGGAAAAAAATCTCTCAGATCAATGTTTGGCACTGTATACTTTTACAAATTAGTTAAGCTCACCATTAATAGATGTTACATACTAGTGGTATGTTGAAATCCAAATTTGAAATATTAAAAATGTTGTCTTTAAAGATGAATTAACGGACCGACTATGATTATCCTTTGAGTCTAACGAGGATAATAATTAAACCTTGCCATATGAATCAGGTAATAAGGATACTATTTCTGGTCTTTTATTTTTTGTCTAATCTAACTATATTATTTTAAGATATGTGCTGAAATCACACGCCACAAGCATAGAGACAGTTCTGCACCTCACGCCGGAACAGGAAAAAGATAAATCCCACTTTACAGACAAGGAGGTCAGTTGCATGTTTATTTTTGTGTTTATGTTTTTATTTATTGTATATTATATATAAAATCATTTTTGACGTGTAAAATTAGAATGTCAATAAAATTCTTTAGCTTGCAATCAAAATTATCAATTGTACACAAAATTAATGGAAATAATTAGAAAATCTTAGAAATTGTAAACAATTCTGAGATCCTTACAGTTTTGTGAAATGTATTAAGCTTGCAAATTGACGACATGCAATTCATCAGCTGCAGTTAAAGATGAATACTCTCCTATAGCTTGGAGAGGAGAGTCAACCTTTTCATGTGGTGAAGTAGCTCACGTAGTGAGGAGCGATTTTTTAATCATTAACGGGAACAGGCCTAATATCGGAGACATGTTGTGGAATGTTTAATTGGATTTTATATTCTTTGGAATAGGATTTTAATAGTTTCCAAATTGTTCATTGTCGATGCTTTATGAGGTACCGAGTGGAGTAGTTTTAATTTATGACTATGGAAACTGGTTAGTTTTTAATTACAATCGATGACAAGAGGGACTGCGCCTCCAATTTAGAGTAATGACAAAATAGCTCAACGTTTGTATTGCAAAGTTTAATTTACTCTAAATTAAAATAATTATGCTGCACCAACTGCTATATCAATCAGTAATATAAATACATTGAAACGCACTTAGGACCAGTTTCGTTTAAATCATAGAGTTTTGCGAATTCCACCAATCAAATAACCCGTTTTCGTAAGGAAAACTATGCTTTAAACTAACTATTATTATAAACCAAGTTGATACAACCGGCCCTTACTGAGTTCACCTTTAATTCTTTACCCCGCCAAATAACTTTAAATTACCAAAAAAGTTCCCTACGAATTTTTGGGGTTAGCACGTTTTCCGCATTTCAATGTTTTCCGCCTAAGTAGCCAAAATATTTATAACAGAATTCAATTAATTATACGTTTTTCAAAATATTCAATTTTGTCACATTCCTAAAAATGAACACTGGATGCAATAAAATTAGCCGCTCCTCATGTGGTTTTAGCTGTGTCATAAAAGTTACTGACAAAAACTAATATTTGAATAAGTGAATAAAACAAAGCCTTAAAATCAACAAAAAGGTCAGCTCCCAATAGATAATTCTCACAGAGCCGCATTAGTAATACAATTTTATTTTTTCAGTAATATTTAGCTTGAACCATGTAGACATTTTTATTTGCTTAGGCGACTGAAAAACCCGTTTCCGAGAATACATAACAGTTGTATCAACATACACGCACCAGGCAATCCACGATACCAGGAGCTGCATTGCCACTACATTTTCATTCATATTTAAGGCCCAAAATAGACAGAAATTTAATTGAAATTCTAACTAACCTATCAACCATTCCGCAGGGGTAGGCAGAGAGGATAGAACGCCATATTCTTCTATCTTTTCACACCACTTTTGCTTCGGCTACATTCATACATCTTCTCATGCATGCTCTACGGTTGTTGAGGCATTTAACAGGGCCATCCTCCAATCTTATAGTATCTAATCATGCCAGTTCTTTTGCAGGTGCCCTCTATTCCTGTTGTCTTCAACGCTTTCCCCATATATTTCCTTAACCATCTTTTCCTTGCTCATACGTTCTACATGACCAGACCATCTCAGCGCTCCTTTCTTTATTCTATCACTACACTACAGCCAGCAAATAGATTCACTTCTATTTGTTCATTCCTCACTCTATCGACATAGTAACCGCATTTCCTTAGTTAGAATTTCCATTTCCACCACATTCAGTCTGCTTTTATACTACTTCTTTTTAATTATTTATCGGATAGCCTTGTTTCCAGCATGGGTCTGTTTAACTCATAAAATGTGAGATAACAGCTGATAACTTCTGTAAAACAGAGGTTTGGCTGCGCGTTGTACAAATGTAAAGTGTTTAAAGATTATTAAACACTTCAATATACTCACGGGTTTTCACGGCCTTCAGATGTAGATGTTTTTCCAGGTTATACTGCTGCCGATTTGTTTTCTATAAAATTGTCGACTATAACAAAAACTGACTTAAAGCAGTATAATAAATTTCGTGCAACAGTTTGTCGATTTTCGGCGACCTGCTGGAATACCAGCGCGAGCAATCATTAAAAATGTTTGTACTGGCACAATGATCATTTTTACTCATTGAATTTTATCTTCACGCACATTGTTTCCAGAGCGGCGTGGAGCTCGAGCTGGTGGAGTGTCAGCCGCTGCTAGAATGGCTGGCTAACAACTATAAAGCCTTCGGAACCACCCTGGAAATCATCTCCGACAAGAGTCAGGAGGGCAGCCAGTTTGTGCGAGGGTTCGGCGGCATCGGAGGTCAGTATCGAGCTTTTCTCATTTTTACAACCGTATTCAGCAGTAGACTTCCGCTTATGCTATTCACTTTAATTCTTAATAAAGAGTCTCGAAACATTGGAACTCTCCAGCCTGGCGATATGTTGCTGTTTAGTCGACACGTGCATTGTGTACACCAAGTCAACAATGTATTGATTTAATTTGCAGATTCAAATAAAAAGATTATCAGCTCAGATATTTGAGATCTTCTGTGAACAGTTTTCTGGGATATTCGGCCGTGTATGTGTGACCCCTCTGGCTGACGTTTCGGATCCAGTGAGGTCACATGTACATTTCAGAATATCCCAAAAAACTATACATAGAAGATACTGAACGGCCGTGAAGACCTGAGAACAGATATTTGGGAGTCTACCGCAGATGAAAATTTTATATATTTCTCAACACTTACCAATTGCTCTGAATTATAAAGTGTACTAACAAATGCTTTTTTCCTTTATTTTGTGCTGCTCCTGGATATCTTTCGGATTGTGGATTCTATCCTGGATTGTCTACGGATGTTAAACTAAACTATTACGTATCTATTTTCTTTTTTATATCACCGTTTTGATACATCAACATCCGATTTCACTAATAAATCTTCATACGTAATTTTTGTTTATTTTTTGTTTTTCTCTTCATTTTGCATTTTTGGCCACAACAAAATTTATGACTACATTTCGCTTTATTTTGTGTGTTTTTTTTTCTTATTTGATCTTTTTCACTGGTTTTTCAAAAATAATTTTGTTAAAATTCCATTTAATAATTTTTGTGTTTTTTTTTATCATCATTTCTTTCTCCAACTTTTCATAATTATTCTTTTAACATTCTGATGTTTCTCTTTAATTTTGACATGTCCCGTGATCTTTTGGGTTTACTTGTCAATTTACAATATTTCACCCTTCGTACGAGTGACGAATCAACCATTTTGCGTTACCACACCGATAGGCATCCTGCGTTACAAAGTCGACTTCCAATCGCTTCAGCTCGACGAGCCGCTCGACGACGTGGATTTGGATGACTATTGAACGACAACTGCTTCATCGACAAAAGACCTTCCCGTCAACTAAAGCGGACTCATAAAATTTGGCCTTTTTTTTAATGCATAGTTTTATAAGAGTATTTAATAATTATTACATAGACGTAATCATTGCGTGTTTTGTGCTCGTCGTTCGTTTTTTTACGTGGACGTCCGTTACACGTTTGGGAATTTCAGATTTACGAAAATACGTAGAATTTCTAAACAATAATCTGTTTGTAATAACGCCATTTACCGCACACCGTGTATTGTGGCTTACATTGGAAAGTATGTCCCCTGCAATGAGTGGTTCGCTCTGCCCGGGGACTCTCCACGCTCGGCCCAGTAATCCTTTTATTGTATATAATTAGTTTGTAATTGAATGGTGAAATTATTATATTATTTATACATTATTGATATTCAAATTTTTCGCAAATGTCAGCTCTGAGAGTTGTGACATTTAAAAAAATAACGCAGGCTCAAATGTAACTCTAAAACATGAACAACTGAACAGAAATAAAGAAAAACATTTTATAATCGGAATTATTATTATCAAAGTCAAATTAAAACGATGGTTAAAATGGTTGTCGACTATTGTGTGAATGACAGCAGTAAGATTGAGACATGTGATAGACATAACATTGGAACTAGGGAATGCAATCCCGAGTCGGGATTGCCCTTTCGGGATCCCACGAGATTAGAATTTCTAATCCCGCGGGATCCCTACGGATCGGGATCCCGAAAACTTTTGTATTTTTTTTGTTTATAGAGCTGTTAATTAACGACAATGCCTTGCATTTTTATATAAGCAATTTTAATAAAATGTTCATTATTAATCATTGCATTAAAGTTTTTGTAGGCATTTTTCCAAGCCTCAATCAGTCAATGTAGTAGAGTAAAAACTACTAACTAGTAGTAGTTTTTAGTACTATGTTAGGTTGATAAAATACAGCAAATATTATTCAAAGCAATTTTCATTATTTGAATGTGACATGAACATAAGTTTTAAGTACTTGCTAAAAGCTCTATAGGCATATACAATTAAACATAAAAAATGCTGATCAATCCCGATAATCTCGTCGGATTTTTCGGTTTGGGATTGATCTCGTAAAATGCCTCGAGATCATGCAGGATCGTGATTGCATTCCCTAATTGGAACGTAATGATGTGAATGGAAGGTGTATTGGATTAAGATGTTATACTATTTAAACTTTTCTAACATTGGTTATAACAGGCTCTTACTTGTGTGGCGATGTGAGAAAGAACAAGATTGGATCAGAACTGGTTGGAAAAATGAAAATATCTCCTTTCGAAGATACAGACTGCTGCGGAATTGCGATTATATTAGCGGGCTCCGATGCCCGAGTCGTTGTGGGTGCACTGATCCGAGAGCTCCCAAATAACATTGAAGTGCTTAAATATTGTAAAATAAAAATGTAACGAAAATAAAGATAATATTTTCAATTAGTGTCGAGGAACAATATTAGAGCTAAGAGCCCTGAAGCGTGGTTGATATTTTTATATAAAAAAAAAAATTAAAAATGCACATTGATGCCGATTTACAAAAGAATCCAATTAATCGGAAACGCCTTATCTGTGGCTATTTAAAAAAAATAAGAGGATATTTCCTGTACAGGCGGATCAAAATAAAAAGTGAAATTGTGTTAAATAACAAAATAAAAATTTATGCCAAGTCGGTTTATTCGCAATGAGTTTTTGTTTGGCACGAAACCAGACAAGGGCATAACTTAAAACTAATTACTTACTAAGTCTGATGCGTCAAATTATGTGCAGTGAACTTTGGCTAGGTTGGGTTCGGTCGAGCGAGTTCGTCGTGAATCTTACCACCCAAAGTGTGTCCTTCGATACAGTTGGAAAAATGAAGGGTGCAATGTTGTCAAGATTCAAGAAAGCATTCTGAATAAGTTTGAGATGTTTATATATACATTCGGTTACCGGAGTAATAATCTTTCTACACTACTTGTGGCGTTTAGATGCAAAAGTGCCACTGTCCATATGGATACAGGCACTTTTGGTTCTATACGCCACACATAGTATATGTGCATTGTGAGTTTTTCTGAATATTACTTCTGTGATTGCATTCTGTTCATATACTGGACAAACCGTACAACTGTGAAATTCCCAAACGCGATACTTGAAAAACAAATAATCTGATGTGTTGTTTTTATTTATTTTCATACCAAAAATGTTAATTATTATAATATATTATAAATATTATTTTAGTTTAATAAATTATAAATATTTGAAAAATTGTGAATCGTCACCCTCGTGATTATCCATTTAAATCTTATTCATTCTTGAAAATTACCAATTACCTGACGCTACTGCAATGTTATTAGACGAATATCTATATAGTAAGTTGACAACATGACCCACATCGTAACAAATTTTCACTTCAAGTTTGGTTATTTTACTTCTACTTGTGCACTCTTATACAAAAAAATCTGTTGTATTTTCTGTCTGAAGTCGCTCCTATTCCACTTGAATAATTATTGGAATAATAATCATCACTTCACGCTTCAAGAAACGTATCCTTGTATCCGTGCATCTTGTAAATACGTACTTAAATAATAACTTATTGAATTTTACTATGTAAAATAATCACGAAGGGTGACTAAGAAACCGTATCTCTGGTTATGGTTTTAGATTGTTTTAAGAGGCTGTTACCCAAATATTTGCTTCAGCCTGAATGTTGTCCTTTCAGCTACAGACAGCGGGCGTGTCAGGATCTACGATTATTTTATACTGCATACATTTAAAAATTGTACCACTGGTTATATTTTTAAAATGCATTCCCAGTGAAGTTAACATAATATTAAAGGAAAACCACACTTTGGCGAGTGGGAGAAGGGTTTTTCGAGGTTTTTCCAGTTACAGGAATCAGTTTCTGGAAATTTATTTTAAATTATTTTGATAGTTGAAATTCAAGGCTAGCTGCTTATCTATAAGTGCGTCGCCGAAGATTTTTTTGTTACAATTCGAATCTTTATATTTTTCTAATGTTTAAATTTCTTTGTGGATCTTTTGATCGGTATACCTTTTCCAACATTGAGCAATAAAACACGGCTAATCTGAAATTACTTTAAAGATTTACAACTAAACATGTTTGTCACAACTCTTCAAGTGCCTAAAATCTACACACTGTTGTTGTTGTTGCAGATATGAATTGTATATTTCCAGACACCGCTAACTCCATACCAAAACAATTTACAGCAGGTCAAGTAATTTATACATTATTGTGTGAGATGTCATTACCCACACTGTTAGTTTTTCTAGAAAGTTTATTTAAAAATATAAATAAACTTTCTAGAAAAATTAACAGTGTAGGTAATAACATCTCACACAATAAGATATAAATTACTTGACCTACTGCAAATTGCTTTGGTATGGAGTTAGCAGTGTCTGGAAATATAAGACTCATATGTGAGTCTAGAAAAACGAAATAAGGCCAGCACATTGTAACTACGAAAGTCTCGAATAACTTACATGTATAAACGTCCGTTTAACGTTTAATTTTATTAAAAGTATTAGTTTAACATAGTCTCCAGCGGGTTATGCAAGACAGGTATACCGGTGATGCGGAGATCTGCCAGGGCCCAGCCCTTATCTCATTCCGTTGGGACAGGTCTTGTGTCATGAATTATTCATTGCTCCGCATAATGCTACGTTGCAATTACAAGGTGCCCTCAATCTCCACTGGGCACCAAAAAAATCTTGAATATAATCGCGCGTTGTTATATTTTCTCAAAATTTTTTCAAATATAAACTTGAGCCATGCTGAAGCTCCCGTTGCTTGGCCCTTGCAGACTCCACGGTCCCGGAAAGAATATCGAGGAAGAACTGGCGATATATCATGTGGAACGAAAATAACCGAGAGAAATAGTTTCCAAAATAGAACATACCTTGTCATCTGTTAATTTTAACCCAAGTTTTTGCTGGTAGATTCTTAGCTGAGTGTTTTACTTCCACGGTGCGACTCGTGAGGCGTTGTCAGTTCCTCCATACATACTAATATATCGACGGCTCCTACGTATAATATCGTAACCCACAAAATGCAATTTTACAGGAGAAGCATTTAAACATATTTTCTTCCGGTATAAATCTAAATATTGTCCATTTTTTTTTTGGAATTTTGTATCAATATTTTATTTTTTACTGTAGTTTCATAAACAATCACAAAAAAGTCGAAATTATTATTCACTGCAAATGCATATTTCGGCATTTTTTTTTTTTACGAAAATGTGGGTTTTTATTATTCATTTATATCAGAATGTATATGATAGATTGCAATTTTTTTAGGGCGATAACTTAGATAGAACCTTTATTCTTATATAAAAGTAATAAACTAAACATTATTTACAATAATTAAGAAAAATATAGACATTAATCCACAGGTCGCGGCAAAAAAAACCTTTTTAATGTTCCCGGGCGTAGAGTGGTTTGTTTAAAATTTCTATGTAAGCATAATATGTTTTTTTATACGTATAAAATTTACTTAATTATCTAGAATCCGTACGTAGGAAATTAAGAAATATTCAATATTAAAAAAGATATAATTTTTGAAACATACTTAAATATTTACGTTTTTTGGTCATTTTCAAACGTTGTTTATTCATATAAAAAGATGATTTTAAACGATATATTGTATCTATATTCGCACTTTGAGTCTTCATTCACTATTAAAAAGCTAATTTTTTTATATAAAACACGTTAATTATTATTTTAAAATAAAAATTCTAAAGTATGAAAAACAACATCGTCAACGTGTTAGATGCCTTCTGGCCACGGCAGAGGTCAGTCGTGTTTATGTAGCCGAATATTCCTCGTCATTTATTTCACTATTCATTGTACTTTTACGCCAAATTTGATATTTATATGAATTATTATTATATAATACGCTCAAAATCAATTGATATCTCCCATATATTATTGGTTATTTTTTGTACCACATTATTATATTTTTTTTATACTTATACCACATATATTAAGGTTTTATATGGATTTTCGAACGGTTTCATCCTTTTTAAACTTTGAACATGCGTCACATGTCAGTTTCGGTGTAATCCTAATTCAACAATTGTTCCAGATCATTTGAGGTATCAAGATACATACTGTACGCGCCGTGCGCATGCGCGTTCGCGTCTCCCATGTATTTATTTCTTGTTTAATATTAAAGGTATTCATTATGATATGAAAAGTATTTCAGAATTATTAATATGTTTTTTAAATTCTATACAGTAAGTAATTATTGGACGTAAATAAAATACGGGAATTTGTCGATAGATAAAATAATACATTTTGATATACGCAGTACGCACGTGGGGCTAGGTGATTGTTTTGTATTGTCATATTACGATATGCATTGATTTAAAAAGGAGTTCAGAATTATTACTATGATTCTTAAATTATTTACGGAAAATAATAAGTCGACTCAAATAATATGAGATCATTTGTCTAAAGTTAAATAAGTAAATATTTTGATACGTGAGGTACTTCTGTGGGGATGCCTGACGCGGACGAAAGCGAAGAATATATGACCATCTCTTTCTATCAAACCTTACTGTTTTAGCAACGTATGTACCATAAATTGTAACAAACGTGTAATTTTTATTCGATTTGCGCTCAGATGTCGCGCACGGCTTGAAAGGACATGATCTATCGATGTAATTTGACAGCTGTGCATGTTTGTGAATCGGCTGTGCATTTATATAAGTATGATATTGATTATACTTCGGAAAAGACGCAACGTAAAATATTGTATGAATGACTTACAACAGTTTACATCATGGTTATTTGGGTTCAGATTATTGAAAGTGTTACATAAGATAATTATCTTATGTTATTTTCCAATCTATATTATCATAAGTGTTATATACGATTGTTATTTGATTTTTAAGTACGATGTACATAATCGTAAGTAGCACTAACAATA
Source organism: Agrypnia vestita (assembly GCA_016648135.1). Lineage (NCBI taxonomy): Eukaryota > Metazoa > Arthropoda > Insecta > Trichoptera > Phryganeidae > Agrypnia > Agrypnia vestita. Next base: position 155,402 of record JADDOH010001326.1, on the reverse strand, counting down.
GTATACCTTGTTATTTGTCGTAATAAATAAATGCCTATTACCTGGTTTGTTCAATGAAGTATTTTGGTCTCTTTCGTGCATTGCTGTCGGTTTTATTCTATAAATCTGTTGACATTGTTTCAGTTGTACATGATGTTGATCTTGTGTCTAAAACTAAATTACATATATTTTGCGCTTTATTTAGCTTCAAAATTTTTTTCTACTTCTGCGGGATCCATTTTTGAATATAGGAATAAAAACATGCTAATATTTTTTTCTCTCTTTGAAATATAGATATAATGAAATACATATGAAATACACGAAAAACTCAAAATCGTCAATTTGTGGGTTACGATATTATACGCAGGAGCCGTTGATATATCAAAATATTTTTATGCGCATTGTTCGAAGCCTGTAGATTTTTATCTTCTGTAAATATATAATTATCTTCTGCCTTCGGTTTGTATGAATCATAATATATTTTATTGTGATCCAGAGATGCACACTCGTGATTATAATATGAATATCAGAAGTTCACGTTCAATAAAAAAGAGGCAGACAGCTCGACTGGCGTTGTCTTTAACATGAGTTAAAGATTCATAAAATTCACACCGTATTGCACATTGTTCCCGAGAATATTGTTTTAAGTGGTTGGATTCGTTACGAACAATATAACATGAGAATGCCTGTTTTTTAGTTCTTTTTGTTGGACGCCGGGAATTGAAGACTCTTACTGTTGTGGATTTTATTTTTAGACACCAACCCATGAGAATATTTGCCGACAAATAATATTACACGCATACTAAGCTTTTGTACTCTTGTCTGTTTTATTGTTTCCAGCGGTGTGGCTGAAATCACCTTCTGTCCTTTTTCATAATTAAAATTTAGATTTTTGCGAATCACTTAATTTGCTTTCAACAAAAGCCGATTACACTTTCGTAACAAGCGATGAACAATATTTGTAACAAGCGAGACAGTGCATTTTGAAATATGCTGGTTAAACATCGATCGAAGATAAATTGTTTTAAATTTAAATTTTAATACTTCTTGCCCCTTTAAGGCAGGCAAGCACCATGGGTATAGCATAATCTGTTTTTATATCACGTCCGTTTTGGAGTGTATAACGGCACAGTCTCAATATTGTGATCGCCTTGTTACGGTGTGTGATCGGCTCGTCTGTACATATTGCGCGGTGTAGTTGCAGTACTGCCGGGAATGGTAGAATTTTTCTGCAAAATGCTCAGAAGGGGATGTCAGTTTCGCCCGATAGTTTCCCAGCCTTCTCAAGCGGTATGGATGCTGCCGTTACATTGTACATTTACTCTATACATTTTAATAAAAACAACATTCAAGTTTATTTGTTGTTTTCGTTGTGCATTGATCTCGCCTCCTTATCCCAGCCACCCGTCCCACGTAAACAATAATCAAAGTTAGACTCCTCTTGATATAGTCAGCAATTATTATTAGTGTGATGCACATGTTACCAAAGCCTAACTCTTGAATCTCTCAATAAATATTTCCTTTGTCCTCAATTCAGAGAGTTTTTTTGCCGCAGTGGGTGAATACCGTCTTGGACAACATATGATAAAAGAAAACGCTCTACATAAAATGTAGAAACAAACATTGAGTTATGCAGTGTGTCCGGTGACCGGTGTCGGAGCCTTTAATAGCAAAAAATGTGATCAATTTCATCATAATGAAATGGAATGGTGTGTCAATTGACTAATATCTACCCATGTAGAGCTCCTATAAATATCAAAGAGGTCTCATTTGAAAAACAAAACAATAAGGATAAATATTACGAATAAGTACTTCAGCAAAATTTAAAAAAAAGAGACCAAAAATAATTGTTAAAAAAAAATACAAATAAAACATGTTTTTTTTTATATATAGGGGTGTTTAGTCGATAATATTTTATTTTATTAAAGGCTCCGACACCGGTCACCGATACACTGTATAATTAAATTCTAATAAACATCATATATCACGTTGCAACTGTAAATTTTTGAAAATAAAGGTATCTCAGATAAGTAAAATCTCAACAGCAATAGGCATGATGACAGTATTAGCGCTTGTTCAGACACAGCGGGAACCGTGCCGTTTCAGAATCGCATGAGATCTGTGCGGGTCTCATTTACCTAGGTTTGTATGTGATCGTTCAGACACAACCGTGCGGTTAGTCCACCGCTGCGGTGCCCGCAACCCAACCGCTAGAAAATAGACCCGTACGGCGCCCGCACGATCCTATTACTATGGGGCCTTACGAGACCGTTCAATCGCGTTGCGGGCACCGCGCGGTTTCATGTCACAACAGGAGCACGCGTGGATTATATTCTCTTTTCTATGGTGATGGATCGCTTTGACATCGAATTTTTTATTGATGAAGTGGAGAAAAGACCTGTAACATGGGATCTTCATTGTGAGGATTACTCAAATATGCCAAGAACCAAGCTTGTCAGGAGTTGGTGGAGATATTTGGAAATGGTGGAAAAAAAAAGTATTTTAGAGAAGTAGGTATTTATTCACCAAAAATGAACTGACATAATGATATTTATGTATCTTGCCATGGAACACGGCCGTTGTTAACAAAGTTATGAGCGAATATATCTCTGATATTCAAAGATGGAGAACGGCACCAGAACTGTCAAACTGACGTTTATTTTCGCGCGCGCAAGATGACACAAATCGCGTGTTTTGAGACGCGATTCTGAAACTGAACGGTTCCCGCTGTGTCTGAACAAGCGCTTAAAAAATAAGTGATTTTGGAGAAGAAAATATTTTGAAAGGGTTCTAAAAAATGATTAAGTTTTAATATACACATTGAGGTCAATAAGATTTTCAATAAAATAAAAGTATAAAATTGTGCAATCCGTCATTTTAACTGAAACACCGGTCAGAGCGAATGATGTCATGCCTCAGTATCCATCACCGTGTCTTTGAACCGTTGCCATATGTTTACTATAGACGTACCACTATAAATTGGCGTGCGAGGGAGGGCATCCCTGTCGCGTAATAGAAGCTGTCAGGGTGTAAATTTATTACACAATACAAAATGTCCGGTGACTGGTGCCAAAGCTTTTAATAGAAATTTGGTCGGGCAACACAAAAGAAACGAAACAGTAATGGCGGCCGCTCTATCTGTCAATATCGGTCCATTATTTGCTTTTTCAGCTTCGCAAAACTTTTGTACTTCATTGGAAATTGTTCTTGCACCATCCCGGACTGTTTTGGACATAATAATTCAGTGTATATTGGTAATCAAGATGTCACAGCTCCCGAGCAAATACGAAATTGAACTGAATTGCAGGGCGAGAGGTTACCGCCGGGTGCGGGCGGGACGGGTTTTAGCTCCAAAATCGTCGCACGCCAATTCACGTTGGGCGAGCAATAAGGCTTGACGTCACGTAGACGAAATGACAGCTGCCGGCGTTTTTGCGCAAAATTACAAATATGTAGATGAGAATGTAATTATTTGCGTAAAAACTTAGTTTATTACTGAAATAATGTTATTTTCGTTAATAGTAGACGTGTACCTACAATATAGAATGTGTTTTCAAAATCTGTCATCGTGCCTATTCTGTTCATTACTTTAGCAGCAGTGCACCACTGGTGATTTGCATATATTAGGTATTAGAATTATGTTTTAGATTGTCGGTAAATACTGAGGTGGAATCTCCAAGTGATAAGTGTAAACTTTGCCGAGATAAGAAAAATACCAAAGTAAGATTTTGTTATTTACAATGTACTTTGATTGACCATCTTAATTGCCTAATGTTAATCTTGTAAAAGCAGCAGCGTGATAAAGGTATGCAAGTATCTATCCGGTTTTATCTGTTTTTGGTCAAGGAATGACTTGCATGAATTCATCAAATTTTATTGTTGTTTTTTTTCGTATTATTTTGTGTTTTATCATAATTTTCTGTAATTAAGTAAATCTCAACTACTGAAGGCTTTAAAAATAGAATGAAAAATATTTTAGAGTTTTTATTTTGACTTGTTACAGATGATAATTGTTATTAAAAATCTTTAAATAAATTATAACAAATCATCTTTAAAGCAAAACCAGTTTGTTAGCATTATTTTTTATACATTTTTGTGGATATAAAATTTTCCATGTACTACTAGATGGAGTATATTTCTAATAGCCAGTTGTATTGGATTGTGTGATTGGTGGAAAACGAAATAATCGATCTTTGAATTATTAAGATAAATAAAAAAAAAACAACATGAACTGACCACTGTACAAGAAGGAAAATGAAATAAGATTTTCATTCCGAAAGAAAAAAAGATCGTAAGTTTCAATGATGTACAGTGGAATGAAATTACATATGAAACTAGCAGGGGATATTAGGGATGAAAACAATATAATGACTTAAGAAAAAATTAAACGTGTGATACTTTTGAATAAATATTTAACATACTTATATCAAATGCTATATATGTATATAGGAAATATAAACATTAGTGTATTACCTGCTTTAACAATAAAAAAATAAAAATTTGACCAGCTTTAATTAAGCCTGGTATTGCATCTCGCATCATCACCTGTGACATTTTTATTTTCCGCTTGGTAACATAAAGTCATATTTGTATTCCACGTGCCATTTGTGTTTTAATATTCAGTTTGTGTATTGTTTATTAATTGATTTGTATTCATTTATTTTAGTGTTATTTAATTCATTAGAACATTGGAAATAATTTAATTCAGAATCAGTTACCGTTGAATTATACGTGTTTTCAATTTCATTAATTTTGTTTCCACACTTTACTTGAAATTTCATAAATAATTGTGATATTATACTGTACGTAAAATTAAATTTGATTGCTATTGCTAATATGCTCTAGACATTGTGTATTTTTTAGATAGTGTTGAAATTATATTTTACTTGTTAAGGTTGGTTTAATGACAGTTACAATAAATTTACAGGTCTTCTTCGATACAAGGTGGACTTCCAATCGATGCAGCTCGACGAGGAAGAAGTCTATGACATATACGACATAGACGACTATTAGGCTGCCCATTTCCTGTCGCCTTGAGGGCGAACTGTCCTCACGTCAGCGGAAACATCATTGCAAATTATAGCAAAAATAAAGACATTGAAAATTCTCACTTTTAAATTATTAAAAAAAAAATTAAAATCAAAGTGTGCGGTGAATTAAATTTTTATTTGGTTCTTTTAACAAGTTCTTAAAATACATCATCACAAATTCCTCATTTGTCAGTCATCTGATGTTGGATGAATTTGTGAGATGCTCGGGTATTTGGTTCACCAATCCGTCACGCAATATTAAGCCTTAGTCAATAAACGCTCGGTTGATGGTTCCTGCAGGTGACCTAACTGCTGTCTCTCTGGTCCCATCTTTAATTACTAGTCGCTGAATTCTAATATAATAAACACCGTGTTTGTCAAAGGTGTCCGTCACAATATATAACATTACAGATATTTCTTGATTTGTAAATTGTCATATTGTGAATGGAGTAATGCATTGACAGATTTTAACAGCCGATATTGAATTAATAAGACCTTTAATTACGTTCAAAATGTTCCTAGAATTCAATAGGAATTATTTGATTATCACAATCAATATATTTATCCTATGGGATTCGTTGCACATAATGTATCGAAGCACTGTCCTGGTAAAATAATGCGGTTGACATAATGGTATATTTAAGAAATCTAGCCAATTGTCTCAGCGCGCATTTTCGATTCAAGGTTTTTTGCAAATACCGAGCGAGGTGAACTGTTTGTGGTTCTGCATATTATAAAATAATAAATTTGAGTGTTTAAATGTGTAAAATCTTAAAAGTGACTTTGAAGTGAGTTAAGAAAGTGAGGGACAATATGTATAAACAATTTAGATAAATATATTGGAAACCTGTGCGAACATAACAACCATTCGCTTTGAACAATATTGGTGCGGTCCTCGTTATGAGGACTATTCTGTGGTAATCACTGTGTGTTTCGAGATGAATATTGATGTCGCGTAGCAAGAATAGCTAAAAGATGTATATAATGTTATTTTGTTATTCTGAGAAAAGTAAATATATATATGTATAGTAGTCAGAAAAATATGACAAAAGAGCGTTTTTTGCTACGCTCTGTCGCTATGCAATCATTGTGCTCGGCCGACTCACCGAAATAATAGTGGGTGTGCCGAGGGATGATTTTATCGAGTTGCATTAGATAAATTGATATCATCGAAATCTTGGTGAAATATCTATTCCTGCGATCAAACTTTATACGACTTTCTACAATCTTATTTTATTTAATCAAAGATTGTATTTCTAAATGCCTCCCAAAATTTATTGAAAAAGTCGACAACAAAAACAGACTCCAAAATCTGAAGAAATGTCTCGCACAATGTGGAATACTTCCATTGGTGGCGAATGGGTAAAGATGATACTTTATATTATTATGAAGTTCTCTAATCTTTACCATTCGGAAGTGTAAGATGGTACACAACATCCGGGATAGTGGCTGCAGATTCTCATAGTTTTATCGCAATTTGGGAGTCAGCCGACGTGTTACGATATTCCACTGATTGATTTGGTCACAGACCGCTAGCATGTTTGCATTTCTGGTCGAATAGGAACTCGGAGCTACGATATACTATCAACGCAAGATGAAAGGAGAGGGTGTGTTATTGAGATGTTTGTGATTAATAGGCAACTCTTCAATCGCACTGCCAATTTAAAACAAATCCGCAATTTGATGTCTGAATTAATAAAATAATTTTTTCATCATTATTATAATTTAATTTATTTGAAACGTCTATTTCTTCAAAAATCATCTCACCCGAGTCTGGTTGCAATATTTAATTATTCACTGCGGGTATTGACATTCCCAAACACCTCTGTATCTCATTTATTTATTTATTACGGTTGCTGGTTCCCGGATGACCGAGACCGCTCCGTGTGTACCGCTCGTGCATTATATTGTACGAGATTCATTTTAATATTAAATAAATAAATTTAAATAATCATCTCTTTGGCAGTGGACTGAAGAGATGCGTTGATTTTTTTAATCATGTACATTAGAGAGGGGTCGCTGTTGCCATGTGTTGGAAATTTATACGAAAATTAATAAAATTAAAAATTACATAAAAATCAGAATGTTTAATTCGTGTCTTTTATTAAAAGTGTCCCCCTGTATTTCTGCTCAAAGAGTATCTCAAAACGATACATTTGAATATAATTATGTTTTTAATAGCAATCTGAGATAAAATAATTGATCTTACCCTTTTGTATTTACAAATTCTCATCTGGAGCTAATTATTTTAGTTTTCAACATTCCATTTCAATACAAATCGTAAAAAAATCTAGGTGTTTCATATTTTATTTGGGATACCTCCTATTACATACACAATATGTTTTGATAAAACTGTAACAATCAAATCAGGAAAATATAAATAAAGGATTTAAATTTTTTATGGGTTTTAATTTTGATAAGTAAAACGTTCTCATTTTACCCAAAAGGATTGAAATTATCGATTACAATTAATTGCAATTGATAAATAAAATAATCTGTAGTTTTAATTTTTGCTATATGCTTACATAGGAAGATGGCTCTGGGAATTTCACTGAAAAATTGAAGCCTACATTTATTTAATAACAAGTGATTCTGTGCCTATTCCAGTTTTCAAGGGTAAAAATAAATATTGATTGTATTATTTGTATGTATCTACTTATATTTATTTATTTTACCGGTCAAAATTTCAATGTAAGAGTAAAAGAGCATTTGAGATGTCTGAATAATCATGGTTTTTCTGAATTTGCACATCATTTATTAGAAAATGACCACGGTTTTGATAAAACTTTAGGACTTTATATTTTACACAAAAAAATTTGGTCAGAAATTGAATAATTTAGAATAATTAGACATTAGTAAAGCATGCAATAAACTGCAGTCGCTGAAGCAAAAGTAGTGGGCCAAGAAAGAGAAATATGGCGTTCTATCCTCTCTGCCTACCCCTGTGCAAAAACGGCTTGATGCTTAGTTAGTCATAGCTAGTAGCAAAATCTTTACAGGTGGATCCTTGCCTTGATAATGAGTTGGAAATGTTCAAGCAATCATGACCTGACAACAACCATGACCAAGCAACATGACATAGTTACGGAGATATGCAATGTCAAAGTTTGCATTTTTTTTGCTGATACATTTTTAAAAAAAATTGAACTATTATTACAGTAACTTATACGAATTATGAAAAATTCATTCCCTTTAATACAAGTCGAATAACATTTTTGCAAAAAATACGTCAGAAATATTGAAAAAATCCAAACTTTGATATTTTCGACTCATTATCAAGGCAGGAATCCGCCTGTAAAGTTTTTGCTACTAGCTAAGAGAAACCCCTATAAAAAAGTCAATATTTTTTTACGAGTGTAAAGTAGGTACTTGAGGATTTTTAATTTAGAATGTACTGAATTCGAAATTTTAGGAAATATGGCCCATCCCTTCCAAAATCATTTTTCTAAGAAGACAGCAATATTCCCTTCAACTAGTGATGGGTCCGTTCTGTACTAACTACTGCAATGTAGTACAACATTACATTGAAGTGTACACTTCACACCTTTTGAAGTGTAGTGCACACTACAAACTACACACACTTCAAAGTTATTGAAAGTACATACTTCAAATAGTACACTTCATTTTAAATCGAACACTACGAAGTTCACACACTTCAAAGTTATTGAAAGTACGAGTGCATACTTCAAATAGTACATTTTTTATGTGAAATATTTGGGAAGTGAAGAAATTTTTGGAAATCGAAACAACCCTCCTCCCCACGGTTTAAAAAATTTTGGGACCGAATGAAGAAATCTCTGGAAACTGAAACAACCCCCTCCCCCCATGGTTTTGAAAATTTTCTAGTAGCACACTTTTCAAGAAGCACTTCTTGTAGGTCATTACAATTTTGTCGTACAGTTGCCGGCAAACTTCTTGAAATTCTTTGGCGTAGTGGAGGATGCGCAGAAGACAAAATTTGGGTCTGGTGGAATGGTACATGCGCAAACTTCCCCCCACTACGCCGTAAAATTTCAAGATGTTTGCCGGCTACTGTACTACAATTAGTTCACTTCATTAGTACTACAATTTTGTAGTACTGCAGTAGTTTACTTCATTAGTGCTACAATTAGTTCACTTCATTATTACTACAATTTCGTAGTACAGTTGCCGGCAAACTTCTTGAAATTCTTTGGCGTGGTGGGGAATGCGCAGAAGACAAAATTTGGGTCTCGTTGGTGGAAATGCTACATGCGCAAACTTCCCCCCACTACGCTGCAAAATTTCAAGATGTTTGCCAGCTACTGTACTGTAATTAGTTCACTTCATGTAGTTTTTACTACAAATGTAGTCTTCAAACTGGTGATCGTGTGTGTGTTGTAGTCTTTATTTTGAAATGTAGTTTTTCCCTTCGTTAACTTCAACCAATCAATCCCCAAAGTTGTGTCATGTGACAAAATGGTCGCTTTATAATAAAGTGAAGTTGATGTCAATTTTTGAACGGAACATCATAGCAAAGACAGCAATGTCCAACTATGTAAATAGCAAAAGTAGCAATGTTCACTATTTGGTAGCAGACACAGCAATATCCATATTTAAAAGTTGAATATTTATTTATACGCATATACAAAAGGAAAGCCGAGGTGAAAGTGTAAAAATATTTCCAGTGAGATGTAGGCTTCATAGACTTCATAGAAATTTTCCGGAGTAGTGACAGGTTTAGTGTATTTATCTCTGAAATACCTCAGTGGAATATTGCTGCCTTTGCTATAGCCCTCAATGACTCGCAGAGTCGTTACAATGCGGGTCTATTATCTAAAAAATTTATAGCCACTAAGACACGACAATTTTCCCAGTCGTAGTTTTCCCCCGACCAATGACCACGCCGATATTTCCTCGAGTATATTACGAAGTCGACAATTTCCCCAGCGAAGCACGAGAATACTAGAACTGTTCGTGAAAATCATCATCATCATCATCATATCATCATCATCATCATCATCATATATATTAAAAAAATAGTGCACATTCCGCGATATATGTTTGATTGTTTGTAACCAAAAGTTACATTTCGATTTTTTTCGGTTTTTTTCTCCGTTTTCGCGCGCTTTTTTGAGGTTTTCTCTGCGAGTATACACGATAAAAATATTTTGTAAAAAGAATATGAAAGGCAATTAATTTCCGCATCCAAATTTTGAGCATTTATTTTTCTTCTTCTTCTTCTTTTTTTTCTACGCCAGTTTGGGCGAAAATGGGTTTTTCTCGCATATTTTCGTCAGTTTTCAAAATTTCAAAATTCGAATCGGTGAAAAGATAGATAATTACGTGACGCGTATGATCTAATTATTAATTTTTTTTTTTTTAATTTATTTCGTTTTTACGTACTTTTTGCAAACTTTGCGTTTCCTTTCATCACGTTTTTTTCTAAAAGTACAGGGAATATTTTGATTCTAAAAACAGATTATGAAAGATCCCCACGCTGGCGTGAAACTAAAATTAGAACCATATTTTAGTACTTCTTCTTCTTCTTTTTTAGGAACTTTGAAATTTTAAAAATATTATGACAAATATCTCGGTAAGCGGTTGAGATACTTGGTTGGAAATGATACTGATGATACATATTAGTATGCTGTAAACGATAAAATAATAAAATTTAACTGTTTTTAATTTTTGAATTTTTTAGTGATTTCTTTGTTTAGCGCATAACTCAATGAATTTTGTATGAAATTAGGATATTTTGAATTTTAATGATGAGTACAACTATATTGTACCTGTACTCAAAAAATCATAATGATCTGCGTCGTATTACTTAGTTTTTTTTGATATTATCCTCCGCAATAAATATAATTTTAAAAAAAAATGTCGAAACAATATACCCCGATGTGAGGTTTCAATACATTCGTGTGAAAAAATGTTCTTATTTCAAATTAAATTAAAACGTCGGCGGAATAGTTTTGACATTTGCTTCACAACAAAATGTGACATTTCAAAAAAAATACGTGTTTTTGATTTTCAAAATGTATTATACGGTCATTTCTCCCGTTTGGAAAGATATAAATATTAGAATATGAATGCTATATATGTTTTTCATAGTTTTTAAGAGAAATTTAAAACGTTGTAGAAAAAATTAACGGCCAGTAAAGCTATTTAAAAAATGCTATTTTTTGTTAGAATTTGCTAAATTGACATTAGTTTTTCACCGAATACTTATTAATGTAAGGGTATTAAATGCAAAATATATTCAGCCTTAAAATATAAGTGGGTTAAATGTAATATATTCACATATAGATAAAATGTTTTTCGATAGCTTTTTCGATAGATTTTTGTTTTTTATTGGTTTAGGTACTGCACAAGGAGATATAAAGATAAGATTAGTTGGAAATAATCCACAGCGGTTTTCATTGAAAAATATGGTATATTATATTTTTAAACCTATTTTCTGGCGATGTTGTTGATTTCGCAATAAAACCAATCTACAGAACGCACATGCAATATGTTAATTATTGATTTTTATAAAAATTTACTTCGCTTCAAAGGAATTTCAACGCTTTGCATTTATAATCTCACATGTACAGGGGTCGACGTTTCACGAAATTTTTTAGTTTTAAAATCAGCTGTTTTGTCATCTGACATGTCGACTTCAAATTTCGCACATAAATTATCGACATTGACATTTGACAGAGATTGCCTGAAAAACCTGGCGGCAAAATATTTGTGAGATCTTAATATTTAAAAATAATAAAGAGTATTGTGCTTTACATGTATTTTATATGAATAGTACGTGATTTGTACCCCTTTTAAAGTATATCTCAGTGAGTTTTTCGAATAATAAAGATATTAAAAATGATGGTAGTAGGTAGGTAATAAACCATTCTACACATTATTGAAAACATCTTTTCGAAATCAATTCTTCTTCTTTTTCTTTGTAAGGTTTTATGAACTTTTGTATGAAATTCTGCATTACTTTCGGTTTATATTTTTGGAATTTATTTTTTTTAGTTATTTTTTATTTATTTATATACTTCTATTGTTATTTATTTTCTGTTCCATTGTTGCACCTCTTTTAGAGTATACCTCAATGAGTTTTACGAATATTAAAGATATTTAAAATGATGATAGTAGATAATTAATTATTCTACACATTTTTGAAAACATCTTTTCGAAATCAATTCTTCTTCTTTTTCTTCGTAAGGTTTTATGAACTTTTGTTTAAAATTTTTTCATTTTTTGGGTTTTTATTTTTTGAATTTATTTTTTTAGTTATTTATTTAGATTTTTTTGTTTAATTATATATAAAATTGTTATTATTGTATTCATTTATATATTAATTTATTTGTTTATTTATGTATGACTTTTGTAATTTATTTATTAAAGAGGTTCGGTTAAGAAAACTTTATAAGCTGTTTTCGATTAAATTATTTTTATATACGTAAGGCATAATGGTGCGATATAATAAATTCGTGTGGACGTTTCAGAGAACCTAACTAGGTTTTAAATATATTAAAAATAAAAATAAATACATTTGTGTGTTTTCTAGCGGATATTTATGCAAAAAAAAATATTTAAAAATTCAATTTTTCATATAAAAACACGCTCTTTTGAGATTGATTAATTTTCATTATTGAATATACAGCATAATATTATAGAGGGTGTTTTAATTGATGATAATATTTTTAGAAAAGGGAATTTTATTCAATATTATTTTTACATAGATGTGACGTCACGATTTCGATCGAGTGGGAATTATTATGCAGGGTGTTTTTTATGCAAGAATGTTTATTTGTGATCACTCGAATTTTTTTTTTTGGATTTTAGATTTTCAAAATTGATGACTGACGATGGATAAGGTTTTTTATACAGGGTGTTTTTTATGATGGTTATAATGTAAAATTGGGAAAATGCGCGTTTTTTCAAAATGAGCTTTTGCATAGATGTGACGTAACGATTTTGAAAATGCGCTTGGATGGGTAATATTATACAAGCTGTTTTTTATGCAAGGATGTTTATCTGTGATCACTCTATATTTTTTTTTTGTTTTAAATTTTCAACATTGATGACGTATTTTTTTTTGGGAATTTTTTTTTTGTACATGGTGTTTTTTATGATGGTAATAATGTAAAATTGCATAAATGCGCGTTTTATCGAAATTAGCTTTGCAGGGGGGATTATATTTTATGATTATTTAAGAAATATTCTACAGAGGGTTTTTTAGTTTTTGACGTCAAATTTTGGGGATTTTGAATCATTTAAGCGTGACATTACGTTTTAGCCGTTTTGAAAATTATATACAGAGTCGACATTTTGAAAATTTGTCAAAGTTTTTTGTTTCTAATTTTTTTTTTCAAAACCAAAAACCAAAAATTTTTTTTTTTTTTACCAAAACCCAATTTTTTTTCCAAATACAAATAAACAAAATCGAAAAATCAAAATCAAAAAACCAAAATACAAAAATTTTTTTTGTCTCATTAGTACTCTAAAATGGAAATATATAATTTCTTAGGTTAATTTGCTTCCAGATTCTTAAATAAGTTTAGGTTAGGTTGGGAAAGGTTAGGTTTGGTTGGGTTAGGTTAGGTTAGGTTTAGTATGGTTGGGTTAGGTTAGGTTGGGTTAGGTTAGGTTAGGTTAGGTTAGGTTAAGTTAGGTTTTGGTTTTTGGGTTTTTCATGGATATCTCCGTGAAGCGATGCCCGATTTAGAAAATTTAAAAAGTCCTAGACGGGCGCAGCCCGCCCGCGCTCTCCGGCGAAGCCGCGCGGCGACTGTCGTCATCCGTCGCCCGCGCAGCGGGCGTCTGCGACTGCAAAGCGGGAGCTGTCTCACTTACCTTTAGGCGTGCAGCGGCTTCTTCTTACAACCTTCGGTTTTTTAAATTCGAAGTTCCCACCCCCACACAAGATCTTTCACAACTCGGTCATTTATCATCCGATTTCAATTTTAAAAAATACCACAGATAGCCCTAATCTGGCACAGTCTGCCGCCAGGCTAAATTGCACGCGTAGTCGTGCAACGGGCACCTAGTCATATATATTAAAGTTGTAAGGTAGTTTCCGCGAAATTTATATGAAGCCTTTTATTCATTTCGATTTTTTTGCGTTTTTTTCGACTTTTTCGCGCACTTTTTTGCGGTTTTCTCCGCAACCATAGGTAATAAAAATATTTTGTAAAAAAAATACGAAAGGTAGATAGTTACCGCGTGAGAATTTAGTACACTCGATTTTTTCCTTCTTCTCACCTCCATTCTACGCTTATTCGAGTGAAATTTGATTTTTCTTCAATAACTCGGCCGCCAGACAAAATTTGGAAATTCGAATCGGCAAAAAGATAGAAAATCACGTGGCGCATACGATATAATTTATAAATAATTTTTTACTAATTTATTTCGAAAATACGTATTTTTTACAAAATTTACAATTTTTTTTTCACCTTTTTCAATCGAATTTATTTCTTAAACTGCGAGCAATATTTAAATTTCAATAAAAGACTATGAAAGATCAAAGACTCTGGCGTGAATAACTTTTTATTTCAATTTTTTCGGACGTCTCCTTCTTATATTTTTATGATATTTAATATTTTCAGTCAAAAAGGCTTCACTTCTCGAGACAAGCTAAAGAGACAAGTTAAAAAGACAAGGGAAAACGAGACACAGATAGAATGCCATTTCACCGAATTTGAAAGATGACAGCGGAGTTGTCAATATGAAAAAATTCCACAGAAAATCTCAATGTCGATTTTTGATTACATTTATCTGACCAATACTTCAATTTTACACAAAAAACTAAAGATAAAAATAATTCTTAATATGTTTATTCTTGTTTAATATAAAAAAATTCTTTGTTTTCTAAGAAATTTCTTACGAGCGAATCAATTAAACCTATCCCTCTTTGCGAAAATCCTCAGCTGTTTTGAAAATTCGTATGATTTTACTTTAAATATGTTTTTTTAAGACAAATATCTCAATTAATACAACGTTAAATCATTAAAAAACTACATATAATTAAAGGTTCACATGTTGGTTTGTATTTTTTATAAAAACACTTAATCCATTAGATGAATTTTATAAAAAGCGAACCAAATTAACATCTTCTGTCACGAAAAATTGACGAAAATCCTATCGAAATTTACATTAATCGACAATTAAATGATGGAATGTCAGATTCATACAAAAAATGCATGTTGTTGAAATTAAAAATGTAATGTCTCGGTATATTTTTGATGAATAATACATCTGTTGTAAGAAATATAAAGTTTAAAATATGATTTATCGATTTTGACAAGAAGAAAATATATTTTAATTCAGTATAGTTGTAAAAGATTAAATCTAAGAAACATAGTTTTCGAAAATATTTATTTCAATCAGCTGTTTTCGATTAAAATATTTTTAAACATGTTAGGCCCGGTTGTTTCAAGTTCGATCAAAGTAAGCGGTCGATAAAAGCATAGATTTTTACGAAAACGGATCGTCTGATTGGTGGAGAACGTAAAATTTCAGTTTAAACTCTACGCTTACTTTGATCGAATTTGAAACAACCGGGCCTTAAGGCGTAATGGTTGAATACATGTTCGTGTGTGCATATTAAATTAGGTACCTACATATGTTTTAAATAAAAATATATTGAAATCATTTAAGTGAGGTTTCTCAGCGGGTTTTAATGCCATCATTTTAAAAAAATTACAAAAGACAAGTCTTTGCCGCGTGATTTTTTGTAAACATTTATTTTATTCTTCTTCTTCTTTCGTTTCCATGCTAGATCTCGTGAAATTTCATTTTTATTCATATCTCGGTGTTGTGCAATCGGATTCAAAATTAAAGTATGACGTTTTGTGACGAATGCGGCCATCTTTTTTTCACGTACAAAGTTTTTGCATAGCTTTCTTTCTCGCGAAAATGCAAAAATAAAACACCGTTATAGGCGTACTTTTAAAAATTAGGGACGCCATCTTTTGCACATTTTTATGAAACTTTTTCACCCCCTCCACTTTCCTAGGTACTTAACCAAGGTCGAAATATATAATGATGCAATATAGTATATAATTTTTTAGGATTACAACGTACAAGTTACAAAATCATGTATCAATAACATGCACCACCGAGAATAATTTCAGAAGAAAAATGTTGGGTTAGGTTATGTTAGTTTAGATAAGGTTTAGTGCGTTCTTCAAAAAATAAGATAAAAATATTTATTTTAAAACATTTCTTCTGAATGTAACTATTGTTTTTGAGGGTATTATTTGTAAATGTATTTTGCGATTAGATGATAATTTCGATGAAAGTGTAGCTCTTTCTTCTTATTAATATAATTCTTCACTTATTCCATTTTTCTTTCACTGTTTTCAATTTTTTTAAATAATATGTTTCAGTACATTTACAATTTTTGTTACAATACAAGTTATAAGCAAAAAGATTATTTCAGGTTAGGTTAGGTTATATTGTGGATTTTGGGTTTTTCTTGGATATGTTCGCGAAGCGATGCCCGATTTCAAAAATGTAAAAAGTTCCAGACGAGCCCAGCCCGTCCGCGTCTTTTCACGACAGACGCTGCGCGGCAAAGCCGCGCGGCGACTGTCGACACCCGTCGCCCGCATAGCGGGCGTCTGCGACCGCAAAGCGGGAGCCGTCTGACTCACTCACCTTTGCGCGGCTTCCTCTTACGTCCTTCGGTTTTTACAAGTTGAAGTTCTCTCTCTTCCCACTCGATCTTTCACAACTCTGTCATTTATCATCCGATTTCAATTTGAAAAAATACCACAGATAGCTCTCTTCCTCTTCTATCGAATCTTGTAGTACAATCTCCCGAATGCGCAGTCCGATTTTTGCGATCGGGGCATTACCGGAAAGTGTTTACCGTCAATCTTTTTCTTCGTTACTCAACCAACAGTGAGTCCGTCTTCTTCTTCTTCTTTACTTAATCATCAGCGAATCTGCCGCCAAGCTAAATTGCACGCGTAGCCGTGCAACGGGCACCTAGTATTAATTAAAAATATTGTTTAGTCGGGACAACATTTCTGTGGGAAAGGAACAACCGAATAAAGCCGTGTATTCACTAGGGGACAAATTGTCCCACAAAGCACGCGCGGCGTAGAGTCTAAGTGACGTTCAACGTCGTGCACTGTTCCGCGACGTCGCGCATAATATAGCGCGGCATTTCTACGTGCCGTGGCAACGTTGCCATGCGCACGGCACCCGAGCGAGCTCACTGCGACATAACGCCGCGCGTCAGTACCACGTGGTATATTTAAGTGAATGCGCATGCGTCGTATGCCGTATCCGTCAATGACATTAACGTGGGGAAACGAAATTGTTCTCCAACTCATCGCGCTCTACCAAAGTCGTACAATTTTGTGGGACACTTCAAACCGTGAATATAAAAATTAAATGATGTGAAGGCCAACAGCGTTCCTTAATATTGTCTTGCTTGGCTATGGAAGGCCCGATTATTTGTAATAAATTGTCAAAATCAGTTGTCATTCGAGTGAAATGACAAAAGAGCCGTCAGACATTCGAAGATCGCGTAGAATATCCATCCTTCTTTCTCTTCTACGTTTTTCTCCTCTTCCGTTTCGATAAACTCGTTAAAATAAATAGATACGCAGCTGTTATCATAACCTCATCGGGCGACATTTCCGCGACAAGTGATATGTGAGTCCCGGTGTGTAAAGTAGCCGGCAAACATCATGAAATTTTTCGGCGTAGTGGGGGGAAGTTTGCGCATGTACCATTCCACCAACGAGACCAAAATTTGTCTTCTGCGCATTCCCCCACTACGCCAAAAAATTTCAAGAAGTTTGCCGGCAACTGTACACGTCAAATGACCGCGTCTTTGTCCCCGAAACATGAGCGTAGATGTTGATGCGACATGCCGCGCGGAATGTTTCGCGATTTGTCCCCTAGTGAATACATGCCTTAAGTTAAAAAAATGCAAGAGAGCCAAAACAAAATTTGGGAATTTCGTTTTTAAAAAAACGTTTTTAAAGTGATATTTAAAACGAAAACTAAAGTCTTTGTTATTTTTATCCACATACTCGTATTTCTTACTGCTAGCAGGGTCTGTAAATAGGCGAAATCACTACAGTGCAGAAATATATGTTTGTCTCACCCATACCGGTGTCACTTATCAGGAATGTAGCGATGCGCGATTTCGATTCAATTCGAATAACGAATAATTCGAGTACCTAACGAATAACTAGCAACGAGTATTCAACTAATTCAACAACTATGATAATAATAATAATAGCCTTTATTTAGACATTCATAACATTTAAAATTAGATGGTGACAAGTTAGACTGTCACACAATGGCAGTTCCGTCTATATTTTTCCTTTTGGCAAAGGCCTCCATTCCTCCCTATCTTTTGCTATTCTGGTCCACGCGCCACCTGCTGTAGCCTTGATCTCATCCACCCATCTTCTAGAAGGCCCATCTCGTTTCCTTTTCTTTCTTCCCCTGGATGGTATGTGCAGTCCATTTCCATTTAAAACTTCTGATGGATACTTAAACATTCTTCGTTTTTGTTTGTTTGATTATTGAATTATTCTATCTGTTTTTGTCCCCAACATACTTCTCTCCATGGCGTTTTGGCGTGATTCTAGCATTCTTTCGTGGGCTTTAGTGATCGCCCAGGTTTGACAGCCTTAAGTTAGGACAATTCAACAACTACTAATTATTAAATAGTAATCGTTTAGATATTCGATTGTTGACTTTTGATAGTCGTTAGAAAGTATAAGTTGATGTAGTCAAAACGAACTTTTGCAAATCCCACCCCCCCGTCAGATTAGTGGTGAATTTTTGGGAAGTCGATGTAGGTAAATGAAGAAATTTTGGAAACCGAAACGACAAAATGTATGGAAACTGAAACATCCCCCCCCATAAATTTGAAAATAATATTGTAGCATTACACTTTTCAGGTAGTAGGTACTTCTTGTAGGTGATTGTAATAAATAAAGGTACAGATACACATACTTATTACTGGCATGCTCAAAACTAGCATGCTCTAACAACTGTACACACTTGCTCATTATTAACATGCTCATAAATAAGCATGCTCAAAACTAAGAATCAAACACACATGCTTATTAGTGGCATGCTCATGTCATGGAATAGAGAGGAACTCTAGTTCAAAATTGAAGCTTTGCAAACTGAAAAAGAAAATTCAAGTGAACCAATAAATCAAAATATTTTTGATTTTAGTTTTTATAATTTTTAATGTACGATTTGAATCATTCATGTCTTTTAATAAAGTTTCATATACATTATTTCTTGCTATATTATTTCGTAAGTCACGAAAAGTAATGTTTTATCATCTCCCCAACGCGCCATATTTGTTTCATCTGTCGCGGACTGAGAAGATCGCATTGATAATCGATACTATCCGCGAATGACATTAGCATGCTCATAATAAGCAAGCCTGTTCACACATGCTCAAAAGATACCCTTTCTCATGGTGAATTACATTAGCATGCTTATTACTAACAATCTGCGTACGCACATGCCACTAAATAGCAATGGCTCAAGAAGATCAATACTGCGCATGCTCACGTGCTACTAATAAGCATGTGTATCAGTACCTTTATGCTGAAGCTCGGGAAGGTCAACACAAAACGTTCTGAACAACCGCGAAAACCTGAATACTCTTCAAAAGTTGCCCAATTGACATCTTCCACCATCCGCCGGAGCGAGATGGACCGACGCTTCGTCTCTCTCGCCCCGGTGGCTACCTCGACCTCTCGCAGGAAGTTCTACTATAAATAAAACTATGTGAAAATAAAGACGGCGAAGATTCTCAAAATGATTCGTCAAATTTATCTGCGAGAGAGAGAGAAAGATGTTTCCTCCCTGATTATGCTTCTTAGGTAACCGATCAATTCGACAAACCGGTATCCGGATATTTTTATGGTCTATAAACTGGTTATTTTAATAAAACTAATTATCTCATAACCGGAATTTAATCGGGTCTATTCTTAAAAATGATGTCTTAAAAATGTTATTAAGTTTTCACGGCCGTACAGAATCTTCTGGTTTGAGTTTACTGAGGTTTTCTGCCTTCTACGACCTTTCTGGCCGACGTTTCAGATTCCATTTCCTGAAATGGAACCCTGGTCCATTACCAGTATTGTTGATCACATCAGCCCTGATGATGGACCCTGCAATGGGATCCGAAACGTCGGCCAGAAAGGTCGTAATAACACGGCATAATACCCCAGAAGACACAAACCAGAAGATACCGAGTGGCCGTGAAAACCTAAAAATATTCTTAGATACAACAGACTTTTGTTACCCCCGCGATAATTTATGGCTCCGAATGTTAGACTACATACAACTTCTACTTTCTATGGCAATCAACGGGTCAAAGACACGGTGATGGGTACTGAGGCGTGACGTCATTCGCTCTGACCGGTGTTTCAGTTAAAATGGCGGATTGCACAATTTTGTACTCTTATTTTATTGAAAATCTTATTAATCTCAATGTGTATATTAAAACCGGATCATTTTTTTAGAATCCTTTCAAAACATTTTCTTATCTAAAATCACTTATTTTTTAATACTGTCACCATGCCTATTGTGACGTACGTACGCGTTTTGGCGTGAATTTAAAATGTTGAATTTCAAAAACATTACTCTTAATACCTATATACAAAAAATTTTTCTTTTGGTAGATATATTTTCTAGACCAATGTAAAGATTATTCTATTAACAAATTTTCCATATAATATGTCTCGTCTAATTTGCTTTCTTAAAATGAAATTGTTATTGTGAGAATAGGGGGAATCTGTCAGAGTAGTAAAATATATTTTTTTTAACATACGAATTAGGCAGATACGTGACCTTTTTTTCTGAAGGTCCATTTTTCAAATCGAAATAAACTGTCATCATATAAATTGGAAAACTGAAATGGTCAATCATTTAAATGATGTCCCAGGTCAGGTTTTAAACATAACTTATATATCATTGACGTATTATAATACAGACGGTTATTTCCATACTAGCCGGCTTTCATATGTAGCAAATATTGCATTGAAAGAGATAGCAAACGCTCTGCGTGTAGACAGAAAAATCAGGTAATTTGAAGTCACGCTGACTAAAATAACATACGTGTACGATACTTTGTTCCTTTTTCCGCGTAGCGTCGCGCCTGATCACAAAGAAGATTCAGAATATTTTTGAGTTTGTTCAAATCTTTCAGAACAGTGCTGGATTTATGTCACAGAGACATTATTAATCAATTAGTGTATATTATAGATATCTCACAGAGACGAAACTGTATTAATTATGGGAAAGTAGGTATAGAAGTCATTTGGGTGTAACAGGACTTATGACCTGTCTTTTTATGGTTGGCTTAAGTGATCACTTTACACAATTGTAACATTCGCCATTTCCACCCATGATAGAATATACCATGCTTATTCATTTTTTGGAAGTTGTATATATGTTCAAATTGCGTGAAAAGCTTTCATATATGAGTTGTAAGCGCCTTTTCCATGCGGCCTGTACAGGTCATAAGTCCTGTTACACCCAAATGACTTCTATACCTACTTTCCCATAATTAATACAGTTTCGTCTCTGTGAGATATCTATAATATACACTAATTGACAAAGAAGATTCGTTCGATAACGAATGCAAGCAAGTTTTGAGATGCCAAGATTTCACGCTTGTAACGTATCTACAGTTTATTATATGATTGTTATATGTATTATAATTAATATCCATACGATTATAGTTGAGCAGTCTCACAGTTGGAGATCTCCAGGTGCGCGGCCAAGGACGTCAGAGGCGCTCAACGTTGCATTCCTTCTTCAGATCGGACAGCGATTATCTGACGTCGCCACCGCATGATCAGATAAATAAAAAAAATGGATAATACTGGCCCTGTCAAAAACTTGACCAACCGAAGAACATGCGTGAGAGTGGAAGAGGCGAAGGCGAGGTGGTGGGCGAGGATAGACGGGTACACAGGTACAGGGTACACAGGGGTCCCGATTTGCGGTGACTCGACGTGCGTTGTATCGATTTGCGTTACATATAAAATAGTGATGCAACGAATACTACTTTCAGGAATACGAATATTTTTTTAAATTTATTTATTTAATATACACGGCTAAATAGCCTTTTACATTTGCATTTTACATTTTAGAACATAAATTGCATGTAAACAAACTAACAGATTTTGCAATAATTGTAAAAATTTTAAGATAATCTTTTACTTTGTAATATTATTAATTAAAAAAGACAACCCACGATGTCTTTTTTATTCAATAATGTAATGATAGCCCAACGTTTTACAAAAAAATAAGTCAGAAATATTGAAAAAAAAAATGCAAACTTCACATATCTCCATAACTATTGATGTTAAGTCATGATAGCTTGAACATTTTCGACTCATAATCAAGGCACACACCGTTTTTTGTAGGTGGCCCTAAGATATCCGGAACAATAGCATCAATAAATGCTTAAACTGAATGAGAGACGGTAAACTTTAGACAATTTTTTAATAACGAAAACGTGTCCGATAATTTTTCAGTAAAAAAATAACATAATTTTATTTATAATATTTAATCGTAATTTATATTTTTAATAACTATTATCTATATTATGGGTTAGGGTTCCGGTTGGTTCCGGTAGAAGATTTGTCCGGCAATTTGTTGCCACACCACTGAATTGGACTGCAGACTTTGTAAAACTGTAACTAAAAAAATAACGTAAGAACGAAAAAAATTATAGCTCCTCGCGCTGGTGTCTCCATCTTGCAGGAGTTAAAAGTAAACTAGCGGAGCTTGTCAGGACCAGCGGGGCATTTGCGAAACGAAGGATCCAGCTTCTTTACTATCGGTCCTTTCCGTCACCGATCCTCTAGACATTATCTGCGGTCTTATCCGGTCTCGATGACGTCGGTTCATGTTAGAGGGTTTTGCGCACGTTACGGGATTCATCACCCTTTCCACCCCTTGCCGTATCACTTCTTTCTGTGGCGTCACACCTTCGTGAATTTTTAAGGAATCCGCGCGAGCTTCCTTCTTGCGCACCCTCTTGGGGGGCATAGTGGGGTAGCGGGGCATAGCGGGGAATCCCTGTGCCAGCCCGACCGAAACGCCGCGCAATGTTTCAAAGGGCTCGCTTTAATTGGTCGTCAGTCGGCACGTGACCTTCACGCGAGATCCGTGCAATTTCGACGGCCGTTTATGCTATATAAAAAAAAGACTAAAAAACAGTGTTTTCGTTAAAAAAAAAATACGACATTAAACAGCAATTCTTTCTCGAACTCAATTATATATTGTGGCGATTAATTTTTCGTTTTGAAGCGGTACCTTCTGGACTTCATAATTAAAAGTACAAGATTGTCTGTGAAAAAGGTAAGATTTTGTCGGTTTATGTTTTGTTGTTAAGGTAACAATACATTTATGTATTCACATATCGTAAGTTTTTTATCGTAATCGTGAAAAACATATCCATAGTCGTTCGCAATGCATTAAACCATGATATTGAGTCAAAACTAGTTGTTTAATCATAATATTTTATCTTGTAGGTACGTTTGAGTCCCCAGTACCCCACTATGCCCCCCCCCTTCCCAACGGGACAATCTGTCGCATCAGCGTTGTATAGTTAGTTTCATGTATACATTCTGCGACTACATTCTCTAGGATAGATGTTTTTGTAGAGGAAAGTAAGTAATAGACGTTTCCTAATTTGATCCTTATATCGCTGGTTATCAAAATATATCTGCCTGTTCATTCCCTTCATTCATAATTCATTGATTACTTAATTTTACTTCTATTACCGCTGACCTTCTTGACATCCGTTATAAGATACCATTTATTTAAATACTCTAACTTTTTGATGGAATGGACAATAGTAATTTCTCAATAACTATATCGTCATAATCGTAGAATTACGACGCGTGTGATTTTTCTCAAGTTTGCAGGAGAGGAGTTTGAAGTTTTATTTACATAAATACACTTTATGTCGTAGCTCGATAACTAAAAAAGATTTTCCTTAGAAACTTGGGTTAGTTATTTAAAGTTGATACCTTTCAAACCTCAAATATAGTCAGCGCAGTAAAAACGACATTTTTACACATGCTCCATTGTTCTACAAATCAGAACCGTCGTTATACCGACTTCGTATAACGATGGTTAAATTAATGAGAAAAAATACAATTTTTATACACCATATAGATGGCTTCTTTTTTTCACTTTTTAACGATCCAAAAAAGTCAATATGGATTTTTTTGCACATCCGGCACAATTGTTCTATGATCATGACGATATGTGCATAAATATTGTTAAAATTAACAACCTCTGACACTGGTTTGCAGTCAGCGTAAAACCGAGATTGTAACTGTTCCTACATAAAAAAAAGCATCAACAAACTCGTTTCGATATCCAACTTATATCCAAAACAGCCGCGCAGCGCGGAGGCTTCGGATGGAATTTAAATAACATCGCGATTGATATAGTTATAGCCGCGATAAAAAATGTTTAAATTCGCGGGGGCTGTTTTGTTTTTGTGTCTTCTCGAAGCTTACAAATGTGAAGTGGTGTGCGAGCGGGCCCTGACCTACGTGGGCTGCACCGCGGGCTCGAAGAACAACGCCCTCCGGCGCGGCCTGGTGTCGGACGACGTCGACGCCAAGTACATTTCCCTGGCGAGCTGCAGCCTGGTGTCCATACAGGAGCGCGCCTTCGAGGGCCTGCCGTCCCTGGAGACGCTCGACGTTTCCTCCAACGGCCTCTCCACGATCGAGCTGGGCGTCCTGGACAATCTCAACACGGTCCAAACGTTCAACTTGTCTCGCAATCGGGTCACGCGCCTTCCGCTGGGAATTTTCCACCAGATGACTTCGCTGACCCACTTGGACCTGTCGAATAATCGACTTTCCGAACTCGCATCGGGCATCTTCGATCCCACCGTCTACCTGAGAGTGCTGCGCCTGGACCACAACTCGCTGCGAGGTCTGCCTCTAGGAATCCTGAATAAAGCGAGGGGTCTTCTCGAACTGGACCTGTCTTTCAACGACGTGAGTTCACTTCCGTTGGGCATTTTCGATTCCTTGCCGCAGCTGACTAATGTCGACGTGTCCTTCAACAAATTAGGTAGCGTGCCTTCGGGAATATTCGACCACAATGTGGCCCTAAACAAACTTTCGCTATCGGGAAATGCTCTTAAAGCGATACCAGACAGGCATTTTCACGAATTACCATTATTAGTAGACTTGGATCTGTCGATAAACCTGATGACGGAGCTCAGACACGATGCGTTCGCTGTCTCGACAAATTTGAAGAATTTGAATCTGTCTTCAAATCTGTTGACGGACGTGACGCCGGCGCTCTCGCTGCAGAGGCTGCTGTCCTTGGACTTGTCGAAGAACAGGCTGTCGGCGTTCCCGACGTTCAACACGTCGCTGCTGACCTACCTGGACATTTCCGCCAACCGCTTCACGAACTTCGGGGCGAACGTCGGCAAGAGCATCCCGCGCAAGCTGAAGACCTTCAAGCTGCACCAGAACCCGTGGCAGTGCGCGTGCCTGGAGCAGGTGCTCGGGCTGCTGCGGAGGAGGCGCTGCAGGTACGAGTTTTCGTCCTTCTTCGAGGGAAAGAAGCCCGTCTGCCTGATAGCCAGGAACAAGGTGGCGCGGTGCTTCAGAGACAATTCCGTAGACCAGCAGTTGAACGCCTTGTACACTAATTCGTTAAAGAAATATCCCGGAGCTTAATATCGTATAATTAAAAGGTTGTACTTGTAAACGTACTACTTAGATAAATATCGTGAAGAAACGGTCACTGACAGCGATAAAATTCAAATGACAAGTACCTATATGGACAAATGTCACATTTTCAAATCAGCTGTGAGAGGACGGCCATTTATTTTACCACCGTTTTTAACTTTATCCTCTTTACCCGTTTTTACTTCTACCTTTATTAGAGAGTAAAAAGAGTTACTCATGTACATACTTCGGCGAGTAAAATATTTTTTACCATCGATGGCGCAACCCGTTTTAATAAAAAAAGTTACTCGAGTAACTTTTTTTACCTTCACTTTAGATGGCGCAACCGGGCCTAAGCTGGCATCCTATGTCATTTTACCCTATAGATATGTCGTCTTACACACGTCGACCTAAGTGCGATTTACGTTATTTTTTTTAATTTTATATCAATTTTATATATAATATTTATATCACTAAAACTTTAATAATTTGGTTGATTACGATACATTTAAGAATATACGCAAGATGCCGATCTCACAATGACTTAAATTATTTAAAATATTTGTCTTGAAAGTGAAAGAATTCCCCTCTTTAACCCGGACCTAGTGATATTCCGCCCTGACAAAATAAACCGTACTATCTGGACTTCTGTAGTCAAAAATATTCTGCCGACATTTTTATGATAAATTTCCATGGTTTGATTAAAATCTCGCGAAATATTGACGTCTTCACTAGACTAAATAAAACAGAGTTTTTTTATCACAACCCAGATGTGATATGTGTCGTTCCTAGGAAATGCAATCCCGAGTCGGGATTGCTCTTTCGGGATCCCTCGAGATTAGAATTTCTAATCCCGTGGGATTCCGAATAATTATGTGTTTTTTTGTTTATAGAGCTGAATAGCAATTAGACACGCCTTGTGTTTTTATATCAGCAATTTTAATAAAATATTCATTATTAATCACCGCTTTCAAGTTTTTGTAGGCATTTTTCCAAGCATCAATCAGTCAATGTAGAGTTAGTACTTGGTAGTTTTTATTTCTATGTTAGGTTGATAAAATACAGCGAGCTACTTTCATTATTTGAATGTGACATGAACATAACACAAGTTTTAAGTACTTACTAAGAGCTCTGTAGACATACACAATTAAACATAAAAATGTTGACCAATCCCGATAATCTCGTCCGATTTTTCGGTTCGGGATTGATCTCGCAATTTTTTTTTTTTTTTTTTTAAATAGAGATGCGAACACGAAATTCGTGTCACATCAATATTCTTACTATTTTCAAATTAAGCTAAACGCTTGTGCTATGAAAATAGGACTAACTTGCTTGTCTGGAGTGAGATTCGAACCTGCGACCTTCGGATCACGAGGCGAGAGTCCTAACCACAAGACCAACAAGCTACTCGATCCTGAGATCTCGCGGGATCGGGATTGCATTCCTTAGGGCCGGTTGTTTCAAGTTGGATTAAAGTATGCGTTCTTTTAAAGCATAGATTTTTACGTTCTCCACCAATTAGACGATCCGTTTTCGTAAAAATCTATGCTTTAATCGACCGCTTACTTTAATCGAACTTGAAACAACCGGGCCTTAGTCTTCTATCATAAAGCAAGCCTGGGCGGCTGCCTTGGATGATAAAATTTTAAAGGCGGCAAAAGGGCGATTTTTTTAAAAATTAAACAGAAAAAATTGAGCAAGTTAGGTTAGGAAAACGAAATAGAAGAAAATTTAAAACATCAAAGTGATTTCAAAAGAATATGGAACAATTAGGCTCTTTGGTATCATGACTAAGGTTGAAGCTGAAGGCCATCGGAGTTTATAGCATTAACTTTGTGGTTGGACATTATTATTAATTTTAATCAAATAACCTTGTAATAAGTTAACTAGTAACTCTAACCCATATTCCCCATTTTGGCGTCCACTTCTCAATTACCCCCATCATAGATGTAGCCACGCCCCCGTTCAAAAATTGATTTGTTTGCTAGAATAGATAATGGATAGTTAGTTTGCGTCCGTCCTGATGAAGATACAGTGGTGTCGTAGAGTTACTAGTTAAGTGGTAAATACGAAGTTGTTTAGTTAAAATTAATAAGCATAAAATATGTTTTATTTCAACTTTGTAATACATACACAATGTGGGTTATTAATTACTGCTATAGTTTCGAGAGGAGCAGCCCATCTCATCATCAGGTATAGATAATATTATCAATACCTGGTGATGAGAGGGACCGCTCCTTTCGAAAATATAGCAGTAATTAATAACTCGTACTAGCTGTAACCTGTCAAAAATGACGGTACTTTTACATGTCGGTTTCTAAAGAATAAGTATCTGTTTATAAAGAAAAAAGTTTTTTAAAAATAAGTTACGGGCGTTACACGGGCAGACAACAAAATTATTATAATTGGGATTATGTGTGTATTACAAAATTAAAATAAAATATATTGTAATTTATAATGTTGCACCATGAAGTATCTGCCAAATCGTTCAATGAGTACAACATATCTTCGTTTTAGTTTGTTGCGACAGTTGTAACATGGTGCGGTATATTATTTCAAATCAATTTCTGCAAGAGAAGCTATAGAGAAAACAGTAATGGGCCAATCACCACACTTTTGCATGCGCATGCCGGTTTGTAAACGGGGCACCGTGTACAAAACACCAACTACATGCACGGTGTTCCGTGTACAAACGTGCGTGTAGTTGGTGTTTTGTACACGGTGTTCCCGGCATGCGCATGCAAAAGTGTGGTGATACTTGTGCGTGTGGTAGGCCCTTAAATGAACTCAAAAATATTAATTTAAAAACATTTGGAGCGCTTCAGTTAATGTTCTAGAGCTCGCTGACTTTTCTGCAAGTGATCGGATGAAAACATCCAAGAAACTCGTGGATTTGTGCTTCAAATTGGAAACAGCTCTTAGAGCTAGCCCGGCGGAGCCCCGGAGAAACCCCAAAACAAAACCTCTGCTCTGAACATTCAGAAAACAATCATGAAATATAAAAAATGCGTAACCCGAATATGTGCTGAACCTTATGTGTCAAAACGGGTTAGAAAATGGTTTTGGTAACTGGTTCATAACTCTTCGTATCTTTTTGACTTTATCAATATCAGTGGCAATATAAACCTGTCTGCGCAGTTTAATGGGCCAAGAGGCTCGTGGGACAAGCCGCGATTCAGTAGGAAAAGACATGGCTTACCAGCTCGACATTAGAGATCTTATCTAAGACTGTTAAAATAAAGGCAAGGAAGATACCGTTGGATTAAGGGGAAGAACTTAAAACACAGTTAAAGTTAGAATAGAGAAATTTAAAAATGAAATAAAGTACCTAATGAACAGTGCACAGTTAGGTATTGAATGTTTGATCAGTTTTATTGTTTAATTTTGAATACAAGTTTTAATATCCTTCTTCAGTGTTACAACCCTTGGTGGGTCCTAGCTGCCTCCAAGAAAGTCCTCCATGCTGCTCTGTCGCTGGTGCCATTTTCCAGTGTTGCTGCCCCAGGGCCCGGCAGTCTGCAACGACACCATCTAACCACCGCAGTTTTGGTCTTCCCACACTTCTTCTGCCCATTGGGTCATTGAAAAACACCCTTTTTGGGGGCTCCAGATCATCCGTACGGTGTAGATGTCCCAGCCAGCGCAATCTGTTAATCTTAATGAACTTGACTACGCTGACTTCCTGGTAAAGGTCATGAGCTCGGTGTTGTATCTTTTTCGCCATGTTTGACCGTCATTAATAGGTCCATATATTCGGCGTAAGATTTTTCTTTCAAATGTGTCTAGTCTATTTTGGTCGTGCTTAGTTAATGTCCAGGTCTCCGAGGCCTATGTTAAGACTGGTCTAATCAATGTCTTGTAGAGCGTGGCTTTACTTTTTCTGGACAGTAGGCGTGACCTCAATTGTCCAATGAGACCAAAGTAACTCCGGTTCGCTGCAAAGATTCTTTTCCCAATCACTACACTTATATCCCAATCTCTACACGTATCATTGTCGTTAGTAACAATGGAATAGTATGTAATTGTTCCACTGCTTCAAATGTGTAGTTATTGAGGACTGGACAAGTTTTAATATAAGTTTTTGCATACAAGTTACTACCTTCACTCTCTCCCTCTGACATTCAGGCTAAAAGAATTAATGGATTAAATACAAAAACTTGTATGTATACAAGTTTTAATATAAGTTTTTGTATTTAATCCATTAATTATTTTAGCTTGAATGTCAGGGGGAGAGAGTTATGGTAGTAATAGGGGGGGGTGATATTTTTCGAATCTCATCTAGGGCGGCAAAACATCTAGAAATGGCCCTGCCACCTGGCGGCAAAATTAAACATTGACACACTTGGACAATGTGTGCCAAATGTCATAATGATAGCCAAAAAAGGCCAAGTAGTTTGGGGATGGTTTTGATTTATTTATTATTTTTTTTAAATAGAGATGCGACCACGGAATACATGTCGCATCAATATTCTTACTATTTTAAAAATAAGCTAAACGCTTGTGCTATGAAAATAGGACTAACTTGCTGATGTCCTGGACGGGGCTCGATCTACCGCCCACCAGATTACTAGGTGAGCATCATGACCATTACACCAACAAGCTACTTTTTGATTATAAAGTTTTCTCTCCTAGACAGCTTTCCTGTGATTGAAGTACCGGTCATGAATTAAATAAATAAGTTCTGTACTGGAAGTCAAAATAATGATGATACGGCGGTCATGTGACATTCATCTGATAATGGCTGAATGTGGGCTGAACAAGAAATAGAAGACTATGACTGCATCAAAAGTCCTGGGAAAACTACCGACTAATTCAACCCCATATTATCCTGCCAAAATGTACACTTTTCTCTTCTCCGTTGGATCCCCATGACTACGGATCCTGATCTTCATAAACTCTCATAAAAACTCTCACCCTTTTGTGCCTGCACCTCCTTTCTCCTGGTCGGTCCAATGAGTGGGGACTTTCCCTTTATTCTCCATTCTTCAACGTGGCTCACCACAATGAGTCTTTCCGAGATATCCTTTCATCTTCCAAGGTGTCCAAAAAGAACTAGAATCCGGCCTGACCTGGCGATATTATAATATTAAACTTGCTAACTATCCAGTTTAATAGTTCATCAATTCGAACACTGATTTTAATAACATTTGATGTTGTATCGCACTATATTTTTAATTTATAGATTATTTTGTAGAGGGATGAAAATGCTACAAATGCGTTTTCATTTTGAGTCAATTAATTTTAAAACAAAAGTTTTTGCTGAAAGATTCTGAGCTTAGTGTTTTATTTCCAAACGTACCATTAGTGACGTATTGTCAGTTCCTCCATACTCCATACAAATGTGTATCAAAATCTTTTTACATGCATTGTTTAAAGTCTTCAGATTTAAAAGTTAGCGCTATCTTCCGCCTTCGATATGTTGAATCACAATACATTCTGTTTGATCCGGAGGTTTTCATTAGTGTGACTTGTGATTATAATGTTTGCAGTTGTCAGAAGTTATGGCGCAATGAAAATAGGCAGACAACTCGACAACTGCTGGCTCACATGGACTTGAGCAGAAGTTAAAGTTTCGTAAAATTCACATTCAGTCTTCCTGAGAATAATGTCCGGTTGGATTCATTCTAAATAGTATGACATGAGGAAATGTGAGAATATTTTTGATGTTTATAGCGTTAACTTTGTGGTTGAACATAATTATTAATTAATTAATAAAGTTTGTATTGCCCACTTGGAGTAACTCTACGTCTGCTGGCTTCGATATCACTGTACCTTCGTCAGGACGGATGCATAGTTTGGATAGTTAGTATGCATCCATCTGATGAAGATACAGTGGTATGGAAACTGGTAGACGTAGAGTTACTCCAAGTGGTCAGTACAAAGTATTTTAATTAATTAATAATAAATGTGAGAATGCCCGAGAAGACCATTATATTATTGTTGTAGATTTTTAAGTGTGTACATCAGACACCAACTTACGAGCATATATGTCGACAAATAATGATATCACACGCATACTAAGCTTTTGTACTATCATTGTTTACAGTGGTGTGGCAGAAATCGCTTTCTGTGTTTTTTCATAATTAAAATTTAAATTGACGTAAATCACTTCATTTGCTTTTCAAGCGATTATACTTGCATAACGAGTGATGAAGAATATTTTTTGTCCAGATACGGGTATTATATTCGTAACAAGTGAGACACGGAAGATTTGATCGACCACTTGACTTCGCACAGGTATTTTGAAATGCGCCGGAAAAACGTCAATCAAAAACAAATGATTTTAAATATGAAATTATAGTACTCGCCCTCTCAAGACAGGCAAGCCCTATGTGGGTACAGCATAATCTGTTTTTATATCTCACCTGTTTTGGAGTATATAACGGCATAGCCTCAATATTGTGACCGCGGTGTACAATAATAGGCTTGTCGTTGAAAAGTGCTCGGAAGGAGATGTCAGTTTGGCCCAATATTTTCTCAGCCTTCTCAAGCGATATGGATGCTTGCGTACTGCCGTGGCATTTTACATCTACTCTTTTTTTTTATGCTTCAACAGGCCAGGAGGCCCAATTACAGAAGTGAAATGCATCACAAAACACCCGGGCTTGAGTAAATCACACAGATTAAATTGTGACCTCACCGGGAATAGAACCCGGAACCCTCGGTGTGAGAAGCCAGTATCATACCCACTGCGCTACGAGGGCCACCTTTAAAGAGTAAATGCCAATGTAGCGTTTACTCGTTTTACATTTACTTTTAGTTGTTGCGCATTGATCTCCCTCCCCTTCCCTGGCCATCCACCTCACATAAATAAATGATTTGAATTAGATTCCTCTTGATATCGTCAGCAATTCTGCAAACTCTCGAATTTCACAATATTCCTGTTGTTATTAATTCGGAGAACTTCTTGGCCGCAGTGGGTGGATACCGTCTTGATCATATGATAAAAGTTGATACATTAAACAAAAACATAGAAACAAACATTGACTTATGTAATTAAATTCTAGTGAATATTATATCGTCCCTTTAGAGGTAGTTTTGAGATAATGAGGTTTAAACCTTCAACGTGTGATATTAACATAAACGCCAACACATTAAATTAATTACAATGTTTTTGGTTCCGTATTTAACTTTTCCTAAATTTGAACTATCGTTTCGGCTTTATCACACATATACAATTTCCAAAAATTAGTAGACATGGTATATTCTATCACGGGTGGAAATGGCGAATGTTACATTGTGTAAAGTGATCACTTAAGCCAGCAGTACGATAGGTCGTAAGCTCTATGTACACCCAAAAAGACTTCTATACCTACTTTCCCATAAAAATACAGTTTGGTCTCTGTGAGACATCTGTAATATATTGATTTATTAATGATGGTCCTGTGACAAAAATCCAGCATTGTTCTGAATAATTTGAACATACTCAAAATATTGTGAGAAAAGTAACCCATAAAAACCAAGTTTTTACAATACTCTCTTTCTCATTTTTGGGTTTCGCTTCTACCATATGTGTTGAAATATCCATATAACTTGTATGAAAAAAACATTAAAAATTTGAAAAATCCAAAATTATACTATAATTATTAATTTTTTTTAACGAAAATTTGATAGATCTTCTTGATCGTCGCCATGAGTCTGCTTGCAAAGTTTCAGCTCCATTGGATCACGGGAAAAGGGTTAAAAATCGATCCAAAGTTTTTTCGACGGCAAGCCGGCAAGCAAGCGAGCAGACGCCACGATTTAATATAAATGGAGTAAAAATTGTGTTTAATTTGAATAATCTCTGCTTTAATATAAAAATAAAAGAATCAAAATAACTAAACTAACCCTCGTGGGAGTAAAAATTCACCTCCAAGTATTTTTTTTATTTCCAACATTCTATTTCGATAAAAATCATAAAAAAATCTATGGTTTTTCATATTTTATTTGGGATACCTCCCGTTATATTCACAGTGTATTTTGATAAAAATGTAACAATAAAATCAGGAAAATATAACATAAATATAGAAGTGACGAGGGTTTTAATCTTGATAGCTAAAAATATGTAGAGCTGAAAAGTAAAAAATTGACATTTTACTGAAAGTGATTGACAGTAATGTTTAATAATCCCCATAACAGACCGATGTATCCACAAACCCTGCATAATTATTACAATTAATTAATTGCAATTGATAAAAGTTCAACATTGTATTAAAAAAAGAAGTAAAATCAAATATGTACGCACGATATAAAATTGGTGGTAATTTTAATTTTGGCAATTTCACTTAAAAACTGAATACCTAAATTTATTTAAAAATAAGTAATCCTGTGCATATCCGGTTTCCAAGGGTAATACATAAATCAGGGACCACAAATAGTCAATCCACTTTAAAGCAGGGACGTTGAGCGACACTCTTGGTTCTCTTGAGAATTGGAAAATGGTAGGTATGAAATGAATACATGCAGGGCGTAACAGAGCTAGTCCACAATACTTTACAGGTAGATTCCTGCTTTAATTATGAGTGTAAAATGTCCAGGCAACCATGACCTAATATCAATAATTGTGGAGATACGCAACATCAAAGTTTGCATATTTTTTTTTGATATGTAACCTCTTTTCAGTAAATTATTCCCTTTAATATAAGTCAAAAAGAAGATTGGTCGATAGAGTGAGGAATGAACAAATTGGAAGTGTGCTGAGTGCTGAGATGGTCTGGTCATGTGGAACGTATGAACGAGGAAACGATGATTTAGAAAATATATGAGGCGAGTGTCGAAGGCAACAGGAATAGAGGGCGTCCGCGAAACACCTAGCACGATCAGATAATACAATTATTTTAGGATGGCCCTGTAGCAAAAGTGGTATGACAGGATAGAAGAGCGTGGCGTTCAACCTTCTCTGCCTATCCCTGCAGAGAGAGGTCGTGATGGTTAGTTAGTTAATATAAGTCAAATAAAATGATAAAAACTAAGGACGCATCGATGCGTACTTTTGCCGATACAATAACGATATTTATATAAAAAGTATCTAAGATACCGATACCGATGCGGACAGTGAAAATTTCAAAAGGTGTCAAAAGTTATGGGTTTAGATTAGAAACAAACAAAATTTCTTGTATAATAATTATTTAGAATGTTTACTTTATAATGAAATTTTAAAAATTGTAATTCAATAGAACATTACGTTCAGATTATTATACAAATAGCTTGTTGGTGTAGCGGTCATGACGCTCGCCTCATGGTCTGGTGGTCGGATGTTTGTACCACATTCCAAGACACCAGCAATTTAGCCCTATTTTCATACACTGATTTTTGGCTTAGTTTGAGAATAGTAAGATCATTAATGCGATATGTATTCCTTGTTCGGAATGAAATTATGAAGCGCAGGATTCCCCAAACACAGATAAATTGTGCCGCGTTTAAACATGAATGATTTAAGCGCAAAGATGGCGCATTTACACATGAATTATTTATAGTGCGAAATTCAAAATTTATCAGTAAATTAATATCGCCGATTCCGATATATCCGAAAACCCACGATATCGCCGATATATAGGTATCGGTTTCGGTATTGGATGCATCCCAAATAAAAACCTTAATATTTCAATTGGAAAAAAATTCTGGTTTGAATTTCTGCAGGGTTTTTATCATTTTATTTAACTTGTATTGAAACAAATGAATTTTTCGTAAACAATATAGTTTAAGGTTTTGTAAAAAATAAGTCAGAAATATTGAAAAGAATGCAAATTTTGATATTGCATAACTCATGTTTGCTTGAAAATTTTTGAATCTATGATTATTTTGAATATTGTGGACTAAACTCCGCCACCGGAACTAGATAATAACCTCTAATCGAATGCCGGTGCCGGTCCCAAGCCCGGATAAGGGAGGAGGGCTTCCTTTCCTAAATCCTATCCTTCTCATAGACTTTTCTGTGCCAAGGCACTCCACCTTATCTCTCCCATAACCCCTACCCTCAATGGCATTCAACACACCGCTGCACACCGATCGTCTCGCCTCGGTGTGCCACCGGACCCATGTGCGACGGGGTGGCGGGTGAGTCTGATGGCGTGCAACATCTTTCTCACTCTAAACAAACTCATATGCACAGCTTCGCCTTCAAACTACAACAATTGTGGACTAGCTCTGTTACACCCTGTACATTTAAAAAAATATATGATTTTGGTTTTAACTATCTGCAAAATGCTAGTGGGATTAGATGCTTTACTGGAGATAGTAGCGAGAGTGATGGAGGGGGTGTTGTATTTTATAGTACCATTGTCACAAATCATAAGTAAAATGCGATCCCCTAAGAAATTAAAGCCAGTTCTTGTACGTACGACTATAATCCACAGCGCAGTCAGTAAAGCAGTCTACGTTCACTATTAGATAATCGGTGGCGGTTGGTTCACCAGACTTTCCAGGGAAGAATTTTGCTTACTGAGATCATGAATAATTATTATTCATTTTATGACCGTGCAAATGCGCAAAAATTTGGAAATAAAATATTTTATACTATCTTTTACCAGCAAAAAAAAATTGTATATACTCGATCTAATCATGACACAACATCAACCAACGGACCAAGCAGTATGGAGAAGTAAACTTCGAAGTTTCTTAAACATATTCGAAGCAGATGCATCAGATAAGAAGCACTGTATACCAGAAAAGTGCAGTGAGAACAAGACGCATGACTTTTATTTAAACATATATTAGGAAAAAAATCAAAATTAAATATTAATCCGGCAGAATATTATGAAATATTAAAATCTGAATTTTTGGAAAACTGGGATTCATGAAACTGCGTGGAGTTTTGAATGTATGTATCGATTTTCTAACTTTGAGCTTAAACATTGGAGCCCGATGTAGGTTTTCATCGATTGTCAGCCCAAGATGTCTTGTTTCTATCTTTTTATCGATTGTGTCACGGTTGCATGTAAGATTTATGCTTGGAATACATGTGTGTGTTGTGATATTGTCTGGATGGGGAGATTTTTTTTTAATCGAAAAGGCCAAGAATTTTTCCTTATCAAGTTAAATTATCTTATTTTTGTTCCTTATGTACAATGTTTGAAAGTATATGTCTAACATGTAGCCTTTCTTGTGTTTGTGTTTTACATATTTCTTATGTGCAATATTTCAAACTTTATTTCAAATATGTAGTCTTTTCTAACGTTTAAACTTCTAGCGAAGCAACTAACTTCATTTATATGCATAAATTCATACAAAATAAATATATTTATTACTGCGATAGGAACATTACGAGATATATCTCTTATTTCGGTTTCTTTTCCAAATTAATGCTTAGGAAAAAGTCGTGCTTCTTGTTCTTACTGCACGCCCCTGCATTGAGGTGGAAAGGTTGAGAAATGGACGTGACCGGGGTGCGGAGTCTCCTAATGACCAGTTGGTACCCTCAGAATACTATAAAGATAGAAGATCATCATCATCACCGTTGGCTCTACAACCCCTGGTGGATCTTGTCTTCCTGAAGCCTTCCTCCACTCATCTCGGTCTTGTGTCAGCTATCTCCAATCTGGATCTCCTAGGCAGATATACATGTCTTTGGATACGTTATTGCTCTATCTTGGTCTTGGCTTTGTTTAGCTCCTTCGCCTTCTTGGTCTTGTATTCGGCAGGGACTCCGGTGCTTGTTATTTGGTCATTTTCTAAGATAACCCAATCTTTTCAATTTTATAAATTTAGTGACGCTTAACTCTTTAACCAAAGTGTAGAGCTCTATAATCATAGCCGGTCCGAAGACACGCCGCAAAACTTTTCTTTCAAAAACGTCCAGCGTTTGCTTGTTCCTCTTGGTCAATATCCACATCTCAGCTGCGTACGTGAGCAGTAGTCTGATGGGTGTTTGGTTTCTGGACAGCAGTCTGGATTTTGTCTAATTGATTCGGAGGCAGAAATAACAGTGATGAAAAAAATTATAAGGTCAATGTTCATTTAATAAAACCCATAAGATTAAAACAACCAAATTAAGATTGATAGATAGACCGAACATAATACAGTGCACACAAATGACTGAAGTGACTTTTATTCTTTTCTTACTCCGAAGTTTGTGATTTTTTGCCGAAAGTCAAAATAGTCAGTGTCTCGAGGGGAAGGTACACCATCCACACACACGCACGCACTCTATAACTATTTTAAGTGACTCCGGTTGTACAACGATAGCACTTTTCGGACTCTCATCGACGTATATCTCCTTCTAAACACTTACAGCACAGTACACTATACACAATTGGGAGTCGATCACCTGTTCGAGTCAATTTCAACAAATTTAAGTTATTCGTCCCAAACCCACTGCACCATGACGGTGGACTTGTCTTCCCCTTCCGTCGCTTCCGCGATCGTTCCCTCCTCCGTCTTGTCTTGCGCGTGCTTCAGCTGGTGCTTGACCAGCTGCCGGCCCTCCTGGCACGTGTAGTCGCAGGCGTCGCAAGCCAGCTTGGGCCCCGAGTGCAGGCGGATGTGGCGCTTCAGGGCCTCGGACGTCTTGCACTTGAACCCGCACAGCGTGCAGAGGTAGGGCTTCAGGTCCGAGTGCGTCACGAGATGGCGGGTCAGCGTGTCCTTCTTCTTGAACCGCATCGGGCACGAGGGGCAGGGGAAGGGCCGCAGGTTGGAGTGCTTCCGGAAGTGCGTGCGGAGGTCGGCCGCCCGCACGCTCGCGAACGGGCACAGACTGCAGGTGAAGGGCTTGACGCTGGAGTGAATCAGCCTGTGCTTGTACATGTAGGTTTTCTTCTTGAACATGACGTCGCACTTGTCGCACGCGTAGGGCTTCTCCTCGGAATGCGTGGACTTGTGCTTGACGAGGTTCCTCACGTTGTCGAACGACCTGGGGCACTGGTTGCAGCGGTGGCTGCCGGACCTGGCGACCCGCTCCCGCTTGATGAGGACGTCGTGCTCCGTGACCCGGTGGATGGTGAGGTCGGAGCGCTTGGGGAACACCTTGCCGCAGTAGTTGCAGGTCATGCGCTTGTCGTGGTTGTGGTTGGCCGTGTGCCGCTTGATGGTGAGCGGGCTCTTGGTGGTGAAGTCGCACTTGTCGCACTTGTACTTGTCCGGGTCGTCGTGCGTGGTCTGGTGCGCCTTGAGGTGCTTGGAGCGGCGGAAGCACTTGCCGCACGTCTCGCACGTGTGCGGCCGGAAGTCGGTGTGGATGCGCCGGTGCATGCCGAGGTCGGCGGCGTAGCGGGACGCGTACGGGCAGCGGTCGCACTTGTACGGCTTGAACACGGAGTGGACGAGCTGGTGCAGCCGCAGCTTGGCCATGGTGTTGCACGAGTAGGCGCACAGCTCGCACAGGAAGGGCTTGTTCTTGTCGTGGCGCAGCAGGTGCGCGCGCAGGCCCGCGCGGCTGAGCGTGGTGTAGGGGCATTCCAGGCAGCCGTACAGCCCGCCCGAGCGCCGGTACTTCTTCCTGGGCTCGGACGAGGACGCGTCCGACTGCTCCGCATTCTCGTCCCACTCGCCGCTTTCCGATTTGTCCTGAAACTGAGCGTTGCGAGATTACAAGGACGCCGGGTCTGCAAACTAAAAGCTAGATCGATCGTTGACAAGAATGTCGTCGTAGAAAGTCCACGGTCAATATTAAACGGTCAGCCAAAAACTTACTAAACTCCTCGCGGGATTTTCAACGAAAAGCTTCCATTTGAACGAGTTAGACTTTAAATATCAAGGAGGTGAAGTAACGAAGAAAGCGAGCTGATACCTCGTCCCGCGTCGGGGATTCTTGGACCACCAGGATGATGTCGCCTTCCTCGCAGATGTCGCCCATGTCTTCTTCCCTCTCTTCCTTCATGTTGTCGAGGGTGTCCCTCATGGAGGACCTGATGGAAAAGAAACAAAAATCGTCAATAACCATAATCCAACATCGTGTTTGTTGCGCAGATCTACCTGGCAGGCAGTGATGTACAAGATACCTTATACAAAGTATCTGGAATACAAAATGCGAGATACTTTAAAATCGAGTATTTCAAATACCAGATACAAATAACTTTCAGGAATGGTATCTGAAATACTAGATACAAAATGCGTATCTTCCAAATACTTAAGGATAAAATCCTTTTGTAAGAAAACACATTTTATCGAATGTAAGTTTATTTTTTTACGTGAATTATTTACGAATAAATCGCGTTGATCACGCAAATGTGACAAAATTAAAATATTTAATTGAGACTTAACTAAAACCAGTTCTTCAAACATTTTGTCGTCATTATTCTTCGATGAGGTCTCGTTATAGGTACATCATTGGAAAAAAGTATCTTAGCAATCTTAGTATTTACAAAATATTAAGACACCGAAAGAACGTATCTAAATACAAGATACAAGATGAATATTCAAAAAAGCATTTCAGATACAATATGAAAATACGTATTTTACATATTGTATCTGTATTTCAAATACTTGTATCTTAGATAAGTCACATTGTAGTACTAATGAAGTGAACTGATTGTAGTACTAATGAAGTGAACTACTGCAGTGCTACAAAATTGTAATTATAATGATCTACAAGTGCTTCTTGAAAAGTGTGCTATTAGGATATTCAAAACCATGGGGGGGGGTCGTTTCAGTTTCCAGAGATTTCTTCATTCAGAGATTTCTTCATTCAGTCCCAGAAATTTTTTCAAACAATCAGGAGAGGGGGGGTTGTTTCAATTTCCAGAGATTTCTTCATTCAGTCCCAAAATTTTTCAAACCGTAGGGGGGGGGGTTTGTTTCAATTTCAAGAGATTTCTTCATTCAGTCCCAAAATGTTTCAAACCATAAGGGGGAGGGGATTGTTTCGATTTCCAAAATTTTTTCCATTTATCTACATTAACTTCCCAAAAATTTCACATAAAAAATGTACTCGTGCTTTCAATAACTTTGAAGTGTGTGTACTTTGTAGTGTTCACTTTGAAATGAAGTGTACTATTTGAAGTATGTACTTTGTAGTGTGTACTACACTTCAAAAGGTGTAAAGCGTACACTTCAATGTAATGTAGTACTACATTGTAGTAATTAATACAGAGCGGACCCATCACAACTACCAAGTGGTACGCCAAAAAAGGTTGGGAAACGCTGGGATAGGTGATGGCATTATTGCAGTGAAATGTTATAGAAATAATAAACTTTCAAATTAATTAATTTCATGAAAACTCTTTAATAATAATTGCCTTGTTTGACGTCATCTACCATTCGAGGCGACGCAACAAAGAGATTGGACCGACGCTTTATATTTATCGGTGGCTACCCTGACCCCTGACCCCTCGAGAGGAATACTGCATCAAAACACAGACGCCGAAGATTCTCAAAATGTTTCATCAAATTCACTACATATTCGTTAGACTAAGGAATATTTCAAGTACAAAAATGATTAAAAATGTTTATTACGCCATTGTTCACTCTCTAATCACATACGGCGTTATCGGATGGGGAGGTTGTTATAAAAAAATCTAAACTCGGTAAAAATAACACTAAGGATCATCATTAAAGTAATACTGAAAAAAAATCTACCCTTTCAAAAAAAGATCTTTTCAAATTGTACAGTACCAAACGTGGATGATTTTTTCAAGCAAGTTTCCGTATTGAAAATATACAAAGAAAAAACCTTACAGAAAACCAGGAATACTTCAAGCTTACGAGAAATGGAAACCAATTTATAATGCCAAAATTTAAAACAACCCAAGTGCAGAACCACTATATTTATAAAGCCATTAACTACTACATTTATTTACCTATCAATATACGCTGCATCATTAACATTTCAGAGCAAATCAAAAAAATTAAAATCTTCCTAAAATCAAACATAAATTCATAAATCATTTAAACCTATAGCTTTTTTCAAAATACTTCAATACTTCATTATCAAATTACCTTTTATAACGGTATTATTAAATGTCTCGCATATGTACCTGTATATATAAAATAACAACTGAGGCTCCCTCATCAGACTCAACAGCTTCTCTTCACTGATGAGGTCTACATGACTACAAATCATTAAAAAAATTTCGATTTGATATGTAAATATATAAAAAATTGATATGTACCATATATTAAATAAATAAATAAATAAAAAATGTTGTCCGGTCCAGATCGCAAAATTTTGAAGGGCTGTTATTTCCGCCTCCAATATCAGTGTACAAAACGCTGATGAGACTAGTGCTATATACGCAGCAGAGAATCAGATAAAATCCAGAAACACTAAAATATCAGTGTCCAAAACTCTGATGAGACCAGTGCTGTACACGCAGCAGAATACCAGATAAAATCCAGAAACACTAAAATATCAGTGTACAAAACGCTGATGAGACTAGTGCTATATACGCAGCAGAGAATCAGATAAAATCCAGAAACACTAAAATATCAGTGTACAAAACTCTGATGAGACCAGTGCTATATACGCAGCAGAGAATCAGATAAAATCCAGAAACATTAAAATATCAGTGTCCAAAACTCTGATGAGACCAGTGCTGTATACGCAGCAGAATATCAGATAAAATCCAGAAACACTAAAATATCAGTGTACAAAACGCTGATGAGACTAGTGCTGTATACGCAGCAGAGAATCAGATAAAATCCAGAAACACTAAAATATCAGTGTACAAAACGCTGATGAGACCAGTGCTATATACGCAGCAGAGAATCAGATAAAATCCAGAAACACTAAAATATCGGTGTACAAAACGCTGATGAGACTAGTGCTATATACGCAGCAGAGAATCAGATAAAATCCAGAAACACTAAAATATCGGTGTACAAAACGCTGATGAGACTAGTGCTATATACGCAGCAGAGAATCAGATAAAATCCAGAAACACTAAAATATCAGTGTACAAAACTCTGATGAGACCAGTGCTATATACGCAGCAGAGACGTAGAGGAACGAGCGAGCACTGGACGTTTTTGAAAGGAAAATTTTGAGACGTACTTTGGGAGCGGTTCTATACAGGGTTATTTGGAAAACATTAATAACCTTGCAGGACTATATTCCTGCCTTGATTATGAGTCGAAAATGTTCAAGCAGACATGGAGTTAAGCAATATCAAAGTTTGGAATTTTTACAATTTTTTCGACTTATTTTTTACAAAACGTTGGACTCATTACGAAAAATTCATCCGTTTCATTACAAGTAAAATAAAATAAAAACCCCGCAAAAAATTCAACTGTAATGTTTTGGCTTGTTATTTGGAAAACATTGAAAACCTGCATTGATTATGAGTCGAAAATGTTTAAGCAACCATGGCCTAATATCAACAGTAATGGAGATATGCGACTTCAAAGTTTTC
Source organism: Agrypnia vestita (assembly GCA_016648135.1). Classification (NCBI taxonomy): domain Eukaryota; kingdom Metazoa; phylum Arthropoda; class Insecta; order Trichoptera; family Phryganeidae; genus Agrypnia; species Agrypnia vestita. The sequence goes on along the minus strand of JADDOH010001326.1, from coordinate 112,451 downwards.
ATTTTTTTTCAATACCTGACTTATTTTTTGTGAAACGTTGGACTATCATTACTATAACTTATATCGAATATGAAAAATTCATTCCCTTTAATACAAGTCAAATAAAATAATAAAAACCTTCCAATTCCATTTGGAATTTCTGCAGGGATTTTACTTAACTTGTATTGAAACAAATGAATTTTTCGTAATCGATATAAGTTACTGTAATGATAGTTGAGCGTTTTGTAAAAAATAAGTCAGAAATATTGGGAAAAAAATGCAAACTTTGATTTTGCACAACTCCATAACTATTGATATATGGTCGTGCCTGCTTGAACATTTTCGACTCATAATCAAGGCATACAGTCCGTATTCTGAACTAAACAATATTGCTATTTCCTGTATCTTGACAGTTATTGTATAACATTGTGACGCCGTTTTTTTGACGCTTTACGTTTGACAGGTTTGAAATTAATGAATTCAATCAATATTAGAAAGCACATTCTTCGTAATTGTGAATAACTTAAGGTTTTTTACGCGTCAGAGCTTTCTGATTGATTGAATTCATTAATTTCAAACATGCCAAACTTAAAACATCGAAATTGGCGGCAATACAATGCTGTACACACCGTCAAGATTGGGATAATGATTCGACATCTCAATATTGTTTTTAGAATAGCGCAGATTGTAACGACCATAGTTGGGCAGCCTCACAGCTGGAGGATCTCCGGCCGCGTGGCCAAGGACCCCAGCATCATCTGGCAGAGCGAAACCTCGCTCGCCAGGGGCGCGACACCGCACGACCAGATAAACCAGATATCGGATAATAGCCTCACCAACCGAGGAGCTTGCACGAGAACATGGATGAGGCAATAATGGTGTACTCGGACAGAAGACTGCGACACACTGCGGGGGGTCCCGATTTACGGCGACTCGATAGCGTCGTTTCGATTTGCGTCGCGCCCAAGACCACGATTATACTGATACAAATGCTCATTAGCATGCTCAAAAATGGCATGCTCTAATAACTGTACACGCTCTCTCGTTATTGGCATGAATGAGCATGCTCAAAGCTAACAATCAACACACATGCTTATTACTGGCACGCTCTTGTCATAGAACAGAGACGCTCTTGTTCAAAATGGAAACCAATAAATCAAAACAGTTCCCGAGTTTCCATCCGCACATTTTTTTGATTTTATAATTTTATTGTAAGATTTAAATCATTCATGCCTTTTATTCAAGTTTCATAAACATTATTTCTCGCTATATTATTTTTATTGTAAGGTTTAAATCATTCATGTCTTTTATTCAAGTTTCATAAACATTATTTCTCGCTATATTATTTTTATTGTAAGGTTTAAATCATTCATGTCTTTTATTCAAGTTTCATAAACATTATTTCTCGCTATATTATTTTTACATAGCGGTGACCGAGTATTCCACAGACATTGGTGATTCCAATAACAAGTCACGAAAAGTAATGTTTTGTCATCTCCCCAACGCACCATATTTGTTTCATCTGTCGCGGACTGAGAAGATCGCATCGATAATCGATACTAGCCGCGAATGACATTAGCATGCTCGTAGGCAAGCCTGTTCACACATTAAAGAGTTAAGGCTGTTATTACGGTCGATAGACATATTTAACTGTAAATAGTTGCGGATATTTTATACGAACCGTATGTTTTTCCGAGAAACGATTCTCGACGTTTCGTTGAATGCTTATTCAACGTCATCAGGAGGAGGACCTTTACCCGCGGAGGTAGAGGGCGGACTGATTACTGCTTTCGAGGCCGTAAATTATATGCCCTTTATTGTGGAGTTTTCACTTCTACAATAGAGGTCGCCAGTGTGCAATATGTACTAGTTACGACGGCGGACTTTACTGCGACGTCTCTCAAGGGTTGAATCAATGTCGTAAGAAGAAGAAGAAGAAGTTCGAGTCGAAACGTCGAGAAACGTTTCTCGGAAGACATACGGTTCGTATAAAATATCCGCAACTATTTACTGTTCACACATGCTCAAAAGATACCCCTTCCACCCGCAAATCGAATGAACATGCTCATAAATCACCCGGCGGTTGATTTTTGAGCATGCTACATACAAGCTACTTAATAGGAGTAATGGAGAGAAGATTCTATTATTCATATTAAAAAAATTGAATTGAAATATCGTCATGATGACGAATATGCCAAAAATCCAAATTGATTTTTTTGGGTCGTTAAAAAGTGAAAAAAGAAGCCATATAATTGGTATAAAAGGTATATTTTATCTCATTAATTTAACCGTCTTTATACGAAGTCGGTATAACGACGGTTCTGATTCGCGATTGTAGAACAATGCAGCATGTGTAAAAACGTCATTGCACTGCGCTGACTTTATTTGAGGTTTGAAAGGTATCAACTTTAAATAACTAGCCCAAGTTTCAAAGGAAAATCTTTTGCAGTTATCGAGCTATGGCATAAAGTGTCTATGTAAATAAAACTTCAAACTGCTCTCCTGCAAACTTGAGAAAAATCACATGCGTCGTTATTCTACGATTATGACGATATACTGCGTATTGAAATGATTATAATCTGAACTGTTTGAACAACATTTTATATCAAGGTAACCCTTTATAATTGTGTATATTGTAACGAGGCTAAGGGGAATCGCGCACTCACGGCGGGTGAGAGTTGTTTGAAATGATAACAATACTAAAGAAGATTCCAGAACAGCCTGGCATAATCTACGGCTTACGAGAGACATCTTCAAAAGTCTGGAAAACGCAAGGAACTTCTCGAAAACGCGGGAAGCGTTTTTGAATTTCGACAACAGTATTAGCCACTATAAATACGACACGCGGGAGCAAGTTTTGAGTTATTTTCCGTGCGCGCCTGACAGCGATAAAAAAAGCGAAGGTAGCCGCGGGCGGCGGGTCAGTCCGGCCAAGCGAGCGATAGCGGCGAGAAGTCAGTGATGCCAAGCGAGCGGAAATTCGACAGTGATTCTAGAAAGTGCTTACGAAGCGAGATAAACCGAAGCGAAATTAATAAGTGCGGAAATTGATGTAATATTCTAGTGAACAGTGAATGTGAATAAAGTGTCTATTTACGAGTGATAAATTGCGAAACAGTATAATTTAAGGAATAGCGTTACATTTAATAGCGATAAGTGACCTTGTACGTTAGTTTAATCGATTAATCAGTATTCAATAAACCCTGCATTAAATCTCAGCGTTTTCATTAATTCCTCCTGCAGCCACGAAACGGTAGTGATATTGATTGAAGGGCAATGAGAATCATTAAAAAAAGTAAATACACCAGAATTTATTTATTTCAATATACGTAAAAGAAGTATTTTTTACATAATAATATATACAAGTAATCCAAAGAATAGAACAGCAAAAAATTAAAGAATTGACATAGAATAGTTAGTTGTATAAAGGTATAACAGTAATTTAGAAAATACAAGGTTAAATAAATAGGTATAATAATTTGTTTGTGACTGCATTGTGAATTCAGGACGGCAGGGTGTAGGCCTTTTGGAAGCGAATCTTTATATTGTGCTAAACTGGAATTAAAAATATCAGGTATATGCAGTCTGGGTTAAAAAGAGTTAAAATGAGAATTGAAGAAAAGAGAAGACCACTTATGTATACATAAATACTAGGAAATATCTCGGGAATATTCCCGAGAATTCCTATATATATATGAAATCTTCATCTTATTGGAAATTAGTTGTTTAAACAATTGCCATTTCAATTTTCTTTTTACACACGTGTATAAATAAATAGTTAACTTTTACATGTGGATATTGCTGTGTCTGCTATCAAATAGTGGACATTGCTGCTTTTGCTATTTACCTAATTGGATATTGCTGTCTTTGCTGTGATGTTTCTGTCTTTGCTGTGATGTTTCTGTCTTTGCTGTGATGTTTCTGTCTAAAATCGACATAAACTCTGACTTGAGTGCGAAGCGGCTATTGGATGTTGCTGTCTTTGCATTTTACACAACGAGGATAATGTGGTCTTTGATTTTAATAGTTACTATCTAAACCCTCCACTCTACAGTTCACAGGACTTTTTTTTGTTTGTTTTTTTTTCGTCTATCTGCAACCTCCCTTCTCGAGCAGAGCTATGCCCCTATACGGAACAATCGCTTCAGCGTTGTTAGGGAATGCAATCCCGAGTCGGGATTGCCCTTTTGGGATCCCTCGAGATTAGAATTTCCGATCCCGCGGGATCCCTACGGATCGGGATCCCGAATAATTTTGTGTTTTTTTGTTTGTCTATACAGCTGAATAGCAATTAACGACAAAGTCTTGCATTTTTATATCAGCAATTTTAATAAAATGTTCATTATTAATCATCGCATTAAAGTTTTTGTGGGCGTTTTTTCAAGCATCAATCAGTCAATGTAGTAGAGTAAAAACTACTAACTAGTAGTGGTTTTTATTGCTATGTTAGGTCGATAAAATACAGCAAATATTATTCAAACCTATTTTCATTATTTGAGTGTGACATGAACAAGTGATTTAAGTACTTACTAAAAGCTCTATAAACATATACAATTAAACATACAAAACATAAAAAAATGCTGATCAATCCCGATAATCTCGTCCGATTTTTCGGTTCGGGATTGATCTCGTAAAATGCCTCGAGATCTCGCGGATCGGGATTGCATTCCCTAAACGTTGTATAGTTTAATCTCTACACAGATCTGCGACCACGACCTCGAGGATAGTAATGTTCATAGGGCGAGGTGGAAAAAAAACGTTCACTAATTTGATCCTGGTATCGCTGGTTGTCAACCCGAGCCTGCCATTTATTCTCTTCTTATTTCTTTTACCTCGGTCCATTTGACTTTGTCTCCCCGGTAAAAGTAACCATTTATTTTAATACCCTTCCTTTTTGATGGAATAAATATAGTTAACAACCTCTGACACTGGTTTGCAGGCAGCGTGGAACCGAGATTGTAACTGTTCCTACACAAACAAACTCGTTTCGGTATCCTATTTGTACTAAAGAACCGCGCGGCGCGGACGCTCCGGACCAAATTGCGGGTGATATAATTACCAAGATACCGACGGAAAAGTAAAAATGTTTAGATACGCGGGACTTATCTTGTTTTTGTGCATTTTTGAAGCGTGCAAATGTGAAGTGGTGTGCGAGCGGAACCTGTCCCGCGTGGGCTGCACTGCGGATTCGGACGAAAACGCCCTCGAGCGCGGCCTGGTGTCGGACAACGCCGACGCCAAGACCATCTCCCTGGCGAACTGCAGCCTGGTGTCCATACAGGAGGGGGCCTTCGAGGGCCTGCCGTCCTTGGAGACGCTCGACGTTTCCTCCAACGGCCTCTCCACGATCGAGCTGGGCGTCCTGGACAATCTCAACACGGTCCAAACGTTCAATTTGTCTCGCAATCGGGTCACGCACCTTCCGCTGGGAATTTTCGACCAGATGACCTCGCTGACCCACGTAGACCTGTCGAACAACCAACTTTCGGAACTCGCATTGGGCATCTTCGATCCCACCGTCTCTTTGAGGACCCTGCGCCTGGACCACAACTCGCTGCGAGGTCTGCCCCTCGGAATCTTAGATAAAGCGACGGGTCTCCTCGAACTGGACCTGTCTTTCAACGACATGAGTTCGCTCCCGTTGGGCATTTTCGATTCTCTGCCGCAGCTGACGATCGTCGACATGTCCTTCAGCAAATTCGGCAGGATGCCTTCGGGAATATTCGATCAAAATACGGCCCTAAAGAAACTTTCGCTATCGGGAAATGCTCTTAAAGCGATACCAGACAGGCATCTTCACTCATTAATAAGATTAGAAGACTTGGATGTGTCGATAAACCAGCTAACGGAGCTCAGACAGAACGTGTTCGCTGCCACGACATATTTGAAGAGTTTGAATGTGTCTTCGAATCGGTTGACAGAGGTGACGCCGGCGCTCAGACTGCCGCGGCTGCAGTCTTTGGACTTTTCTAAGAACAGGGTGTCGATATTCCCGATGTTCAACACGCCGGCGCTGAACTACCTGGACATTTCCGACAACCGCTTCACGAACTTCGGGTCTAGCACCGGGTCAGTGAGCAAGAGCATCCCGCTCAATCTGAAGACCTTCAAGCTGCACAAGAATCCGTGGCAGTGCGTGTGCTTGGAGGCGGTGCTCGGGCTGCTGCGGCTGAGGGGGTGCAGGTACGCCTTCTCGCCCTACTTCGAGGGGCAGCTGCCCGTCTGCCTGGTGCCCGAGCACGTGCGGTGCTGGAATGACAAAGCCACAACACAACTGATGTACAACCTGTACACTGAATCGTTGAAGAAATATCCCGGAGCTTAATTTGATTATACTAATAAGAGATTAAACTTATAAATAAAACACTCGGATAAAGATGCGATAGCTTTATCCGCTTATTTATTATCAATGGCCTTATTCGAGATACCGCGTAATCCGTACAGTGACGATCCCGAAATAGTTCCCCTGCTTTAACCCGGACCTGGTGATATTTACGCTTTTTTACTGTTCTGCTCTGACAGAATATTCTGGATTTGTTTAACAAAACTGTCTGCCTACATTGTGACACTGTTATGATAAATTTTCTCGATTATGTGGCAAAATATTGACATCTTGACCTAACAAAATAAAATTGAGTTTTTTATCACGGCACAGATAGCTGGATGCAGAACGATAGAAGACTGTCTGTACGGCCCAGGGCAACTAAACACACACTTAACAGTATTGTATCAATTCTCCTTCTACGTCATTATCTACGGTAAAAAACAAACACGTGTTTTCGGTTTTATATTTAATAACTGGAGGACTGTTTCGGCTATCTCGGCCCTTATTAACTGATAGAACATAGAAAGTGTGGCGAGATTATACAATATCCAAAAAACTTTCTGCGGTCGTTACTAGATGGCGCTAGTTGTATGTAAAAAGCGCTACGTTTTTCTTTATATACGCTATACGCACACTAAGTTTATTCAATATTTATAATAATGATATAAAAAGAGCATAAAGTTAAATAAATATAGACTTTGAAATCATAAAAAACTGTTTCTGTAAATGAACATTTCTTGGCATTCATTGTTTTTCCCGGGAAGACTTCATGTGATCTCTTAGACTGATTATTAAAAGTTAAGAACTGAAATTTCAAGAGTGAATGTATACTAAAGATACATATTTTTTTAATCTTGTAGATTAGATTTTAATTGAATACGAAATAAAAGTTTAATATGCTTCGTATAATCTATTTTTTATTTCACACAAAAAAAAACAAACACCCATAACACTACATTAGAAACAGCAACTTCTACAACTTATATATAATGATTGCATAATTTTTCAGTATGCAATTCATGTATTTAATAAATAATAATTCGTGTACAAAAAAAAATCCTAAATATTTCGAGGTTGTATCAATCGACGTATGCAAAAAAAAGAAAATAGTTTTGATATATCGATTAATCCGATTAATCCGATTTTTAGAATAAAAATCGTATTTTTTAGAACCCTGGTTTTAATTCTTCATTGCAAAAATGTAACGGAATTGTTGGAAGAAAAATTATGGTTATTTCAAATTGGGATGATTATGATTATTTGTGGGTAAAAGTTCAATTCTGTTCAACAAAACGTTTATCAAAAGGTGTTCCCGTTTGATCTACGCACACCGCATCACTGTCATCGCATTCTAGTTTATAATATCAGATTTTTGATGTGTAACATCTTTCCTCTCGATTTCCTGCAATCTGTGGGAGTGATTTTGTAAAAATGGACGGAAACGCGTAACAGGAAACTAGACGCCGGGGAAGCGCGTGCTATTTCATAAATATATACTGGGGCTTAGCAAAGACGTGAAACAATGTTCCGTCATCTTTGACGGGTTACAGCTAGTGGTAAAATAATTTCGCTCGCCCAGATTACCTTCTCCGACAACCGTGTGTTGCCGGCGGCCACCGCCTGCGGGTCCGGATGCACCAAATATGTCCGAACACATCAAATATGTCCGGATACACCAAATATGTCCCTGTTAAAAGCTTCACAAACCGAAGGACGTGAAAGAGAACACGAGAGTGGATGAGGCAAAAAGGGTGTGCCAGGACTAGCGAAGGGAAGAACTACATTTCAAAATGAAGACTACAACACACACACGTTCACCAGTTTAAAGACTACAAAGTGTACACTACATTTGTAATAAAAACTACATGAGGTGAACCAATTGTAGTACTACGAAATTGGATAAATAATTAAGTGAACCAATTGTAGTATTAATGGAGTGAACTACTGCAGTACTACAAAATTGTAATGACCTACAAGTGCTTCTTGAAAAGTGTGCTACTAGAAAATTTTCAAAACCACGGGGGAGGGGGGAAAATGTTTCAGTTTTCAGAGATTTCTTCATTCGGTCCCAAAATTTTTCAAACCATGGGGAAGAGGGTTGTTTAGATTTCCAAAAATTTCTTCATTTATTTACATCAACTTCCCAAAAATTTCACATAATAAATGTACTTTTTGAAATACTCGTACTTTCAATAACTTTAAAGTGTGTGTACTTTGTAGTGTTCGCTTTAAAATGAAGTGTACTATTTGAAGTATGTACTTTCAATAACTTTGAAGTGTGTGTAGTTTGTAGTGTCCACTACACTTCAAAAGGTGTAAAGTGTACACCTCAATATAATGTAGTACTACATTGTAGTAGTTAGTACAGAGTGGACCCATCACTAGCCAGGACAGAAGAGTGTGACGTGTACACTGGGGCCTCGATTTTTACACTAGCGTCGTACGCTGCGGTGACTCGACACGCGTTGTTTCGATTTGCGTCGCGATCGAAACAGAAGACCGCGATAATAATAAAAGACGACGCCTCAGTGAAGTGGGACCCACTACAGACCCAGGGCCGATCTACGAGCAAAAGCTCCCGTATCGGCACTACACTTTCGCCATCCAGTTTGTTTTAAGCGGTTTCTTCGCTACGCCGACGACGATGCGAACCACTCGCGCGACGCGGTGAGAAAAGTACACTATCCGATTCGCCGTGTCTGGGGTGCGTTAGGAAAAACAATTTATTCAAAGAAAATAACAATACATAAAAATATAACATCACAAGTAAATAACAAAATATAAATAATAAGCAGAGAAATATAGGGAGAAGAGAATAGCAAAGCACAAATATCAAACACCAGAAAATAACAAGGCATTAATATAAATAAAGCAAAATAAAACAATATATAAAAGATATGTGCCAGTAGGAGCGACGCGACAAAGGTCCGAAACTACCTACCCGCCGGACGAGCCACCATTCGGCCTGCCGACGTCAGAGTAACAACTGCACATCACATTCACGGGAGTGCGTATTGAATTCCATACTACGCGCGTAAAATATCACACTTAAACCGCGACACAATGCAAACCTTATTTAATCTCTATACAGTATAGTTTATATGTAAATATTGAATATATTGACTTATGTAAATAACTCTTTTATTTGGCACCCGTCGCCTGGCAGAGCGAATTCGAGAGTGATAACTGTGGGGAGCGAAAAAGGGTAAGTACGAATCAAGTACTCAGATGCGAGGGATATCCGAGCTGTCAGTTAGTTAAAATGTCAATTATATAATATACCATGCCAGGGTCCTGGTGTGGAAGACGGTGTAGTAGAGTATAGATAAAATACCTACAACCACCATAGATACAACAAAATACATAAATACAGTGTATGCGAAGGAAGAATAATGTATGATGAGTGTGGAATACACGAATGGGTATTGAAAAATACATGGGTGACAGCTCAAAATAAAAGTAGAAAGGAGAACGCATTGGACTAAAAGTAAATGTGATACATACATAGACAAGTAATATTAGGTCCTTACATATGAAATTGGCGTTTAGTATGGGAGGAACATAAAGCCGATTTTTTTTAATTATAATATATTTATTTAATCAAAGTAACATACCATTGCTATCTATGCACTTTTGCCATCTCATAGGTAGTTCATCGATCCCTTTACTAAAAAAACCATTCGGACGGGAATCAATAAAATCTTTGAAGGCGGTTTGGACTGCCCCATCGGAGTTGAATTTTTTCCTTTGCAAGAAGTTATCCAAATTTCGAAAAAAATGGTAATCTGTTGGGGCAAGGTCCGGAGAGTACGGTGGATGTCTTAGACATTCCAACTGAAGCTCCTCTAATTTGGTAGCCGTCTGTTGTGCAGTGTGTGGTCTAGCGTTATCATGAAGCAGCAGTGGCCTAGAGCGATTAACCAGCCTCGGTTGTTTAGCAGCTAGCTTTTCCATCATGGTTTGCAGTTGCTGACAATAGACATCTGCCGTAATCGTCTGGCCAGATTTAAGAAAGCTGTAGTGAACGACACCAGCACTAGTCCACCAAACGCTCACAAGTAACTTTTTTGGAGTCAATTTTCGCTTGGGGCATGGTTTGGCTGGTTCGGCAGGGTTCAGCCATTGCGATGAGCGCTTCCGATTATCGTACAGGATCCACTTTTCATCACAGGTAATGATTCGATTTAAAATCCCTTCATTATTGTGCCGGTTGAGTAATGCAACGCAGCAGTCAACGCGCGTTTGTTGATTTGCTTCACTCAATTCGTGAGGTACCCACCTTTCAAGCTTTTTCACCTTACCAATTTGCTTCAAGTGGATTAAAACAGTTTTATCACTAACACCGCAGCCTGCAGCTAACTCGGATGTGGTTTGCGATGGATCCGCTTCCACAATAGCCTTCAATTCTTCATTATCAACTTTGGTCTCCGGCCGTCCACGGGGCTTGTTCTGCAGGTCGAAATTTCCAGAACGAAAACGTTGGAACCAAAAACGCACTGTGTTTTCTTTTGCGGCACCGTCGCCATACACATCATTAATCCTTCGAGCCGTTTCTGCAGCACTGGTGCCACGGTGGAACTCGTACTCGTAAATAACGCGATATTTCAAGTTTTTCATTTTGTAAACTGAGTGACGCAAAGAAAAAAACAATTGAGGAAAAAACAAATGAATTATAATTTTCAAAACACAAATACGTGAGTAAATAGCTGTATAAATTTGGATTTGGAATTCCTAACCAAAGAGAAGATATTTGAGATCAAATTTGCCAGTACGGCAAAACGCCAATTTCATATGTAAGGACCTAATATTAAGGCTGGACATTCACTGCAAATGCATATTTCGGCGTTTTTTTTTTACGAAAATGTATTTTTTTTTATTCATTTATATCGGAATGTATATTCTAAACTGCAATTTTTTTTAAGGCAAAAACTTATATAGAACATGTATTCTTATATAAAAATAATAAACTGAACATTATTTATAATAATTAAGAAAATATAAGCATTCATCGATAGGCCGGGGGCAAAAAAATTTTATACGTATAAAGAATACTTCATTGTCTAGAATCAGTACTAAGGAAATATTCAATATTAATAAAGTTATAATGTTTTAAATTTGCAAGAAATTTTAACGATTTTTCTTGATTTAAAAACGCTTTTTAGTTATATAAAGATATGATTTTAAACAGTATTTTCTATTTATTCCCGTATTTCGAGGCTTTACTCACTAAATAAAAGTTATTTAAAAAAAATAAAAACACCTTAATTATCTATTATTTAAAAATAAAAAATCCAAAGTATAAAATGTGCCAATAAATGACTCCGCTACCGACGGCATTCTGTTATATAATTAGGTCACTAGTCGCTACACTAGACATTAGCTACGGTTTTTTCTAGGTCTAGATTCGGTCGGCTCGTGTCAAGGGTTTATCGACCTCCTCCACCTCCTTGCCATATTCCCTCCTAACTTCTTTCTGTGGCGTCATATCTTCTCGATGTTCCGACTCCTCTATACCCTCGGAGCTTTCGTTTACAGGACCACTTTCGAGTACCCTTCCTTCTCGTGCCGAGGTGCGCACCAATGCGGGACAAACTGTTCAATCGCATCAGCGTTGAACACGGTTTAATTTTTAGATATACGACTACATACATCCTCGAGGAAAGTAATTTTAATAGAGCGAAGCAGGTAAAAAGACCTTCGCTAATTTGATACTGGTATCGCTGGTTATCAACCTGAGCCTGTGTGTTTATTCCTTTTGTATTTCTTCTACCTCAGTGCGTTTGACTAAATTTTCCCGGTACAAGTTATAATTTAATTTAAAACCGTCACTTTTTAGGGAACGAACAACGGTAATTCTTCAATAACAAAAAATATAGTTAAAAACCTCTGACACTGGTTTGCAGCCAGCGTGAAGCCGAGATTGTAACTGTTCCTATATAAAAAACATCAATAAACTAGTTTCGATATCCCATTTCATGAAAAGAGCCGCGCGGCGCGGACGCTCGGATGCAATATTGCGGTGGATATAATTATTATAGCCGAGATACTGACGGAAAAGGAAAATGTTGAAGTACGCGGGACTTATCTTGTTTTTGTGCATTTTTGAAGCGTGCAAATGTGAAGTGGTGTGCGAGCGGGCCCTGTCCCGCGTGGGCTGCACCGCGGACTCGGACGACAACTCCCTCGAGCGCGGCCTGGTGTCGGACAACGCCGACGCCAAGACCATCTCCCTGGCGAACTGCAGCCTGGTGTCCATACAGGAGGGGGCCTTCGAGGGCCTGCCGTCCTTGGAGACGCTCGACGTTTCCTCCAACGGCCTCTCCACGATCGAGCTGGGCGTCCTGGACAATCTCAACACCGTCCTAACGTTCAATTTGTCTCGCAATCGGATCACGCACCTTCCGCTGGGAATTTTCGACCAGATGACTTCGCTGACCCACATAGACCTGTCGAACAACCAACTGTCGGGACTCGCATTGGGCATCTTCGATTCCACCGTCTCCCTGAGGGTGCTGCGCCTGGGCCACAACTCACTGCCAGGTCTGCCTCAAGGAATCTTGGATAAAGCGACGGGTCTTCTCGAACTGGACCTGTCTTTCAACGACATGAGCTCGCTTCCGTTGGGCTTTTTCGATTCTCTGACGCAGCTGACTTCTGTCGACATGTCCTTCAGTAAATTCGGCAGGATGTCCCCGGGAATATTCGGTTATAATGTGGCTATAAAGAAACTTTCGTTATCGGGAAACGCTCTTAAAGCGATACCAGACATGCATCTTCACTCATTAAGTAGATTAGAAGACTTGGATGTGTCGATAAACCTGCTAACGGAGCTCAGACAGAACGTGTTCGCTACCACGGCATATTTGAGGAGTTTGAACGTGTCTTCGAATCGGTTGACAGACGTGACGCCGGCATTCAGACTTCCGCGGCTGCAGTCTTTGGACTTTTCTAAGAACAGGGTATCGATATTCCCGATGTTCAACATGCCGGCGCTGAACTATCTCGACATTTCCGACAACCGCTTCACGAACTTCTGGTCTAGCACGGGGTTGGTAAGCAAGAGCATCCCGCGCAATCTGAAGACCTTCAAGCTGCACAAGAATCCGTGGCAGTGCGCGTGCCTGGAGCCGGTGCTGAGGCTCTTGCGGTTGAGAGGGTGCAGGTACGAGTTCTCGCCCTACTTCGAGGGGCAGCTGCCCGTCTGCCTGGTGCCCGAGCACGTGCGGTGCTGGAATGACAAAGCCACAACACAACTGATGTACAACTTGTACATTGAATTGTTAAAGAAATATCCCGGAGCTTAAGTTGATTTAATTGAACGATTTTGCTTATGAATATAAACTAACTAACTTACTTACCATCACGCCGTTTCCCCGTGGGGGTAGGCAGAAAGTATAGAGCGCCACACTCTTCTGTCCTGGCATACAACTCTCGCCTCATCCGCATTCATGCATCTTCGCATGCAAGCTCGCCGGTTGTTGAGGCTTCTAACGGGACCATCTTCCATTCTGGTTATCTATCTATCTATCCAATCCGGACCATCGTCCAATCCAACAATGGTTAATCTGGTCATGCCACGTCTTCCGCGGTCGCCCTCTCTTTCTGGCGTCATCAAAACTTGCATTATATATCTTTCTTACCATTCTTTCGAGCAACCCTTTTTTAATTCTATTAATTATGCTAAGATCAGCTTTACGTTCATTCCTAATATCTGCATTCTTTACTCTATCATAAATTGATTTGCCACACATACGTCTGAGGGATCTCACCTCCAATGCATTCAATCTACCTTCGTTCCTCTTATGCCAGCTCCAGGCTTCGCTTCCGTACATCGGTGTTGGTACCTGAATTCCATGGAATGAATATAATATTGTGAGAAAGATACGACATCATTATCCACTAATCAACTCTGATCACCATCTAATATAAGCGATCAATGGCCTTTTTCGACGTACCGCGAAACGCGGATAATCACAATCCCGAAAGGATTCCCCTGCTTTAACCCGGACCTAGTGATGTTTACGCATTTGTGCTGTTCTGCTCTGACAGAACAGTCTACATTTGTGTAACGAAAGAGTTTACCCAAATTGTGACACTACTATGAATTATCTAGCTTTTTTATCTCGGAAAATATTGACATCTTGACCGGACTAACTAAAAGTGAGTTTTTATCACAACTCAGATAACTCTGGGAGCGAAAACTTTCAGTACCACCCAGGGCACCTAAACACCGTACATAAAGCAGTCTCGTATCAATTCTTCTTCTATAAAAATCAAACACGTTTTTTTGGTTTTATATTAAATGAATAAATGGAAGATTGTTTCGACTATCAAGGCCATTATCAACTGACAAAACATAGAAACATCAGTATTCTGAAAATAACAATGTCTAGATCTTTAAGATTTTTATCCCAACACTTAATAGACGATAATAAAAATTAAAAATGTCCAGAGCGATTTTGTAATTCTACGGCTCAAATACACTGTATTAAAAGATGATACAAGAAAGATTGTTTCTTACAAACGTATTAATTTCTTCGTCCACAGCGTCCAGATGAAATATCATGGCTAAGCTTGTAATACCGCGTATTCAAATCTTCCCATCTTGACATTTGACAGATAACAATTTACATCTTTCTCCCTCCCTCTATATCTATCTCATGTAGAAACTACAGAAACAAAAACCGACGTAAAGCTATGTCTCGTTTATTTTTAATTTTTATTATCGTCTATTAAGTGTTGCGATAAAGATCTTAAAGATCCAGACATATCTGTCAAATGTCAGGATGGGAAGATTTAAATACGCGGTAACGCCGAACGCGGTCATGACAAGTTTAGCCATGATATTTCATCTGGACGCTGTGGATGAAGAAATTGATTTGTTTGTAAGAATACAGAGTATTTGAGCCGTAGAATTACAAAATTCGCTCTGGACATTTTTAATTTTTATTATCGTCTATTAAGTGTTGGGATAAAGATCTTAAAGATCCAGACATAGTTATTTTCAGAATCGGGCCGAATGTGTGGTGAGCTTTTATACAAAATTTGTTACAGTGTATGGTATAATATTACATATTAGGTGATTAACAATACAACTTTACATTAATGCTATTTTAAGCTCTACACCAAAATAAATTGACACTGTTACAAATATCAAGAATAATATAATTGAACAATATCTTTATGTAAGTAGATTTGGCAACAGGTTTACTAATTCAATAGATTAAACCCTTCATCATACGCTATTAATATTGTCATGCATCGAAAACACTAAAAAATTATATGTTAAACAACCATCAATACTATTTGTTCAATAATATTTTTACATGTATGTTCTAAACACAGTTAGGTACTGGATTTCACACACAGGGATAATTATTGATTAAGATAAATTATACTATCTAGCTATTTATATAGGAAACATGAAGTCTTTATGAGCTGGTGTTTACCTTACACAATGCAACGTTCACCAATTCTACCGTAAGAACATCCACACATTATCAAATTTTTGAAAGTTGCGTATATCGTCGCTGTAATTAATCCTGTGTGACGTTTAGTATATTCTGAGATGAAAGAATCAATTTGTCCATTTTTCATGTGAATAATGGAGATATATAATAAAAAAAACATTGCCGTTTATCTGGAAAGTCAGATAATTAATTATTTAAAATGTCTGTGCTCCTTTACATTATATAATTAGTATACATAGATTTTCCATAGCTTCGTCTCTGTGAGACTTATCTTATATCTACAACTATACATAAATTAAAACAAATACCAATGATTATCATTAAAAAAGTAAATAGAATGTCGATATATATTAATTGCCAACATACTTATGTAGAATTAAGAATATTTAATAAAAGTGAATTGCACATGTTAATTTATTCATTGATGATATTATTTTAAAATTCTTTTTCTGATACATTCAGATTTAATCAGGGTTCACGATATTCATAGCTTGATTTTTATTTTTGATATATATCAAAAAAAAACTTTCGTTAACAGATGGCGCTAGTTGTATTTAAAAAAATGCTACAGGTTGTTTTTTGATATACGCTATATACACACTAAGTTGATTCAATAGTTATATAAAAAGAGCATAAAGTTAAAGAAATATGGACTTTAAAACTATAAAAAAGTAAATCGTTATTCTAAATAAACATTTCTTGACATTCATTGTTTTTCCCGAGGAGTCTTCATGTTGTGATCTCTTAAACAGACTGATTATTAAAAGTTAAGAACCTAAATTTGAACAGTAAATGTCTACTAAATATACTTTTTTTTAAAATCTTGTAGACTAGATTCTGATTGATTAGGAAATAAAAGTTTAATTTGTTTCATATAATTCGTTTTTTATTTCACACAAAGAAACAAACACCCATAACACTATATTAGAAAAAGCAACTTCTACAACTTATATATAATAATAGCATATATTATCTTTTTTCAGTATGCACTTCAACTAACTAACTAACTAACCATCACGCCATTTTCCCGCAGGGGTAGGCAGAGAGGGTTGAACGCCACACTCTTCTATCCTGGCACACCACTTTTGCTTCGGCCACATTCATACATCTTCTCATACACGTTCTACGGTTGTTGCGGCTTTTAACAGGGCCATCTTCAAATACTTGTAGTACCTGATCGTGCCAGATCTTTCGCGGACGCCCTCTATTCCTGTTGCCTTCAACATTCGCCTCATATATTTTCCTAACCATCCTTTCCTCGTTCATACGTTCCACATGACCAAACCCTCTCAGCACTCCTTTCTTTATTCTATCTACCACACTACAGCCAGCATTGCATTCACTTCTAATTTGTTCATTCCTCATGTCTATCGACGCAAAGATTTTTCCACACAAGCGGCTTAGTGACCGCATTTCCACCGCATTCAGTCTACTTTCCTTCCTCTTTTGTGCCAATTCCATTCCCAGTCTTCACTCTTCCATACATAAGGGTTGGCACTAGAAACGCCATATGTAACCGCTAGTCTTGCTGCTTTTGAACAGATTCTTATTGGCCATAATTGCATTGTAGTGCACCCATTAACTTGTTCCCGCAGTTACTCTACTCTTCCTTTCGATATCATTCTCAGCTTGCCGTCTCTACTAAACTACTTCCAATACTTCCCAAATAACAAACTCATTCAACCTTGTGCTAAGCATTCTTTGTTTCATATTACATCACACTTAGTCCCACTCTTGTTTTCGTCTCTCTCGAATACCATCACTTTTGATTTGCTGACATTCATCAAAAGTTCACTCTGCATGCATACATCGGACATCCTGGATACCAAGCACTGCAGATCAGCTTCACTGTTAGCCACTAATACTGCATCGTCTGCGTATAGCAGACAGGATATGGTGAGTCCGTCCATTTTCGCTCCAACTTCTAGTTCCTTCAGTTCTTTGTTCTTTCATACAATTATCCATATATAGGTTGAAAAGCCATGGTGACATTACGCATCCCTGTTTGACACCTTTTGTAATATCAAACCATGATGTGAATGTCCCATTAATTCTCACGCAAGCACTACTTCCTTCGTACAGGGATGCAATTGCCTGTATGAGTTTACTCTTCACCCCATATTCAGACAAAACCTTCCATAACTTTCGTCTTATCACTCTGTCATACGTTTTTTGGAGATCCACAAAGGCACAAAAAAGTTTTTGGTTCTTTGCCAAAAACTTTTCCGTTATCTGGCGCAGTGAGAAAATCTGATCCATGCATCCTCTTCCACTCATGAAGGCTCCTTGTACATCCCACACTTTTTATTTCGTTGTCAACCTCACTCTTTCTATTAAAATTCTCGCAAACAGTTTGCCAACAGAGCTCAATAGGCTAATGGCCCGATAGTCCGCGCAGTCCATTCGCGACCCTTTTCCTTTGTATAGAGGCATGATAACAGCTCTTCTCCAATCCTTAGGAGTGTAGCTGCCCTCTAAACATTGGTTGAAGAGTCTATGAAGCCACGTGAGTGTTACTGGACCACCACCCTTAATGTACTCGGCAGCAACATTGTCATAACCCACAGCCTTGCCATTCTTCATGTGCTTCAATGATCTTTTGATTTCTTCCACAGTTATTTCATTCACACTGTCGTCACTATTCATAAATCCATTGGACGCCTCAAAGGAGTCCTCACTCACATTCCCATTACTCTCATACATTTCTTCAAAAAATTCCTTCCTATCTTTTATTTCATTTTCGTTTCTAAGCATCTTTCCATTCTTTGACATAATAGCATTCACACAACCTCTTTTCGTGCCACTTCCAGACTTTTTAACTTCCTTCCAAAAGATCTTGATATTCTCTTGGAAGTTCTGAGTCAATTTAAGTCCCTTGTCCTTCCTCAAACGCTCCTTTCTTTCTTTCACTCCGTGCTTTACCTTTTTCTTACATGCAATATATAAATCGTTTGCTAGCGTATATCCATTCACATCTCCATTCTTTGTTGCCAAGAGGTTACACCACGCTTTTTTCTTCTCATTTATAAGATCTCTATTCTCGTCATCCCACCATGCATCTCCTTTCTTCCTTCCTTGGACGGTCACACCGCACACTTCCTTGGCTGACTCATACAGGCTCTTTTTGATGTGTTCCCATGCACTATCAATATTGAGCTCTTCCATACATTTCTCATTTAACCTTTCAGCGGTTTTCATTTGACCAATAAGACTCACAATGTCCGAAGTAGTATGCCAAATTAAGATACAATCAGATACCTTGGATAGCTTTAGAATTTACAACGGCTTAAGACAAGGAGATGCCCTGGCATGTCTCTTGTTCAACATAGCGCTGGAAAAAGCCATAAGGGATTCGGGCATTGAATCGAATGCGACCATATATACAAAGTCAGTCCAAATATTAGCATATATACTGATGATATCGACATTATCGTAAGATCTGAATTATCTTTTCGAGAAGCATTTTAGGCATTGGAATCATCAGCCAGAAGGGTAGGACTTCGAGTCAATGAGGTAAAAACAAAGTTACATTTACAGTTACAATGATACCCGGAATCAGCCAGTTACAGTTACAGTGATACCCGGAATCAGCCAGTCCTCAATAACCATCAGTAACTACACATTTGAAACGGTGTGGTGGTACAATACACACCTGTCAAGATTGGAATAAAGATCTGACACCCCAATACTGCTATTTCCAGAATACCACAGAATGCTTGACATGACGTGCCAAGGTTTTCCGATCGAGGTTCTTCTAATGAGCTTTTAAATTTTTTTAAATACTTAATACTTTTAAATGTTGCTATTTTCAGAATAGCACGGACTATATTTGTTTAACTCCTTATCCAGATAACAGATTGTTAGTTAACTTTGTAAAAACCACTACCAGATTTTAGGTCTACCGGTTTCGAGACGTACCCGTCTCTTCGTCAGGACCAACACTACACCACTACATTCACAACACTACACATCTCAACCATAGTATTGTTAAGTAATTGAATGTTACGGCGTTTACCTTGTGGAAATCCATTATGAACAAATAATGAAACAAAACAATCAACTTTGTTTTTTTCCACTTATATTTAAGCACTTGTTTCACTACATATTTCGGAAACGTCCGTTTCCTTCATCAGGTGAATTAAGACTGAATTAAAACGGACGTTTCCGAAACATGTAGTGAAACAAGTGCTTAAATATAAGTGGAAAAAAACAAAGTTGATTGTTTTATTTCATTACTTGTTCATAGTATTGTTACGCTTCCACCAATAATTGATCAATGCGTGTTAGTCTTGTCAGGGACAAACATGCACCGATTAGCCTAATGAACCATCAGGGATCTACCGAAAGAGAGTGAGATCTACCAGTAGGTAGTGGTAGGTAGGTAGGTGGTGGTTCTGGTAGTGGTTTTTACAAAGTTAACTAACAATCTGTTATAATGTCTAACCACAAAGTTAATGCTTTAAATATTAATAATATTAATAATGGCGTATTGTTATTATTCAATGGGTATAAAATACGAAGAACTTAAACAATAATTTCGTTGTTTGTCCGTCCGTCTGTCCGTCCGTAACTTCATTCGAATTCACGGCTAAAAAACAAATTAAACGGCCAGAGATGGGGCTCGAACCCCAGGCCAGCGACCCGAACCGTCCGCTCAACGCATGCTGCTACCGCCGCCTCTCCGTGAAGCGTCAAAAATATACTATAAATATATACTGGGGCTTAGCAAAGACATGAAACAATCTTCCGTAATTTTTGACGGGTTACAGCTAGTGGTAAAATAATTTCGCTCGCCCAGATTACCTTCTCCGACGACCGTGCGTTGCCGGCGGTGCGCCATCGCCTGCGGGTCCGGATGCACCAAATATGTCCGGACACACCAAATATGCCCGGACACACTAAATATGCCCGTACACACCAAACATGTCCGGATACACCAAATATGTCCCTTTTAAAAGCTTCAGAAACCGAAGGATGAGAAAGAGAACACGAGAGTGGATAAGGCAAAAACAGTTGTGCCAGGACAGAAGAGTACCCAGTGACGGGTAAACCGGGGCCTCGATTTTTACACTGGCCTCGTACGCTGCGGCGACTCGACATGCGTTGTTTCGATTTGCGTCGCGTTCTAAACAGAAGACCACGACAATAATGAAAGACGACGCGTCAGTGAAGTGGGACCCACCACAGACCCAGGGCCGATCTACGAACAAAGGCTCCCGTATCGGCGCTGCACTTTCGCATCCAGTTTGGCATTGTTTTAATGCTAAAGCGGTTTCTTCGCTACGCCGCTGACGATGCGAAGCGCTAGTGCGACGCGGCGAGGAAAGTGCACAAACCACTTCGCTGTCTCTGGGGTGCGTTAGGAAAAACAATTTATTCAAAGAAAATAACAATACGTAAAAATAATTATTTTTATCACAAATAAATTAATAACAAATATAAACAAAAAGCAGAGAAATATAAGGAGAAGAAAACGTATCTTTCGCGTTGAATATATAACAAGAATTCGGGACGATGACATTAAAGATGTTCGGTTTTTAACTACCGCCAGGATGTTTTCATCCCTCCAGGAACTTTCGTGCTGACCGCTGATTGCGGGATCTGATTTTGTAACGGTATAATTAATTAAAAATAATATAAGAAGGTCCTTTTCGTCGCTGGTCCACTAGACATAGCTACGGTCTTTTCAAGGTCTAGATTCGGTCGGCTCGTGTCAAAGGTATATCGACCCCCTCTACCTCCTTGCCATTCCACCCTAACTTCTTACTGCGGCGTCATATCTTCCCGGTGTTCCGACTCCTCTACACCCTCGAAGCTTTCGTTTACAGGACCACTTTCGGGCACCTCCATTCACGCGCCGAGGTGCGCATCAATGCGGGGTTTAACTTTTAGATATACGACTACATACATCCTCGAGGAAAGTAATTTTAATAGAGCGAAGCAGGTAAACATGGAATGGGATTAGTTTTGCAGCTAATCATGACATAAAGGTCATCAAAGAATGGTTCGATGACAATCTTCTATCACTCAGATCAATTCGGAAAAAACATTTTTCATCTCTTTCACACTCCAAGAAGAAGTTCCCAAAAATCTGAATATAACCTTATAAAAATAATGTTATTATGTAAACTGTAAAAATAATGTAACATGCAACAATGAGTGTATTAAAATTAATCATAAGTCTAACATTAAATATTTGGGAATTACAATTGACAAACACGTCAAATGGCAAGACCATGTAAATCTGCGGAACGTCAACCGTGGAACGACTCAGAAAACTGATCTATGTCTTTTATAATCTACGCGATATATTGAACTAAAATACTATTAAAATGGTATATTACTCGTTGCTGCAGTCCCTCTTACAGTATGGTATTATTGGGTGGGGAGGGGCTTATAAGTCCACCGTGCAGTCATTAATCATAATGCAAAAAATAATTACTAAAACGATTCTCAAAAAACTATCCTACTGTAAGTATATTTCAAAAATTTAATGTACCGTCACTCACAAAAATATACAAAACAAACTCCCTACGCCAAATTTAAAAAGAATATTTTATAAATAAATCTCACCCCTTAGACTGTATAAGTAGTAGACATAGAACAATGGGACAAATAAAGATACTATCTTTAAGAACCACCATGGCACAACATCATTATACATACTTGGGAGTTAAATGGTACAATACATTGTTGTCGCAAAACAAATTTCACGAAAGGAACATTCCAAAATACGAACAGTTTAAGAAAGAAGTCAAAACCTTGACTTTCGACGATGATGAATTGTAACATTGCCCACATGTCTCTTTTATACTTTAATTCATTAGCTCTTCTTTTATACTTTCATTCTTCTTTTGTACTTTAATTTAGCTTGTAAATACTCCTCTCATAAGCTCGAGCTTTGGCTCATATTATGGGGAGTATAATGTATATAAAAATGTAATAATATAGAATCAATTCATTATAAAAAGCACATGTATGTACTGTACAAATAAATAAAATAAAAAATAACGACCTTCGCTAATTTGATACTGGTATCGCTGGTTATCAACCTGAGCCTGCCTATTTATTCCTTTTTTATTTATTCTACCTCAGTGCGTTTAACTTCACTTTCCCGGTACAAGTTATCATTTAATTTAAAACCGTTACTTTTTATGGAATGAACAATGGCAATTCTTCAATAACAATATGTAAATAAATATAGTTAACAACCTCTGACACTGGTTTGCGGCCAGCGTGAAGCCGAGATTGTAACTGTTCCTACATAAAAAACATCAACAAACTAGTCTCGATATCCCATTTCAAGAAAAGAGCCGCGCGGCGCGGACGCTCGGATACAATATTACGGTGGATATAATTATTATAGCCGAGGTACCGACGGAAAAGGAAAATGTTGAAGTACGCGGGACTTATCTTGTTTTTGTGCATTTTTGAAGCGTGCAAATGTGAAGTGGTGTGCGAGCGGGCCCTGTCCCGCGTGGGCTGCACCGCGGACTCGGACGACAACTCCCTCGAGCGCGGCCTGGTGTCGGACAACGCCGACGCCAAGATCATCTCCCTGGCGAACTGCAGCCTGGTGTCCATACAGGAGGGGGCCTTCGAGGGCCTAACGTCCCTGGAGACGCTCGACATTTCCTCCAATGGCCTCTCCACGATCGAGCTGGGCGTCCTGGACAATCTCAACACGGTCCAAACGTTCAACTTGTCTCGCAATCGTGTCACGCACCTTCCGCTGGGAATTTTCGACCAGATGACTTCGCTGACCCACGTAGACCTGTCGAACAACCAACTGTCGGGACTCGCACTGGGCATCTTCGATTCCACCGTCTCCCTGAGGTTGCTGCGCCTGGACCACAACTCGCTGCGAGGTTTGCCCCTCGGGATCTTGGATAAAGCGACGGGTCTTCTCGAACTGGACCTGTCTTTCAACGACATGAGCTCGCTCCCGTTGGGCTTTTTCGATTCTCTGACGCAGCTGACTTCTGTCGACATGTCCTTCAGCAAATTCGGCAGGATGCCTTCGGGAATATTCAACCAAAATGTGGCGCTAAAGAAACTTTCGCTATCGGGAAATGCTCTTAAAGCGATACCAGACAGGCATCTTCAATCATTAATAAGATTAGAAGACTTGGATGTTTCGATAAACCTGCTGACGGAGCTCAGACAGAACTTGTTCTATGCCACGTCATATTTGAAGAGTTTGAACGTGTCTTCGAATCGGTTGACAGACGTGACGCCGGCGCTCAGACTGCCGCGGCTGCAGTCTTTGGACTTTTCGAAGAACAGGGTGTCGACCTTCCCGACGTTCAGCACGCCGGCGCTGACTTATCTCGACATCTCCGACAACCGCTTCACGAACTTCGGCATCAGCGCCGGGTCGGTAAAAGGAATCATCCCGCTCAACCTGAAGACCTTCAAGCTGCACAAGAACCCGTGGCAGTGCGCGTGCCTGGAGCCGGTGCTCAGTCTCCTGCGGCAGAGGGGGTGCAGGTACGCTTTCTCGCCCTACTTCGAGGGGCAGCTGCCCGCCTGCCTGGTGCCCCCCAGCTTGCGGTGCTGGAATGACAAAGCCGTAGAGCGGCAGATGTACAGCTTGTACACTGAATCGTTAAAAAAGTATCCCGATGCTTGATTCGATTCAATTGAATATATACTTATAAATATAATACTCCGATAAAGATACGATAACATTGTACATTCATTAACTCTAATCACAATCCCACTTGCACGAGCCATGACCTTATTCGAGGTACCGCGAACGCCGGATAAGGTCACAATTCCGAAATTTCAACCCGGACTGTGCACGTACAACTTGTAGGTACACTGAATCCTTGATGAATTATCCAGGAGCATAATTTGATTTAATTGAATGATTATATTTATAAATATAATACATGGATAAAGATAAAGAGGCGATAACATTATCAACTTACTCATTATCTACGATCTTATTCGAGGTACACAATCCCGAAATGATTCCCCGCTCTAACCTGTACCAAGTGATATTTACGCATTTGCACTGTTTACCGTGACAAAGCAGTCTGAACTTCTACAATAAAACAGTCTTAAATTGGGATTGGATCGTGATTTTGTCTGACATTGCGACATTAGTCAGATAAATTCTCTCCCTTTATTATCTCGCAAAATATTGACATCTTAACCGGACAAAATAAAAATGAGATAACTGGTAGCGAAAACTGTCTGCACCACCAAAGCAGTCTCGCCAATCGATACAATAAAAATCAAACCCTTTTTTTGGTTCTGCACTTAATTTTTCCAAATAAATGGACGATCGTTTCGGCTGTCTAGGCCATTATCAAATGATAAAGTATAGAAAGTGTGGCGAGGGTTTTATTATACAGGGTGTAACAGAGCTAGTCCACAATACTTTACAGGTGGATTTCTGCCGTGATTGTGAGTCGAAAATGTTCAAGCAACCATGATAGTTATGGAGGTATGCGACATCAAAGTTTGAATTATTTTTCCAAAACGTTGGACTATTATTGCTGTTACTTATTTCTAATATGAAAAACTTGTTCCTTTTAAGGGGTTACGTGTAGTCAGGATTTTTAAAAAATCGTTTTTTTTTGGTATTTTCTTAAAGCAAAATGTTTCAAAAATATTGTGTGAAAATATCAACTCGATCCGGTTATTAATTTTAAAGATATCCAACGATAACTGTAGGGCCCTCCGCTGCCGCCCGTACTGATACGCGGACGGTACTAGAGCCGGCCGGGCTGACAAACGGGGCCACTGCTACGGAACGCGGTTTTTACCTGTTTAATTCTTAGAATAATGTACGAAATTTCTTTTATACTTCTACTTTTAGACATTAGAACCTTTAGTCTAACTGAGATTTGATTTAGTGTTACTACTTCAGTGGCAGTGAAACCCAGCAGTCGATAGGTAATTGTGCGTGTATTATAATCATTTTCAAAAATTTATAATGAGACGTCATGAAGGTATGCAAGGAATATTAATGATTGCCAATGCATAGGATTACATTATGGACCTAATGCCCACCGGTATGCTGAAAAACTCGATATAGAGCGCATAAACATTGCTGACCAACGTGCAAATCAGGTCATTCGAGAAAGCAAAATGAGACGTAGATAAAAAAAAATCGACATCTTGGAGGCTTACACACCGGCATAAGATGTATTATATGTACCAGAAATAGAAGACTCTACGTAAGTATTTTTTTTAATTGTATCTGTATTAATTATTTATGCATAAAACTTTAAACCCGTTTTTCTCAAAATAACGTTTTCAAAAGCGGTGTCCACGATATTTTAAAAACTACTCGACAGATTTAAATGAAATTTAAACATCATATTTTAGGTATTAAAAACTTGTGCTTAATCGAAGGATTTTTTTTTTACTTAAACTTTTTTTTTATAGATAATAAATGAGTGATTTTTTTCCCTCAAAATTCATAACTAAGATTTCAAAGACCGCCATTTTGCTAAAATTGAAAAAAAATAAAAAAGCTTCGATTAAGCACAAGATTAACTATTGAACTACTAATTTCTTTTTGTTTCATTAAATTTAGATAAACCACTAAGAAGCACTGATGGACACCGCGAAACACTACTTGCAAAACAGGGGTCAAGAAACGAGATTCTATCGTGGTCCAGTATTAATAATTTTATTTGAAATTTTCGGTATAGTTACTTAAAATATAATGTAAAACGTTGGTATTATGTATTGAATCAAAACATTAAACAACCGTTCAAAAATTTTTTTTGAAAATGTCTATTTTTTCCGCCTCTGATTACACGTAACCCCTTAATACAAGTCAAATAAAATGATAAAAATCTTCCAATTCTAATTGCAAAACATTTCAATTGGAATTTTTTCAGGGTTTTTATTATTTAATTTAACTTTTATTTAAACGATACTCGAACGTTTTGTAAAAAATAAGTCAGAAATATTTAAAAAAAATGCAAACTTTGATATTACTTAACTATTGATATTAGGTCATGGTTGCTTGAACATTTTCGACTCATAATCACGGCAGGAGTCTACCTGTAAGGAATTGTAGACTAGCTCTGTTACAAAAATATATATATACAAAAATTCTTACAATGTTATGATAACAATACGACTTTCCATTAATCCTATTTTAAGCTATACATGGACTCTAATTTGACAATGTTGGATTGCCAATAATATGAAAAATAATACATTTTTGTAACAGGTTTACTAATTGGATAGACTAATTACATGTTATTATTATTATCATACATTGATATTGTATAAAAAACCAACAAAAAAATATGTAACAACCATCAACACTATATATTTACATTATTTCATACAAATAGAAGTGTTGATTATTAAGACATATAATAAATAAATAAATAAATAATAAATAGAATGTGGTTATGTATACATAGAGATCAACATACTTGAGTAGAATTAAATATATAAAAAAGGAGAATAGCAGATGTCAAATCACTATATTATTAACGAAATTATTAGTAATGTGATATAATTAGTGAAATTCTTGTTAATGTGTAATTAGTCTAGTATATTCAATTTCGATCTTTTATTGCAAACATGTAACGGTATTGGTTTGTTATTAATCTCTTTCTTTTGACTCGTAGCGTCTGCTTTGCTTGTCTGTAGAAAAAACTTTGGATCGATTTTTAACCCTTTTCCCGTGATCCAATAGAGCTGAAACTTTGCAGGCAGACTCGTGGCGACGATAAAAATCATCTAACAAATTTTCGTTTTAAAAAAATAATAATTATATAGTAATTTTAGATTTTTCTAAATTTTTTATTACTCCCTTTCGTAGCGTCGCCCGACTCGAGCCCAACGCGTGGGGTAAGCGCCAAACCTGTTTCAACTAGTAAATAAGAAAGGGAGTATAATAAAAACTTGGTTTTTATAGGTTAGTTTTTTTTTAGAAATCAAATTATCCTTATTGCGAAGAACGTGTTTTGCGAATTGGGGTGATTCTGATTTTTTGTGTATAAAAGGGTCACTTAGGTTCAACGAAACGTGTATCCAAAGACCTACCGTTTGACCTGTGCATCACACCTGGGCATCACAGTCATCGCTTTCTAGTTTACAAATATCGGATCTTATAAAATTGTCTATCTTAAATTCTATTCAATCGAATAGAATACCCTCTTGTTCATTCTCTTCCCACCATCGATAGGTCCGAGCCTCCCCTTCGACGACTCGTGGATCACCGCAAAGATTTATCCAAGGTTTTTCATTCAAGGTGTCCAAAATTAATCGCAATCCGGAATTGAACTGGCTAAGTAACTGTTAAGGCCCGGTTGCGCCATCTGAAGTAATTTTCACTCGAGTAAAATTAACCCGAGTAACTTTTTTTACCATCCGCCGAGAGCAAACTCGATTTCGGGTTGCTGACACGTCTTTTTAACCGCTGTCAAACCAATAGTAAGGCTAATAGGGTGCCAAGCGGAATAAACCTCAAATACCGCATATGTCTATGGAATTTGATTTATTTCAGTTTTTTACCACTGGCAATACGTACGTTTGCGGTTCAAAACAGTTCAAAACCAGTTCAAACAAACGTCAAACCATCGCTAAAATAACGGGAAATTAAAAGATTCATTGTAATGTTTACAAATTCCAATACGAAAATGACAGAGACAAAATTCAAATGACAAGTACCTATATGGACAAATGTCACATTTTCAAATCAGCTGTGAGAGGACGGCCATTTTCTTTACCAACGATTTTACCTTTACCCACCGATCTTGGAGAGTAATAAAATGTTACTTACTCTTATATGTACAGTAGCCGGCAAACATCTTGAAATTTTTCGGCGCAGTGGGGGGAAGTTTGCGCATGTACCATTCCACCAACGAGACCCAAATTTTGTCTTCTGTGCCTTCCCCCACTACGCCAAAAAGTTTCAAGAAGTTTGCCGGCATCTGTACTTCGGCGAATAAAATATTTTTTACCATAGATGGAACAACCCGTTTTAGTAAAAAAAGTTACTCGGGTAACTTTTTTACCTTTACTTCAGATGGCGCAACCGGGACCTAAAAGTTGATTATTCATCAATTCCATAAAATTGATTGTGATGTCGTATCGAGCTTTATTTTTAATTTGACGAAAACGAGTGTTGGTAACATTTCAACGAAATGACCTATGACCGCTGCGTTACAATAATCGATATTCGCGATGTTATCGCGAATAATTATATTGCGCGACCCAAAATGCTGACCCATCGTTCTGTTTCCGAAGGGCATAATTTATCTGTTAAGTACGGGCTTATTAAAATCATTAAAATGTCGAAAATCATTTCATTTTAATATTGATAAAAAGAAAAGTCTCTTTTTTTCAATTGATTGAGCATCTTTGTAGATTGACATTAAAAAAAAAGATTTTATTATTTGTATGTATCTACTTATATTTCATTAACTACACCTACATGTTTCGGAAAAACCTTTCCATCGTCCGAGTGTTTTATAAATGTCAAAATAACAAAATAAATAATGTCTTTTGTTTTTCTAAATTATTTGAAAAATTATTTTTAAATATTATT
This sequence comes from Agrypnia vestita, assembly GCA_016648135.1. Classification (NCBI taxonomy): domain Eukaryota; kingdom Metazoa; phylum Arthropoda; class Insecta; order Trichoptera; family Phryganeidae; genus Agrypnia; species Agrypnia vestita. The sequence continues at coordinate 83,143 of JADDOH010001326.1, read as the reverse complement.
GCTGAAGTTCTTGATTACACACAATTATTGGAAAATTTTTAAAGAATTGGGCTAGTAGTTAAATTTAATTGATTATTAATAATATTTTATTATTTATCACACGCTTTACTAATTTCTAATGATTCTAAATTATTCAATTTCAAAAACAATTAAACAAAAATTATTTATGTATAAAATAGAAAGTCTTGATTTTTATCAAAAGCATGATAATTTTCTAATAAATGATTTGAAAATTCAGAAAAAACCATGATTACTCAGACATCTCAAATGCTCGAATTTCGGCCGGTTTTTCCAACATAAAACGCTGTTGTTAAATATTAAATCTTTATCTTTTGAGTTAATGAGGAGTTTCCCTATCCCTATATTATTATTTGTATAAATGCAGGTCTAGAAAATTCTTGTTTAAAACCACCATTCTTCTGATTAATCATTAAATTTGGAGCCATTCGTTCAATTGGTAATGGAGCAAAGTGAAGTCAATCCCAATTTTTCGAAAAAAATCATCTTCTCCGATGAAGCGCATTTCCATCTGAATGGCTCCGTGAATACACAAAATTGTCGAATTTGGGGCTCAGAAAATCCTTTTGCAGTTCACGAGAAACAGATGCACCCACAACGAACAACTGTCTGGTGCGGACTTTGGTCCGGCGGCGTGTTGGGTCTTACTTTTTTGAAGATGAGGCTGAAATTGCACTGACTGTAAACGGCATTCGTTACAGGAACATGGTAACCGAGCTCTTGCGGCCACAACTGGACGAAATGTGGTTCCAGCAAGACGGCGCCACCCGCCACACCGCGCATGAAACAATCGATTTATTTCAGCGATGATTTTCAGAACTAATTATCTCACGAAATTCTGATGTCAACTGGCCACCAAGATTACGCGATTTAACGCCGTGTGATTTTTTTCTTTGGGGTTTTGTGAAATCTAGGGTATATGCGAGTAAACCAGAAACAATTCCTGAGCTCAAATCCGAGTCATCGGTGAGATACAGCAACATCTCTGTGAAAAAGTCATGGAAAATTTCATTAAAAGAGTGATGGCCTGTTATAAGAGCCGGATATTTTATTCCATACTTAATCGGAACGTGTCTCCTTTACTCCCAATAAAAAAATATCACAACTCTCTCAAAAATACGTTTATTCTTACTGAGACACCTTTAGGTCGCTGCACGCAGACTCTCTCAACTATCGCCGGACCATGCTGACTGCTGATTCATCCCCTCAATACGGGATCTGATTATTTTCGGAAATGTGGTAGTTTTCAGGGTACAATAATTAAAATAATGAAGAATGAAAGAGAGAAAAAAGGATCGACGGCTCCTCGCGCTGATGTCTCATCTCGCGGGAGTTGAGAGTAAACTAGCGGAGCTCAGGGCCGATAGGGCATTTGCGAAACGAAGGTTCCAGCTTCTTTCGGCGCTTTCGGTCCACTAGACACAAGCCGCGGTCTTCTCCAGGTCTGCATCACGCCGGCCCGTGTCAGAGGGTTTTGTGCACGCTGCGGGATTCATCACCCTCTCCACCTCCTTGCCATTCTCTCCTCGGGATATGCTTCTTCCTGTGGCGTCGTATCCTCCTGAAGATCCTACTTTGAATTAAGAGGACTGTTTTCCAGCATCTGCAAGCTTCCTTCACCCGTACGGAGCAATCTATCAGATCAGCTTAATCTATAGATCTGCGACTACAACCTCGAAGACAGTAATTTTCGCAGAGTGAGGTAGATAGAAAACGTTCGCTTATTTGATCCTGATATCGCTGGTTATCAACCTGAGCCTGCCTGTTAATTCCTTTCTTCTTCTTCTACCCCAGTGCATTTGACTTCATTGCCCGGAACAAGTAAGCAATTATTCTAATACTCTTACTTTTTGATGGAACGAACAACGGTAATTTTTCAATAACAATGTGTGAATAAATGTTGTTAACGACCTCTGACACTGGTTTGCAGCCAGCGTAAAGCCGAGATTGTAACTGTTTCTACATAAACAAACATCAACAAACATCAACAAACTCGTTTTTGCATCCTATTTCTACCGAAGAGGCGCGCGGCACGGACGCTCCGACGGTTGACCACCGCGTTGTATAATCGCGATAACGACAGAAAAATAAAAATGTTTAAGTACGCTGGACTTTTCCTGATTTTGTGCATTTCTAAAGCGTGCAGATGTGAAGTGGTGTGCGAGCGGGCCCTGTCCCGCGTGGGCTGCACCGCGGACTCGGACGACAACTCCCTCGAGCGCGGCCTGGTGTCGGACAACGCCGACGCCAAGACCATCTCCCTGGCGAACTGCAGCCTGGTGTCCATACTGGAGGGGGCCTTCGAGGGCCTGCCATCCCTGGAGACGCTTGACGTTTCCTCCAACGGCCTCCCCACGATCGAGCTGAGCGTCCTGGACAATCTCAACACCGTCCAAACGTTCAATTTGTCTCGCAATCGGATCACGCACCTTCCGCTGGGAATTTTCGACCAGATGACTTCGCTGACCCACGTAGACCTGTCGAACAACCAACTGTCGGGACTCGCACTGGGCATCTTCGATCCCACCGTCTCCCTGAGGGTGCTGCGCCTGGACCGCAACTCGCTGCGAGGTTTGCCCCTCGGAATCTTGGATAAAGCGACGGGTCTTCTCGAACTGGACCTGTCTTTCAACGACATGAGCTCGCTCCCGTTGAGCTTTTTCGATTCTCTGACGCGGCTGACTTCTGTCGACATGTCCTTCAGCAAATTTGGCAGGATGCCTTCGGGAATATTCGACAAAAATGTGGCCATAAGGAAACTTTCCCTATCGGGAAACGCTCTTAAAGCGATACCAGACAGGCATCTTTACTCATTAGTAAGATTAGAAGACTTGGATGTGTCCATAAATCAGTTGACAGAGCTCAGACAGAACTTGTTCTTGTACTCGATAAATTTGAAGAATTTGAACGTGTCTTCGAATCGGTTGACAGACGTGACGCCGGCGCTCAATCTGTACGGGCTGCAGTCTTTGGACTTTTCTAAGAACAGGGTGTCGATATTCCCGACGTTCAACACGCCGGCGCTGATGCATCTCGACATTTCCGACAACCGCTTCACGAACTTCGGGCCCAGTACCGGGGACCTATATAAGATGATACCGCCCAGTCTGAAGACCTTGAAGCTGCACAAGAACCCGTGGCAGTGCGTGTGCCTGGAGGCACTCCTCGGGTTCCTGCGGCTGAGGGGGTGCAGGTACGCCTTCTCGCCCTACTTCGAAGGGCAGAGGCCCGTCTGCCTGATGCCCGCGAGAGCGCGATGCTGGAACGACCTAGCGAACAACAAGGACATGTACAGCTTGTACACTGAATCCTTGAAGAAATATCCCGGAGCTTAATTTGAATCAACTCAAAGATTATACTTATAAATATAATAAATGCTCGGATAAAGATGCGACAGCATTATCCACTTAGTTACTCATTATCAGTGGCCTAGTTTGAGGTATCGTGAAACTCGTAAAGGGTCACCAATATTCCAAAATATTTCCCCTGCTTTAACCTGGACCTGGTGATATTTACGCATTTGCATTGTTCTACTCTGACAAAATAGTCTGTATAAGAAAACAGTTTGCCATCATTGTGACACTATTGTGATAAACTTACTTATTGACGTATTAAAATATAGGCACGTTATTCCGATACTAGCTATGTAGCAAATATTTTTTATTTTCATTTATTGGTTTTCTTACAGCCATTAATTAATCAATCTTCAAAAAAAACAATAATTGATGTAAAGAGTCTTGGTCCAATTACAACAAAACACATATATACAATAATATTATACCAGGATCGATAAAAAAATAAGAAAAACATGTCAAATAGTAAATTTGTGTGAGCGTGTATTTGTGTGTTTTTATGTGTCCGTGTGTGTATGCGTTTTTACGTGTTCGTGTTTGTGTTCACACGTGTGGGAAGAAAAATGTCATCGCGCGAGTTTATACGTAAGAGATTTTGTAAACTGCTCATAACTTAAATTTAAAATATCGAGATCTGCAAAGGCAGTGTCATAGGTATCTAGAATTCTGTTAATAATACAGTTTTTACCGCAGTTTCTTCTCCAATGATTTAAGTGGAAAAGGCGTGGTGCTCTTGTTCGTTTCTGCGGGACATTAAAGTGTATCGAATTGAAAATTTCAGGAGAATCTACGCGATTTTTGAGTATTTTGTAAAGGTATTTCATATCGCTTATCGTTCGCCTGTCTTCGAGAGCAGTTATCTTGTGGTACTATTATTTTCCCTTTTCCCGGAACCTTTTTTTCGGCGTAACATCGCGCCCGATCACAAAGAAGGTCCGTTCGTTAACGAATGCAAAGAAGGCAATTACCTCAATTTTGAGTTGACAAGATTTCACGCATGTAACGTATCTACAGTTTATTATATCATTGAACTGACACGCTTTATTATCTGGCAAAATATTGACTCCCTGACCGGACAAAAAAAACTGAGTTTTTTATCATAACCCAGATAACTGGTTGCGAAGACTGTCTGTGTACCACAATGTCATTTAGATAGTCATAAAAACCGAGTGGCTCGGATTTTATTAATTTTATCTCCTAGACAGGTTTCTTGTGTCGTGGCACTGGTCGTCAACTAAACAGCCCGCCTGGAGGTCGAAATAGATCTAATTTGCCGAAGGTTTGTCGGGACGATGATCACTAAGAGCTAACACCACCCCTGGAGAATACAGTTTACAATGTAGATATTTCATTCCTTAATAAGTGCCACGAGTAGGTACATGGTCTTCTCTGACTCGAACAAGCGTCTACCGGGGAAGTTGCGTGTCAGTCACGGAGGAGCTCCACGAAGCATACATGACAGTTATTAAGTTGTGCAGTAAAATATAGCTAATAAGTGTCACCATACACTCACAAATCAAAAAAATCACTCATAAACAGACAACAAGAACAATCAATCATACACTCCGTTTGAAAACAATCAAACGTACACTCATAAACCGTTAAAATTAAAGAATTCATTTAAAAATTTCCTATTATATTATATACATATACAGGTATCTCGTATCTCGACGTCAAGCCGAAATCGGATGATGGGCCAAGTCGTAATATTTATCAGAAAAATATTTAAAAACATAAAAAACCAGTCAGTTAAAACTGGGCAAAGTATTGAATTTGAATACTTGATTTGGTCGAAAAGTGATATTTTTTCCAAACTGGAGCAGTTGGCTTTGAATTTTGGACAAAAGTTTACAGAAGCATTAATCAGTATTACATAATAATAATAAAAAAATGAATAAAAATAAAGATTTGTAGTAACTGGAGTGAAAAGACCGTCGCAGGGTGTAGATTTTTTTAAATGCTTATAATTTTTAGAACACATGAATATATTTTTACATAAAATATTTTTCTGATAACCATTATGACCCGGCCGATTTCGGCTTGACGTCGAGATACGGGACACCCTGTATATATTCTGACTATCATTATTAACACGCACAGACATTTAATAATTCACACGCTAATATTATTTACAGTGCAAGAACTGAGGATCCCTCGTCAGACACAAGAGTTCTCTTTACTGACGAGGTCAACATAAATAAAAAAAGCCCAAAAATATGTCAATGTAATAAGTTATTATATAAGAACGTAAAATACGCCATATGTGGGGTATAAAAGCAAAGGCGGCAATATCCAAAAAATATATAAAATATTTTGAATGCAGTCACCGAGGATTACTACTTTAAAATCTACTGAAAAAAATTGAATATACCTATCACTTCCAAAACCATCTTTCCTATAAATTTATAGTAGTATAAATCCAATAAAACCTCTAATTCAGTACATTCTTAATTAATAATCTTCGATGTCTGCATCAATTGTTTTTGGATATTGCTGCCTTTGCTTTTATATCCCACATGTATTAAATAAAAAAAATAAAAAAAGTGACCTAATAAAGAAATTACAATACTTAATCATCTCTTTGTCAAATATTATCCCATTTTTACTTAAATTTTGGTATCCCGGGATAGTGACAAGATAATCTACCCTCAGATAATTTTTGAGAAATCGGATGATAAGAAGTAAGTACCTGCATTATGGTTGCGCTAAATACGCATCGAGTAGCGTTTTTTAATCGAATCGTAAGTTTTTTCAACGAGGTAAACAGATTATTTTAAAATATATTTAGATACTAGCTGTTCGTACCCGGCGTTGCGCGGGTTAAGGATTAAGTTGAAAATAAATTTGTGGGGGGAAACAAAGGTTTGATTCGAACGGTATAGATTTGCAACGAAAATATATCAGGGGAAGGATAATAGGTAAAAGGGGAAGGAGGAAATATCACTTTTGTTACCCGCGGGGTCCTAAGGAATAAGTTTACAAATTTTGAGTCCGATCGGTATAGATTTTCATGGAAAATATATCAAGGAGAGGGGAAGGGGTAAAAGAGGAGGGGGAAGATGTACCTTGTGTTATCCGCCGAGTCCTAACGAATAAGTTTTCAAATTTTGAGTCCGATAGGTCAAACGGTACAGACTTGCATCGAAAATATGACAAGGGGAGGGGAAGGGGTATGAGAATAGGGGGGAAATGTTGCCTATGTTACCCGCCGAGTCCTTAAGAATAAGTTTTCAAATTTTGAGTCCAATAGGTCAAACGGTACAGACTTGCATCGAAAATATGTCAAGGGGAGGGGAAGGGGTATGAGAATAGGGGAGAAATGTTGCCTATGTTACCCGCCGAGTCCTAATGAATAAGTCTCCAAATTTTGAGTCCGATCTGTCAAACGGTACAGATTTGCATCGAAAATATGTCAGGTGGAGGGGAAGGGGTATGAGAATAAGGGGAAAATGTTGCCTATGTTACCCGCCGGGTCCTAAAGCATAAGTATGCAAAATTTGAATCGAATCGGACAAACGGTGTGGAGAGAACATACAGACAGACATTGAGTTTTATAGGTATAGATTATTTAATGTGCTGAAATAGTATACAGGGTTATTTGGAAAACATTAATAATCTCCAAGGACTATATTCCTGCTTTAACTATGAGTCGAAAATGTTCAAGCAACCATGACTTAACAGTTATGAAGATGCGACATCTTATTTTTTGTAAAACGTTGGATTATCATTACAGTAATTTACATGACCCAATATCAATAGTTATGAAGTTATGCAATATCAAGGTTTGCATTTTTTTCAATACTTCTGACTTATTTTTTACAAAACGTTGAACTATCATTACAGCACCGTATGTCGATTACGAAAAATTCACTCGTTTCAACACAAGTTAAATGAAATGATAAAAACCCTGCAGAAATTTTAATTTAATATTTTCGGATTGGATTTTTTTCAACAAAAAAGAATAATATATCACATTATTAAATATAGATAGATATATACATCAAATATTCGTTTCAAATTACAATTATCATACAATCATTAAATTAAATATGAAGCTGCCCAAAGGGGAAAGAAATGGCTACAATGGGGAAAGAAATGGCTACAATTAGCAAACAACAGGGAAGAATGGAAAAATAAGGAAGAGGCCTATATCCAGCAGTGGAAAGACGACGGCTGATGAAGAAGAAGAAGAAAGTAGCTGTCCAACTAGGCAGGCCTGTCTTAGGGCATATTTCATTTTACAACACAAAATGTAACTATAGGTAGATACTCATTTCTAATTAATTAATTAATGAAAGTTAAAATAAACCAACACATTATAAATTTTTGAATTAGATTAATGCAATACAAAAAATTAAATTAAATTAATATAATTCAAAACTTTAATGAAATTAATATAATAATACAAGTTAAATCAAATGAATATATTATATTAATGTATTGCAACAAAGAATCTATATTATAATTACCCTAACCAATGTCGTTTCTGTCTCCGTATGATGATTTCTATTTGTATACAATAATTTTGCCACGGTGCCCATTGGGTCGTGTGGCGTAGCGGATAACGCTTGACTACGGATCAGAGGATTCCAGTTTCAAATCCTGGCAGAATCGAATTTTTTTTACGGTCGAGAATATTTTATTTGTTGAAATTTCAATTACATTTTTGGTTTTTTATAATCTATATTATAATTACCCTAACCAATGTCGTTTCTGTCTCCGTATGATGATTTCTATTTGTATACAATAATTTTGCAACGGTACCCATTGGGTCGTGTGGCGCAGCGGATAACGCGTCTGACTACGGATCAGAGGATTCCAGTTTCGAATCCTGGCAGAATCGATTTTTTTTTTTACGGTCGAGAATATTTTATTTGTTGAAATTTTAATGACATTTTTGGTTTTTTATAATGTTGTATAAAAGTAATCAACACTGCGAGAAGAGAAGAGAGTAGGTTCCTACCTATCGAACTGTGGTTTATTCCGCTCTGACTTATTAATCGGTTAGAAATACTGAATAAATACTTTGTCTTAATTATATCTAAACTACCCGTAATTAAAAGTGGAAATTTGCCAGATACAATTGGCCGTAAGCGGGTGACGCAGGCATAGGTAAATTGCGTAATAGGTAAATCGCGGCCACAATAGCAAAAATGGAAATTTGTTAGATACAATTGGCTGCGCAGTGGCCGTCGCTGGCCGCGGGTCGGCCATCATTGACCGCGTAGCAGCCACAATAGCAAAAATGGAAATTTGCCAGATACAATTGGCCGCGAAGCGGCTGACGTAGGCATAGGTAAACAATTGTGTTTGCTGCAAACACAGCAAACACAATTGGCCGCGAAGCGACCACAATAGCCGCCCGCAGGGCCTAGCAGTAAGCAATCGGCGAAGCCGATTGCTTTCCTGCTAGTTGATATTTAAGCTTAAACTAAAGCAACGACACAAAATACCTACATGCAAAATTGAACATTAATTAGTCTTTAACAGTAGCTATCAAAACAAGATATAAATTTTACAATTATTTAAAAAAAATGAAAGTTATTATTATTTATTTGACTTGTATTAAAGGAAAAGAAATTTTTCATATTCGAAATGAGTTATTATAATGATTAGTCCAACGTTTTACAATAAATAAGTCAGAAATTTTGAAAAAAAATGCAAACCTAGATGTCCCGTATCTCCATAATTATTGATAGAAGGTCGTAGCTGCTTGAATATTTTCGACTGATAATCAAGGCATAAAATATATTTTTTTCATGTAATATAATTTTCTAATTTTTATTCTTAACGAATGTTGTAATCAATTTTGTGCTCATTGCTTTTCGCACTTGAAGTACGAGTCCTTCAGTGGACCTTACCCTTTGGAGTGCGACCCGAGTGCACTATGTCAATTTTATCAAGTCCGAGTTAAACATTAATTAATTTTTAAAACACAAAAATTAATTTTTTACTTTTTAAATCCTTTGTATTAACTTCACACTGACTTGATGACGATGCATTGTTTTTGAAGTTATCTTCATACGGCGCATTTAGGGTAATTTGTTTTTTTAAAAGAAAAATCTAAAAATGAGTATAAAGTGTGGTTAGATGGTACAATCACCTCTTCCGCATTCCCTTCGACTTCACAATCATCAACTAACAGAGTCGGACAGAGAAAGGCGTTTGAAGACAAGAGCGTGTCAGGAAAAAGGAGAAAAGTTCAACGTGTTGTTGAGCAGGTCAGTTCCGAAGAACTGAACGTTGCGGCCAGAATGAGCGTAAGAGGCCCCAGTACACGACTTTCGTATTTGCTCTCGATTTGCTAAATTTAACGTAAACTTATTAAAACATTTTGCCAAACCCATAGCTAATCAGGCTTTTAATTAATTTTATTATGATAGATCCATTTACTCTTGAAGCATTTACACTACAAGAAGGTACACTAATCTCGTATATTTTCAAATAAAGACCATGTATTTTATTTACAAATTGATTGTATAAAGTTTGAAAAAGAAGTGGTGCTATTCAGACATTAATATTTTTCCAGGTAGGTCCTTACATATGAAATTGGCGTTTTGCCGTACTGGCAAATTTGATCTCAAATATCTTCTCTTTGGTTAGGAATTCCAAATCCAAATTTATACAGCTATTTACTCATGTATTTGTGTTTTGAAAATTATAATTCATTTGTTTTTTCCTCAATTGTTTTTTTCTTTGCGTCACTCAGTTTACAAAATGAAAAACTTGAAATATCGCGTTATTTACGAGTACGAGTTCCACCGTGGCACCAGTGCTGCAGAAACGGCTCGAAGGGTTAACGATGTGTATGGCGACGGTGCCGCAAAAGAAAACACAGTGCGTTTTTGGTTCCAACGTTTTCGTTCTGGAAATTTCGACCTGCAGAACAAGCCCCGTGGACGGCCGGAGACCAAAGTTGATAATGAAGAATTGAAGGCTATTGTGGAAGCGGATCCATCGCAAACCACATCCGAGTTAGCTGCAGGCTGCGGTGTTAGTGATAAAACTGTTTTAATCCACTTGAAGCAAATTGGTAAGGTGAAAAAGCTTGAAAGGTGGGTACCTCACGAATTGAGTGAAGCAAATCAACAAACGCGCGTTGACTGCTGCATTGCATTACTCAACCGGCACAATAATGAAAGGATTTTAAATCAAATCATTACCTGTGATGAAAAGTGGATCCTGTACGATAATCGGAAGCACTCATCGCAATGGCTGAACCCTGCCGAACCAGCCAAACCATGCCCAAAGCGAAAATTGACTCCAAAAAAGTTACTTGTGAGCGTTTGGTGGACTAGTGCTGGTGTCGTTCACTACAGCTTTCTTAAATCTGGCCAGACGATTACGGCAGATGTCTACTGTCAGCAACTGCAAACCATGATGGAAAAGCTAGCTGCTAAACAACCGAGGCTGGTTAATCGCTCTAGGCCACTGCTGCTTCATGATAACGCTAGACCACACACTGCACAACAGACGGCTACCAAATTAGAGGAGCTTCAATTGGAATGTCTAAGACATCCACCGTACTCTCCGGACCTTGCCCCAACAGATTACCATTTTTTTCGAAATTTGGATAACTTCTTGCAAAGGAAAAAATTCAACTCCGATGGGGCAGTCCAAACCGCCTTCAAAGATTTTATTGATTCCCGTTCGAATGGTTTTTTTAATAAAGGGATCGATGAACTACCTATGAGATGGCAAAAGTGCATAGATAGCAATGGTACATACTTTGATTCAATAAATATATTATAATAAAAAAAAATCGGCTTTATGTTCCTCCCATACTAAACGCCAATTTCATATGTAAGGACCTAATATTTTTCGACAAGTTGTTAAATATATCGTTTTAAAAAAGACAAAAATTAACGTTCTGTTTCCAATATTGCAGTATCCATAAAAGCATTAAAACATCGATTATTTTAATTAAATTTTACGTGCGTATTAAGAAAATTTCACTGTCATTAATATAAAAATATTCAAAAAATTATACCTCATACTCAAGAATTCGAATTGATTAAATCGTATAGTCTGTTAAAGGATCATTTTTCTTTCAAATCAGACTTCGGTTGGACTATCCATGATCTTGATTAGAGATCTTGTAAATGAGAAGAAAAAAGGGTGGTTTAACCTCTTGGCAACGAAGAATGGAGATGTGAATGGATATACGCTAGCAAAGGATTTACATATTGTATGTAAGAGAAAAGTAAAGCAAAAAAGAGCTACTATTGCGAAATAATATTAAAGTTCCTCATATAAAAACGAAAATATAAAAATGAACCACGATAAAGTTTTGGCATTGTACGTTAATTCAAAGTTGACAAAAAAACAATATATGGAAATTCGAAACTGTAATTATTAGTCTTTGTTAATCACACTAAACTGTAATCAAACAGTCCTTAGTGAATCACATTGAACTGTAATCAAACAGTCCTTAGTGAATCACATTAAACTTTAATCAAACAGTCTTTAGTGAATCACACGAAACTGTAATCAAATAATATTTAGTGAATCACATTAAACTGAAATAAAACAGGCGTTAGTAAATAAAACTAAAAAATAGGGTGACACTAGCTCAAAATGAAATGATATCTCACGTTGACTGCAGTAATCTCAATTATTTTTCCGTATATCTACATACTATGTTTTGTATGTACATAGGTACTATTGTAAACTATGCCTGTCTCAACACAGATATTTCTAGTGAGACAGGCACGGTCCAACCAAAATTTTTATATTAAACTTAAATAGAAATAAATAAGAATTAAATATTTATAAAATAAATTGAAAATAAATAAATAAACTGTCAAATGGGGTTACGATGTTGCTGCAAGACAGAATGATGATACCTTCCTATCTTTAATGTCTTTTGTTCCTCTTAATTCACAGCGCAAGAAAATTCTAAAGAAGTTATTATTTGAAAAAACCCATCAACTTCTTCGACAAAATATTGTCGGCCTGAGAATTTTTTTTAAAAAAGAGATACGGACGAAATTGTATCATGTACCGCAGAAACCTATTTGAAAATGATTGATTTGCGGCGACTCGACATGCGTTGTTTCGATTTGCATCGCGCCAAAAGCATGAGACTACTAAAAGTGTTACTGTTAATGATACCGTTAGAGATGATTATTTTATAACTGAACGCGAGACAGCAAACTTTATGTATTTTTTTAATAACCAAAATACGTATTTGAATCACAGTAACAGATAAGCAATCGGCTAACGCTAGGTCCTGCGGAAGCCTACGTCGGCTGCTTCGCGGCCAATTGTGTCTGCTGCATGGCAAAAGTAACCACTTTTCAATACGGAAAATAAAATTTACTAAAAACATATCCTGAATATTTTTTTTGGAATATTAATACGGAGAAAATGACATGAAACATAAAATCACAAAATTTGTAGTTTTTCAACATGTAAGGGGTAATAAATGTTTAAAAATGTAAAATAAATATTATTGAAGCAAAAGTTTAAGCTTAAAAAAGTTAAAATCGCTGGTTATCAACCTGAGCCTGCCTGTTAATTCCTTTCTTCTTCTTCTACCCCAGTGCATTTGACTTCATTTCCCGGAACAAGTAAGCGATTATTCTAATAAATACCCTTACTTTTTGATGGGCTGAACAACGGTAATTTCTCAATAACAATGTGTGAATAAATGTTGTTAACGACCTCTGACACTGGTTTGCAGCCAGCGTAAAGCCGAGATTGTAACTGTCCCTACATAAACAAACTCGTTTCGATATCCTATTTCTACCGAAGAGGCGCGCGGCACGGACGCTCCGACGGTTGACCACCGCGTTGTATAATCGCGATAACGACAGAAAAATAAAAATGTTTAAGTACGCTGGACTTTTCCTGATTTTGTGCATTTCTAAAGCGTGCAGATGTGAAGTGGTGTGCGAGCGGGCCCTGTCCCGCGTGGGCTGCACCGCGGACTCGGACGACAACTCCCTCGAGCGCGGCCTGGTGTCGGACAACGCCGACGCCAAGACCATCTCCCTGGCGAACTGCAGCCTGGTGTCCATACAGGAGGGGGCCTTCGAGGGCCTGCCGTCCCTGGAGACGCTCGACGTTTCCTCCAACGGCCTCTCCACGATCGAGCTGGGCGTCCTGGACAATCTCAACACCGTCCTAACGTTCAACTTGTCTCGCAATCGGGTCACGCACCTTCCGCTGGGAATTTTCGACCAGATGACTTCGCTGACCCACGTAGACCTGTCGAACAACCAACTGTCGGGACTCCCACTGGGCATCTTCGATCCCACCGTCTCCCTGAGGGTGCTGCGCCTGGACCGCAACTCGCTGCGAGGTCTGCCCCTCGGGATCTTGGATAAAGCGACGGGTCTTCTCGAACTGGACCTGTCTTTCAACGACATGAGCTCGCTCCCGTTGGGCTTTTTCGATTCTCTGACGCGGCTGACTTCTGTCGACATGTCCTTCAGCAAATTTGGTAGGATGCCTTCGGGAATATTCGACAAAAATGTGGCCCTAAAGAAACTTTCGCTATCGGGAAACGCTCTTAAAGCAATACCAGACAGGCATATTCACTCATTATTAAGATTAGAAGACTTGGATGTGTCGATGAACCTGTTGACGGAGCTCAGACAGAACTTGTTCTTGTACTCGATAAATGTGAAGAATTTGAACGTGTCTTCGAATCGGTTGACAGACGTGACGCCGGCGCTCCATCTGTTCAAGATGCAGTCTTTGGACTTTTCCAAGAACAGGGTGTCGGTATTCCCAAAGTTCAACATGCCGGCGCTGAACTATCTCGACATGTCCGACAACCGCTTCACAAACTTCGGTTCTAGCAACAGGGACCTAAATAAGATTATACCGCCCAGTCTGAAGACCTTGAAGCTGCACAAGAACCCGTGGCATTGCGCGTGCCTGGAGGCACTCCCCGGGTTCCTGCGGCTGAGGGGGTGCAGGTACGCCTTCTCGCCCTACTTCGAAGGGCAGCTGCCCGTCTGCCTGAAGCCCGCGATTAAGAAATGCTTGAATGACCAAATCAATCACAAGGAAATGTACGACTTGTACACCGAATCTTTAACTAAATATCCCGGAGCTTAATTTGATCTCACTGAAAGATAATACTCAGATAAAGATGCTATAGCATTACCCACTTACTTACTAATTGAAGACCCCATGGCAGAAGTTGTTAACTAAGATTTTTGTCAAAAATGAGTTAATAAGCCGTCTAAACTAAATATTGTACGCTCTTTCCATTGGAAATAAGTTCAGCACTTAAAAACAATTAGAACATGTTCAAATCATAGGGATGAACATGTTAACTACACTTTTTCATAAAAATCAAATCAGTTACTAATGGGAAGAACATGTTATCTTCAATAATAATATTTTCATGCCATCATTCTGAAATTAACATGCCTTTTAATTTGATTGGAATATTTATGGTTAGTATAAATTTTACTCTGGCAGTACTGTCATATATTTGTTTTCGTTTGAAGACTATTATAATCAGGGTTCGAAAAAATCGGATTTTTAATATATTTCAAAAATTGGATATATATCCAAACTTTTTTTCTTCTTTTTTGCATACGTCGATTGATACAATCGAAATTATCAGGAAATTTATTTTGTACAAGAATTATTATTTATTAAATAAATGAATTGCATACTGAAAAAAGCTAATATATGCCATTATTATATATAAGTTATAAAAGTTGCTCTTTCTAATGAAGTGTTATGAGTATGTATTTGTTTCTTTGTCTAAAATAAAAAATGGATTATATGAAACAAAATAAAATAAAAAACAATATGCAGCATTTTTAAAATACAACAAGCGCCATCTATTAACGACCGCAGAAAGTTTTTTTGGATATATATCAAAGATAAAAATCAAGCCATAAATATCATGATATATATCCTCGAACCCTGATTATAATATGTACTTATACATTATTTTTCAATAATTTTAAATGGTACATACCATGTTTTGTATTATTAATTATCATGCCAGGTATTTTGGATAATGGATGGTAAAAATGGAAAGCATTTGAAGGGTTGTTTGATGTTCGTATTTTACCAATTTTAAAAGGGTGTTATTCTATTAAAAAGGAGTTCCAGAGGCGAAAAAATGGTTGTTAACTACATTTTTAGGGAAAATTAATTCATCTTTATTTTTTCGTGCAAAATTCTTTTTTTTAACTTTGTAAATACTTTTTTGATATTTTAGTGGCATAAATCAATAAAAATTAATCTTGAATTAGCCATAAAACTTATTTTTCAAAGGCGAAATGCAAATGTCTAGTTATCTAAAAATGACTTGAATGTTAGTTAACTTCTTGCCATGGGGTCTTCAATTATCAAAGGACTTATTCGAGGTACCGTGAAACTCTGAAGGGGTCAACCCCGAAATAATAAAATAACTCCCGAACTACAATTTAATGTTGCTGCAAGACTCATTACCAGCGTATCAAAGTCTGCGCATATCTCACACCATCTTCAAAACCTTCAAGGGCTTAAGTGTCAAGAGAGGATTGAATATAAGTTATGCCTCACAGCATTCAAGGCTATTCACAACATGGCCCCTCAATACATTACCGACTTCTGCATTCCATTTTCCGCAAATAATAGATAACTAACTCTTCGCTCAGCATCAACATCTAATAGGTTAGTTGAAGTAAATCGCATCCAGAAAACCAATTAAGGTGACCGTGCTTTCGCGGTGATTGGACCAAATTTGTGGAATAAACTACCAAATAAACTTAGACAGACAGCTTACCACAGTTCAAAAAACCACTAAAGACGCATTTGTTTAGACAATCGTATAAAAACCTATAGAATCAGACCGTTACAACACTACGTAATGTTTCCCACTCCTAGTACGCACTCCGCGAAAATACCTGATTCTTTGTAGCACTCCCAACTATTATAGTTTTATATGTTAATTACATTTTTCGCATGTCATCTAGTGAATAAGTATGTAATAGTAAATAAGTGTTTTCAGTCAGTAAGTTGTTTTGTGTGAAGCGCCCTTGAGGTGAGTACTCACGAAAACGGCGCTATATAAATGAATATTACCATTGCTTTAACCCAGACCTGGTGATATTTACGCATTTGCATTGTTCTACTCTGACAAAATAGTCTGCGTAAGAAATCAGTTTGCCATAATTGTGACACTATTGTGATAAACTCCCTCGTTTTATTATCTGGCAAAATATTGACATCTTGACCGGACAAAATAAAACTCAGTCCTTTATCATAACCCAGATAACTGGTAGCGAAGACTGTCTGTGTACCACAACACGTCATTTAGTGGCTATAAAAGACGTAGTGTCTCGGAGAATTTTTTCTCCCGGACAGCTTTCTCGCGTCACGAGTACTGGTCGTGAACTAGATAGCCGAACTCCGTGCTGGAGGTCGAAACTAGGGATTGCAATCCGGTCTGGCGGATCCGGTAAAGTACAAAAAATGCAAAAAGAAAATATTTCTACGCAAATTGCGCGCAATTACGGGAGATGCGACTGGACGATGCCGAACCGATCGGCACGCTCCACGCTCGCTCGGCCACTTTCGCTCGGAGTCGGGAGCTTTCGGATATCGAGATCGCCCTGGACGCACGTGTAGACGTACCACTATAACTTGGCACGCGAGGGAGGGCGTCCCTGTTGCGTAACAGAAGTTGTCAGGGTGTAAATTTATTACAGAATACATAACGTACAGAATGTCCGGTGACCGGTGTCGTATTAAATACAGAAATTTGGTCGGGCAGCACTAAAGAAACCACGCAGTAATGGCGGCCATTCTATCTGTCAAACTGTCAGACGGTATTATCGGTCTATTATTTGCTTTTTCAGCTTCGCAAAACTTTTATACTTCTCGCACCATTCCGGACTGTTTAGGATGTTTTGGATATAATAATTCGATGTATATTGGTAATCAAGATGACACAGCTCGCGCTCAAAGACGAGAATGAACCGAATGGCGGGCGGGTTTTAGTTCAAAATTCGACGCGCGCCAAGCGTCGGGCGAGCAATAGCGACAGGCGTATTAATTCATTTACACAAGCCAAAAAAATATGAGGAATATTTGAGGCAAGCTGACAATACGTTTTTCACGCCCAAAAAGAACATCACGCGACAGGAAATCAAAGAAATGCTAGACCGATTCATCAGTGATGAAGATGTGACAACTGCAGCAGACGAGAACGTAGATTCCGATTCTGACTCCTCGTCATTAGTCGTGCGAAGAAATTTAAAATTGAAAGAGGAACTAGAAAACCAAATCATGCAAGAAAAAAGGTTGTAGCAAAGTTAAACCTAAAAAGGAAACAGATTATGAGAAAATACTTAAAAAGGAAATGACTACGTACGAAAGGTAGTGGAAGCAGTAAAAGGGAAATAGGCCGCCCATTATTGAGGGGGAGGGGCCTTTTCGGCCGCTGTATACAGGTTGCAGGACTCTACTCCTGCCTTGATTATGAGTCCAAAATGTTCCAGCTATTATCCAGCTAATATCAATAGTTAAGGAGATATGCGACATCAAAGTTTGCATTTTTTTTTCAATATTTCTGACTTATTTTTTGTGAAACATTGGACTATCATTACAGTTACTTATATCGAATATGAAAAATTTATTCCCTTTAATACGAGTCAAATAAAAAAATAAAAACCTTCGAATTCCAATTGGAATTATTTCGGGGTTTTTATCATTTTATTTAACTTGTATTGAAACGAATGAATTTTTCGTTATCGATATGAGTTACTGTAACGATAGTCCAACGTTTTACAAAAAATAAGTCAGAAATATGGAAAAAAAAATGCAAACTTTGATGTCGCGTATCTCCTTAACTATTGATATTAGGTCATAATAGCTTAAACATTTTCGACTCACAATCAAGGCGGGAGTATAGTCCTGCGAGGTTATTAATGTTTTCCAAATAACCCCGTATACGAGAAATCCAAAGAATAGAACAGCAAAAAATTACAGAATTGACAATATACATATAATAGTATCGATAGTTGTTTAAAGCTATAACAGTAATTTAGAAAAAGGAGATGTGAAGTATATACAAGGTTAAACAAATAGGTTATAATAATTTGTTTGTGATTGCATTATGAATTCAGGACGGCAGGGTGTAGAGCTTTTAGTAGCGAATCTTTATATTGTGCTAAACTGGAATTAAACATATCAGAGATGTGCGCGTAGGTGTTACCCAGCCTGCGCAGCTTGGTACAAGAGTTAAAATGCGAGTTGGTTCAAGTGTTGTCACAATAAAATAGTGTAGGTATTCGAGTAGCTCTTTCAGGCGCATGAGACATAAACAAACACAAAATGCGAGTCGATAATTTTGTAGAGTAAAATCAAATCAGATGAAATCTCGTGTAAGACCTGCCATCTACTGAGATGTAATGTGAGAGGCGGAACTCCACATCCATGTAGAGCTATCTTAAGTTCTGGGACAACAGCTTCAACAACAACACATTCTGCAAAGCGAAGTAACGAGCTTTTTCCTGATGCCGCTATTCATGTCTTGTTATCTGTCATTATTCCCAGATATTTAAACTGTTTGTCTTAGCAAAAAAAAAACTAACCCATAAAAACCAAGTTTTTGTTTATACTTCCTTTCTCATTGAATCGGGTTTCATGCCTACTGCACGCGTCGGGGCCATTACTCATTTGTATTGAATCCAATTTGAAAAAAACATTAAAATTTCGAAAAATCCATAATTATACTCTAATTATTAACATTTTTTAAACGAAAATTTGTTAGATCATTTTATCGTCGCCACGAGCCTGCTTGCAAAGTTTCAGCTCAATTGCATCACGGGAAAAGGCTTAAAAATCTATCCAAAGTTTTTCCGGCAGACAACAAACTGCAGACGCTACGAGTTAAAAGATAAACGCCATTGATAAAAGAAAACATACATAAAAAAATATTTATTGTTTATTGTCTCTTCATAGATCTTGAGACATTGTAATAGTATTTTGAATACATTCATGAATATTTTGAATACACATAATGGCAAACCTTATTCTAAAGTTAAAACTTATATTAAAGTTCTATTACATTAATATTTTTTAATAACACGAGTTCCAATAATTTTGTTGGCTGCGTATATTTGACATGTTACTAAATATTACTTTATATTAAAAGAAATACAGTAGAACCTCGTTAATTCGAAATTCAAGGGAACCAAAAAAAAACATTTCGAATTATGCGGAACCCCTTTAATTCGAAATTCGAGGTACAAAAAAATCGCAAAATTCGCCTAAAATCGTAAAACTCATGAAAAATGTTGTTAATTTTATGAAAAAGTCAGTATTTTTGCATATTTCAAGAAATCATTTTGAAAACGCAGTACAGCAATACCTCGGTTTTAAACTTCTCCAGGAAACACCAAAAACCACGGGGTAAAACTGAGGAAAACGTAAAAGTTAAAAATAAAAATTGTATAAAAAAATGAGCTTTTGATGAAAATAAAAACAATGAATACTTCAGTTTCCAAAAATGTACATGTTGCTAAAAAAATGTAAAATAACCCCATTTACGTAATCCGGGATATTCAGCCCAACCACGATTCGGAGTCTTCTTCAGGATGAAACCACCCACAGAAGTTCCCACGGACCATCAACCATTTTGTCAATATCTTTACATTTTTTTCAATCATCTTCTTATAATAAATTGTACTTTTTAAATGTACAAATTAAGGTAAAGTAAAGAATATTAACAATTAAAACGGCTAACGTAATATCAAAAATATAAATACAAAGTAGGTACCTAAATAATATGCGCGCAAAACGGTGCGGCAGCCGTTGCAAAAATTTTCACACGGACCAATAGCCGATAGCAAAAGGAGTAGCGCTACTAAAAAGGGTCATTAGTTAAAAGTTGAAAATATTTACATTAAGTAAATAGTTTACCCCTTTTTAAGTTACTTCATTACTAATGTAATATTCGTAATAATTCATAATAATTCGCTCGAGCCGGAACCCAAACACGGAAGATGCCCCGTTGAAAATATAAAATTTATCTAATGTTGACGTGTTCAATTTTTGGAAAGAAAAATTAAGAATTACGAATTAACAGGGTTTTCGAATTATCGGGGTCAATCTACTATGAAACTAACATTTTGAATTATGGCAAATTTCAAATTATCGGGGTTTTACTGTAATGACTAAATTCGTCAAATATTTAACAATATTACCACGTATTTAGAAAACAGGGTATTTTTCTAAAGCTTTTCCATACAGGCTATTGAGTTGTTGATCTTTGGTGCTGTCTCGGGAGCATTTAGACACTTTGTCCTTCAAAACCAGGCACACTGGAATCTTCCCTTCGAAGAACAATGAAAATTCGTAACTTATACGTTTCCGTCTCAAAATGCCGAGAACTTGCTCCAGACAGGCGCACTGCCACGGATTCTTGTGCAGCTTGAACGTCTTAAGCTTCTTGGGAATTTTCATTCCAACGTTCATACCGAAGTTGGTCAAACGATTGCTTGAAATGTCCAAATAATGCAACACCGGTAACTTAAACTCCGGCAAAACTTCAATATTATTTCTCGACACATCCAAAGTTAGCAACTGTTGCAACGCAGCTGCGGATGTGAAGTCACTCAAAAGATTGGATGACAGATTCAGGGTCTTCAATTTTGTCAGCGCGATGAAAGTGTCGGCTTGCAGTGATGAAATCGTATTCTTCGACAGGTCCAATGAAGAAAGTTGAACAAGATCGTTGAAATAATTATCCGGTATCACTTTAATACCATTTCCGGACAGAGACAGATGCGTGAGCGCCACATTCGCGTTGATGCCATCGGGTGCATCCGTGAGCCGGCAAAAAGCGAGATTTATTTGGCTCAAGCTTGTCAAACCGTTAAAAATTGTAGACGGAAAGTTGGATAAATCGTTGTAAGACAGATCCAAAGTGACAAGAGATGTTGTTTTTTCGAAAATCCCAATCGGTAATCCGATGAAAGAATTGTGCGACAGTTTGATCGTTTCCAATTTCGAATTAAAATCAAATACATTATTTTCCAAGCTCAATAAGTTGTTATTGGACAAGTCTATGTAATCCAGAGCCGGCATTTGATTTAAAATTTGCGAATCGATACCAGAAATTTGATTGAACGACAGGTTCAACAATCGCACCGTGCTCAAGTTGTCGAAAATGCCCGTTTTTAATGTTGTCAAACTGTTGATAGACAAGTCCAAATTTTCCAGACCTGGGAGCCCTTCAAATGATTCCGGATCGATGTTCACTAGTTTGCAACCAACCAATGAAATATATTGGATTTCTTGGCTGTCCGATACGATGCCACGACTGAGGACATTGTTTCCGGTGTTCGCCTGGCAGGTAACGCTATTTGAATCCTTAACGCAGAGAACTTCGCCATTTGCGCACTTTGCTACTAATAAAACGATTAACACTAATGTCTTTGACAACATTTTGTCGACGATTTGCGTTTTTAAAAATACAAACTGTCTTTCAACCACGTCAGTGTGCTGGTACATCACTACTGACCACCAAACCAAATGGTATATCAATTATAAAACTAAAAATGTATTCAGTTTTTAAAAACAATTTTAGCCAGTAAAAACTTTTAGAGAGTGCTTTTTTGATGTATCCGTTTTTCCGTATTCCCTCAGTAGGTACCAATGTTAGCTCGTCGGATACGTCTTGCATTTTTTTTGCCCACAGCAACAAGTATTTGTGATCAGCGTGTCCAAATAGATTTGCCTGTTGAACAATCTCGCATTTGGATATATTTGCTTTTTTTCTTTGCTTATTCCAAAACAAAAAATAAAATGATTGATGGGTTATTTTGGTTTAGCTTGTACGGTTATCTTTTAAAGAGTTCAGAAAGATATCTAACATCGGGCTTGAAAAGAAGAAAGTTTACATCCATGAACGCAATTGTACAAAAGATTTTTATACATTTCTGTTGTTTTGTGAATTTTTAATTTTTTTATTTATTTTTATTTATTTAAAATATAATGGAAACCTAAAAGGTTTATGGATAACATTTTTACATAATTCAATATAAGAAATAATAATAATATAATTTAGATACAAAGTCATTTTTTTATAGTTGGCCGAGTTTTAGCATTTTTGTCACATCTGTTTTGAATTTGTCAGTGGTCAGTTGTTTGGTCTGTTGTGGCAGGTCATTGTATAGTTTTAATCTGTTGCAAATTAGTCGGGATTGTCCTGTTTTTGTTTTGGCATGTGTTATGTGATTAAGTAGTAGTTTTGAGCCATTCTAGTGTTGTGTTGGTGTTTTTCGTGTATTTTGCGTAATTTGATGTCTTCAACTTGTGTTTCGTCAATTGCTAGTCTGTGAATGATTTGAAGTGTTTCGATTTTTGTAATGCTTTCGATGTTTAATTGTGTTATACGGTACACAGTTTCAGTTGGTGTCCGGTATTTCAGATCATAGACCATTTTTAGTATTTTGTTTTGCTGTCGTTGGAGTCTGTTTAAGTTAGTTTTGTTTCCGGTTCCCCAGAAGGGCATCAAATATCCTATTCTACTCTTGACGTGTGCCTGGTACATCAGAAATTTTACGGTCTTTGGTGTGATTTCTTGTATTTTGTGGAACAGGCTGGTCAGTTTTTTCAGTGAGTCAATTACTTTGTCTATTTGAAAGGTACATTTGAGATGTCTGTCTATGTCGAGTCCTAAGTATTTAGTATTTTCTAGTTCAGTTTCAATGTGTTTTTGCATGGCTTTTATTCCTGGTGACCAAAGAACATATATTTGTGCGCTGGATAGTTGGTTCAAGTGGAAAGGATCTCTCATGAAAGGAAGACGGAATATAAGTCACTATAATATTCTTACTTGAACTAACTAATATTCAAATTGAACTAAAAGCTTGTGTTGCGAAAAAAGGATTAACTTGGTTGTTTACCAGGACGAAGCTTATATCCATCGAGCGTTCGCTGGACTAAATGAGCACGTACCGGGATAGGTGTTTGTACAGTCGGCTGCCTGTATTATCAGTTCTTCAAAGTAATTTTTTTTTACTTTTCTGTATCACCGATTGTGCAAGACCTTGATAATAGCATGGCTAATCAGCTCTGAATAGCCGGAAGATTCCCACGTTCTTCACACACAAATTGTTCTCTGTAAAATGTCGGATAATCACACATATGGAAATAAAAACAATTGTTTTTGAGTTCTATATTTTAATTTTTTGAGACGCGTTTCGCCTTATAAAGGCATTATCAATTTAAATGTTATACGTTCAATAACATTTATTCATATGACAAGTATTGTATTGAAAAGAGATATCTTTTCAATACTTTTAACACAAGTTGTTGAATGTAAAATATTTAGATTGATAATGCCCTCAAATGGCGAAACGCCTCTCATAAATATTAAAAATGTAGAACTTAAAAACAAGTATAATTTATAGAAATAAACTCTGTTTACACCACTTTTTTATTGAAAAAAATTCAACATGTTTTAAAGGCAATGGCTTCTTCATTGACGGCTAACGTAACTTAATAGAATGCTTAACGTAACGTAATAGAATGTTTATAAATTATAATGTCACCACAAAATAATTTTGCTGTGTTTGAAGAAGAAGTTAAAAACAAGTGTTTTAATTTTCATGTGTGTGATTATGGAGTTCTATAATCTTACCTAAGAAACAATAAATGTAAGATAATATTGTAATAAATATTATCTACAATATTGATTTAAGTTAAACTACGGTTAAAAAACTAATCCATTCATTTTTTGCTAATTTAATGTCCGAATAATGAAGGCCCCGCAATCAAGTCGTCTTAAACAGGTTTTAAAGTGTTTTTTTTTGTAACATAAACCTGGGAGTATACTGGCCAAGCAAACAACACCATTAATATGTGATGTATGTAATTGGCTGTCAAAACCACTACTGCCTAATTCAAGTGGCTGTGGGATGCTAGCAGAGGTAATTATTCATTTGGACAATAAAACAAGGAAACAACAAAGGAATTATAAACAAAATTCTTTATATGTACGTTTCTACAAGAGCAATACATATTAATTAACAAATGGTAATTTTTCGAAATTTTCTTGTGCAACCTTGTGAAAGTTCATTTTAAATTATATTATTAAGAAAGCTATATTTATTTACTTTCACTATCAATACTTATTTATAAAAATTATAATGTTTTTAATGCAAACGCATCATCTTCAGTAATATTACTAATACTAAACATATAACTAAATTACGACGTGAGGAGTGGGGGGAGATTGCGCCTCCCGCCATAAATAATCTGTCCATACTCAAACATTAACTTCATGACATTCATTGTCCTGAAGAAGTGAAGTGAAGAAGTTCGCTCTCAAAACCAGAGCAAGCAGCAGAAGCTTGGCCGGTAGATTCCTGACTATGTTATGAGTCTAAAATGTTCAAGCAACCATGACCTAATATCAATAGTTATGGAGATATGCAATATCAAAGTATGCATTTTTTTTCAATATTTCTGACTTATTTTTTGCAAAAAGTTGAAGTATCATTACAGTAACTTATATTGATTATGAAAAATTCATTTCCCTCAACAAAACTTAAATAAAATGACAAAAACCTTGTAAAAAAAACCTTTTTCAATTTTTACAATGTTTTTATCATTTTATTTGACTTGTAATAAAGCGAATGAATTTCTCATAATTGAAATAAGTTACTGTAATGATAGTTCAACTTTTTGCAAAAAATAAGTCAGAAATATTGAAAAAAAATGCAAACTTTGATATTGCATATCTCCATAACTAGTGATATTAGGTCATGGTTGCTTGAACATTTTAAACTCATAACATAGGCAGGAATCTACCGGCCAAGTTTCTGCTGCTAGCTCTGGTACATCCTGTATATCATTGGAAAGGTTTTTTTATGTACTTCAACTATTGTTATGGCGGGAAGTCCCAAATCACTGCGTGAAAAAGTTATAGCACAATAAAGCCAGACTTAGACAAAAATAAAAATAAATTATTTTTTCAGAATTTCATTGTAAAATGGTATAACAACAAGTAATATGTCATTTTATGTAGGTACAGTGTTTCGGTGTTTCGGACTGGTCCAAAACACGGAAACAATGAAATTCTGAAAAAATAATTTATTTTTATTTTTGTCTAAGTCTGGCTTTATTGTGCAATAACATTTTTCACATGGCGATTTGGAACTTCCCGGCATAACAATAGTTGAAGTACATAAAAAAACCTTTCCAATTGTTCTCAATTGTAAAGGTTTTTTTATGTGCTTCAAAACGTTCTCTTTTAATTGTAATAATCGTAACAATTAAATTTAGCTATGGCTGCGATTGTAGTAATTGTAAATTTAATTGTAATTGGGGTAAGAAGGGGCGTGGTTACCTACCTACTTAATATGTCGCGAACTTTAAAAAAATATATTTTTTTAATACTTCAAAAAAGTATTATAATTTTTACAGTAAAGATAGCGACAGTTTTTTGCAATGGTATTTCTCTTCTACAAGAGTAATACAACTCGTGAGTAGGAAAGGAGTATCATTATAATGTATTAAATAGTAAGTGGTACATAAATGTATAAAAGAAGAAAAAAGTAACTAATATGCGATGATTATAATGCATCTATTTTCATATTACAGGTTGCTGATTGTGATCAGAGCCCGAAACAATTATTGATAAGTATCCAGCCATTCGTGTTGGTCCACGTAACGGTAATGACGACAGTGACGTACTAAAGATTGAAAAATGATTAATAAGTACAAAGACGTGTAACGAAAATGCCAACCGGTCTGAGTGGTCTAGAATACTCGGAAAGACAGAATTTTAAAGCTCCGAACCCTGCAGGAAAGCCGTAATCGTGGAGATCTGATTGAGACATACAAAATCTCGAACCACTGTTCAGATTTTGAATATTTCTTCAGGCTGAATCACAATCCACAACTGAGAAGACACCACCTGAAACTAAATAAGACGTCCTTTTCCTTGAATCCAAGGAAACACTTCCTAATCTATAGAGTGGTGGATGCCCGGAACAGTTTGTCGGAAGAAATTGTATCTGCCAGTTCAGTCAACGGGTTCAAGAATACTTTAGATCAGTGGTTCCCAAAGTTGACAGGACTGCGAACCACCAAAAAAAAATCAATTTTCGGGACCCACCTCCTGCCTTACATTTTCCCAATACATAGGTATTGTAACTATGCGAAAGACTGTTCAATTAAGAAAAAAGAAAAACGTCCAAATATAATCGAAATTTTTCATTACGAAAAATATTAATATGTGATATTTTAATGGGAAGGATACATTTGTTGTCTATTTCTTGTCATAACAGTGTCGACTTCAATTTTAGTCACTTTTAATCGCAGTGAATTCGATATGTCCAATTTATTTTTGTATTTAGTCTTATGGCAGAAAATCTCACTTCACATAAGTGTGTGGTAGTGAAGGGGAGGAGGACTTCCACGGCTTTGTCAGAAAAGCAGGCATAAATATCATCAACCAAAAGCCAGAATTTTGCTAATTGCTTGCGATTAAAAGTATTTTTCAGCGACGTATCTTCCGATAAATCGATAAGCTCTTCACTTGCTTTTGTTGATATTTCTGTTGGTATGTGGTCTTGAAATGTATTACAAATCTAGTTTATCCTGTCGAACTTTTTCATCTCTTCTTCGAAGTATGCGTTAAAGTTATTTTTCAACTTTGTTAAATGAGTGAAAATTGTAGACGCTACGTTGACATCTGGTTGCAATTCGTTTTCTATAATAAACATGACATGACCCGGACGAGACGTGTTGCGCGGTGTTGTGACTGCGACCCGCTTAATATCCGTGCACGACCCACCAGTGGGTCCTGATCCATAGTTTGGGAAACACAGCTTTAGACGCTTACTACACTGAGAGGCACACGATACAGGCCCGTCAGCAATAGCTGCCTGCCTGTCAAATAATAATAATGTTACCACTTACTTGAGCTGCCTGTTGATCTCCACGACGTATTCGTCGGGCAACCTGTGCGTCGGAGGGCTGTCCGATTTCTTGATTTGCCGGGCATGCAACTGCGGGAACTCGGGCCCTGGATAGATGGCCGCATCGTGAATGCGCGTGTGGCGCGCCAGTTCGTCGGGAGAGCGGAAGCTCTCGTAACAGGTAGGGCAGCGGGGAAACTGCTCCTTGGAGGGACTGACGTTGATGGGTATTGGGGGCAGCTCAGTCTCCGTTCTGTGCAAGAATGTGGAGATGACAACGAGAGGCAAGAGGCTGCCAATTTGGACTATTCAAAATAAAGCCCTCAAGATAAAATTAACTAGCGAAACCCGATTATTTCGATTACTAGTGATTTCAATGGATTGTGTGTTACATTGTGAGATGAAATTTTTATAGAAATGGTGCTATATAATTATGAATTTTTATTATTATTATTTATATGGCAGTTACAAAGAGTATAAAATTGTACACAGATAAACTAAACACATTTTTTAGGTGAGAGGATTCGCTCAAGTATACTTAAGACATATTTATACTGCAGTTAAAATATTTATTCTAGCATAATTAAATCCCCTAGGAAATATAATGTATTTTATACAATAGACGATTTATAAAGTTTTTTTCCAGAGTCTTTTCAAGTAAAAACTTCTTTTTATAATAAAGTGAGACATATTTACTAAGACATTATACTATTTAGGAGTATTTAGTTTGACCTTTTAATAATTGTTTAAAAAATCCACAAATTAAATTGCTTGCGGTAAATTTTTTAAACAAGTCAAATGCATTTTAACCTGCTGCGGAACCAGACTGTGAACCTACTGAAATTAAATTTATTTTAGTTCATGTATACAGGGTTATTTGGAAAACATTAATAACCTCGCAGGACTATATTCCTGCCTTGATTATGAGTCGAAAATGTTCAAGCAATAATCACGACTTTGGAGAATCCCGTCACATGACGGGTGGTGACCCTTAAAAGCAGTTTCTCATCCATCAACACATCATCCTCAATAAAAACCCCCAAAAATATTATTACCTCAAATTGATTGGTTAAAAATGAAATCTGCGTACCTCCACGGGTAATCATTTCTTTTATGATTCACATCAGGGGTACGAGAATTAAGTTTGCAGGTGGCAAGTGAAGAATCGTATCACCGTGTAACCCCCAAGCGGTTGAATTTAATTAACAGGAAGGAGAGAAAAGTTGGGCGAGTATAGCAGACTTATGTTAAAGAATTAGTTCTTACTTGTTTTTCAAAGCGGCTCTCTTCGATCTTGTGCCCATGCCTGCGCTTTTCACTGTTTTGGATGTATCATTTTCCACATTTTGCTCGTTGCTAAAAAAAAAGAGAAAATGATTTCCCACTTAATTAAGAAATGAAAAACAGGAAAATGTATATGGTTACACTAGTATAGTAAAACCCTGTTAATACAAACCCCGATAACTTGAAATTCGTAAAACACACAACTCTCAAAATTTTAATTTCATAGAAAATTAACCCCGATAATTAGAAACAACGTAATTAATTTGTATGATAATTTGTAATACAAAATAATTTTTAGCCCCTTGCGCCTAAATCAAATCGTTTTAGTTGACGTGAGACATGAGTGAGAAAAACAAATTTGTCAATATCGGGTACTTTAGTAATATAAATGTCGCGATCTTTGTTTATTTATTTGTTTGGAAATATTTACAGATATAAGAAAATGATATGTATGTATATATGAGAGTAAAAAATTCAGTAATGAATTTATTAACATATATCCTAGCATATTTCACATAAAAATAATTTTGAAATAATACATAATAATAATACCTATAACTAAATTAAAATAAAAGACCTAAGTAGTAACAGTAGTGAATAAAACATAATAAATTAAATAACAATATTAAATATAACATATTAAGGTAAGTCTAACTTTATTTATATCTTGCATCGCAGCATTGAATCTATATTTAATTATTAATCAAGTATTAAATTCAATGCTGCGACGCAGAATAATGTTCACTTGTGATCTTAGGTGGTATAGAGACACATGATAGATGTCAATGTCGGTGAACAAATCATTGTAGGCTCGGCACATTCCCATTATTGTAATAATTAAGTATTGCAGCCTATAATGAGCAAATTATAAGGTGCCATATCTATACCTATAAAACTCAATGTCTGTCTGTTCTCTATACAAATCTACACCGTTTGTCTGATTCAATTCAAATTTTCCATACTTATGCTTTAGGACCCGGCGTGTAACATAGGCGACATTCCCCCCTATTCTTTTACTCCTTCCTCTCCCCCTGATATATTTTCGATGCAAATCTGTACAGCTTAAACGACCGGACTCAAAATTTGGAAACTTATTCATTAGGACTCGGCGGGTAACATAGGCGACATTTCCCCCTATTCTTTTAACCCTTCCCTTCCGCCTGATATATTTTAGATGCAAATCTATACCGTTTGACTAATCAGACTCAAAATTTGGAACTTATTCATTAGGACTTGGCGGGTGACATAGATTCCCCTTATTCTTTTATTCCTTCCCCTCCCAGTCGGATAATAAAGGCCACATTTCCACTTCTCCCTCTAACCCATCCCCTCCCCAGATATATTATCTGTACAAATCTACACCGCTTCACCGATTGGACCCAAATTTTGCATTCATATTCCCGACAGAAAAAATATGCCATATTTCTTCCCTAGACATCCTATCCATCCCAGCCTTGATTAAATGGAAACATTGTTTTAATCGGAGGCTTTGCAAAACAAAGGAATATATGTATTCCCCCACAAATTTATTTTCAACTTGACCCTTAACCCGTGCAGCGCGGGCAGCTAGCTATATATAAAAACCTTATAATGAGCAAATTAACAGGCCAAATATCTAATGACTCTTTGAAGTCCTGCCTAAATTTTAAAGTAATCAACTATGTATAAGATATGCCGAACATGCAGAATCTTACTAGAGAAATGTTCTTCACATTAGTTTTATATCGATAGGTTACATTTGATTATTTAAACATTTTATGGTTCAGTTTTGTGTTATTTTTTTCTGAACTAAATAACTAACCATCACGCCGTTTCCGTAGGCAGAGAGGATAGAATGTCATATTCTTCTATCTTGGTACACCATTTTTGCTTCGGCTACATTCATACATCTTCTCATACAAGTTCTGCGGTTGTTGAGGCTTTTAACCTCAAATCCATCCAAGGCCATCCTCAAATACTTGTAGTATCTGATCGTGCCAGGTCTTTCGTGGACAACCACTATTACTGTTCCTTCAACACTCGCCTCATATATGTTCTTAACCATCCGTTCCTCGTTCATACATTCCACATGACCAAACTATCTCAGCACTCTTTTCTTTATTCTATCTACCACACTACAGCCAGCATTACATTCACTTCTAATTTGTTCATTCCTCACTCTATCGACCAAAGATTTTCCACACAAGCGCCCTAGTGACCGCATACAGTGCTTTCATTCCTTCTTTGCCAATTCAAGCTTCACTTCCATACATCAGGGTTGGCACTAGAACGCCATTATGTACCGCTAGTCTTGCTTCCTTTGACAGATTCTTATTTGCCATAATTGCATTCAGAGCACCATTAACTTTGTTTCCCGGATTCACTCTCCTTTCGATATCATTCTCAGCCTTGCCGTCTCTACTAAACATACTTCCCAAATACACAAACTCGTTCACTTGTTCTAAGCATTTGTTGTTTACAATTACATAGCTCAGTCGCTCTTTCGTCTCTCTCGAATATTATCACTTTTGAATTGCTGTCATTCATCATAAGATTACTCTGCATGCATACATCGGACATCCTGGATACCAGGCACTGCATATCATCTTCACTGTTACTAATACTGCATCGTCTGGATATAGTAGGCAGGATATGGTGAGTCCGTCCATTTTCGCTCCAACTTGTAGTTCCTTCAGTTCTTTCATACAATCGTCCATATACAGGTTGAAAAGCCATGATGACATTACTATTATTATTTATTTTCTGTATAACTATCTTTAACATATTTTAAAATCTTTAACATATTTTTTATAAAGGTACTTTGCATATTGATATTTATACGGTAATTAAATACTCTAAAAATGTCCTTAGGTATTCACGGCCGTTCAGAATCTTCTGTGTATAGTTTTCTGTATGTGTTTCGTGTATATGTGACCTCTCTGGCCGTTGTTTCGGATTCCATTGCAGATACACAACACACTACATCATGACACACACCCTGCTTTCGACACGGTACTGCAATCCAGTACTTAACCAAACACAAACTTGGACACACCCTGACTTTGGTACGGTATTGCAAGGCAATACTTAACCTACACTTCAACACACACCCATCACATCAGCCCTGATGAGAGGTCACATATACATGGCAGAATATCCCAGAAAACAATGTATTTACAGAAGATTAAATACTTTAGTTGAATAAAACTCTGAAACTATTTCCAAATCTTGGTCAAGTTTTAATATCGATTCATCGTAAAGTTCGGTTCGGGATCCGTACTGATGGCGCGGGGTCACATCAGATTTAGGTTTGGGGAACACAATCAGAGTCTCCACACTTTCATCGAATGATGGTATAATCATAATATCTATTGTTTTCTCAACAATAATCTTAACAAACTGTGCGGAACCACCTCATAAAGTGGATGCTAGCGACATCTCGGGACCAGTGGCCACACTAGCCACGCGAGAGAAAGCGACCAATGCGAGAGCTGCGAATCTTTGAGAAATCCAAAGACTACCCGCAGGACCAAGGAACGAGGATCAGGCCTTGAGGAGAACCATTCCCATTTCACCAGCCGATTAGCAAGGACATCTTTTACCAAGCCTAGCGTCCGTAGAATCCGGGAGTGCACTTGTAACAAATTACATTATTGACGCGCATAAGATATATTAACTATAGATTGCGTTGCATTAACTACTAACCCATTCCATTACCTTTGTAATGTATTGGACACATCCTAATTATTTCACGTGAGTGTTTCACTTTGTTAGTACCTATGGATGGTCCACACGTAAGCTGAAAACAACGCCAACCGAGTGAGTACATATGGATCATGCTCTATAAATAATTATGACATTATTTGCCTTCTGTATTTGGTACCGATAAGAGTAATACGGATAGCTTCCAGGCTTCCAGAGCGTCTTCACAGACGACTACGGCGGTCTATCCGCCAACATTACAAAACTGTTGATCTTAGCAAACGTCTGGTTTGAATCTCATATTCGAATGCATATGCAGATAATGTACTGTGGGTACAAATGAGATGACTCGGTATTTCAGATAACATCAGTCAAGCATCAGCGTTAATTTGCTTGTCTAATCGCATATTTTACAAAACAAAAATATTGACACGGGAAATTTAATCAGACTACGTTCACACATTTTGTTTATAAAGAGAGCACATAAAAAAACTACCTTTGAATTACGCAAATTCTGTAGGAACTCTTTAACTGATTTAAAAAAAAAATTAAATTAAAATAATTGATTATACACAGGAAATAAAATATTTTTAAATTCCTGGTATTTCATTAACACAGTTTTATGTTGGCTCTGGAAGTTTGAAATTCAACCAATTATTACATGCTTAGTTAAAATGTTATGCTCGTACCCTATCTCCCCATTCTTGTCCGGCTCTTCACTGCTGTCAGAGTCCGCTTCATCCAGCAAGTCGTCGTCTTCTGCTTCGCTGTCGGACTCGGAAACCATCCGCGGCCGCTTCTTCTCAGGGCTATGCAGCAGAGCAAACTCATCTGTGAAGAATTATCGCTTTGTAAATAAGTGAACAACATGTAATTCTGAGAAATATTATTGCGCATGGTTAATAATATAATTCTTTCTTTTTTTTTAGCCTAAAAAAAAAAGCCTTTGAATCATGCATACTGCCAGTGATGACGTATGGAGTGGAGACTATGGCCCTTACAAAGAAAAGTGTAGAAAAGCTCAAATGCACGCAACAATCCATGAAGAGATCCACGCTTGGAGTAAGCCTAAGAGATAGAATTAGAAATTACGAAATTAGGCGCAGAACTATAGTGGATACCATGGATCGTGTAGCGAAGCTAAAATGGCAATTGGCAGGACATGTTGCAAGAAGGGATGTTACAAGACGGCCTCCCAGAGTTCTGAAATGGAGACATTGGGAGAGTAAAAGAGGCATCGGAAGACCTCAAAAGAGATGGGCTGACGATATATATACGATGATATAAATGAGGGGGGAAAGAAATGGCTACAATTAGCAAATAATAAGGAAGGATGGAAGGATATGGAAGAGACCTTGGGAGAGTAAAAGAGGCATCGGAAGACCTCAAAAGAGATGGGCTGACGATATATATACGATGATATATATGAGGGGGGAAAGAAATGGCTACAATTAGCAAATAATAAGGAAGGATGGAAGGATATGGAAGAGACCTTGGGAGAGTAAAAGAGGCATCGGAAGACCTCAAAAGAGATGGGCCGACGATATAGCCGCTGTGGGGGGAAAGAAATGGCTACAATTAGCAAATAACAAGGAAGGGTGGAAGGATATGGAAGAGCAGTGGAGAGATGAAGGCTGAAGAAGAAAGAAGAAAGAAAGAATAATATCATTGCGGCTATCAACAAATTTAACTATTTTTTCTTCATTGAAGAAATTTAATTTACAGTTTTACACCATATAGAAACAAAGTAGAGCTTAGGTTAGATTGAAAATCTTCTTATCTTAGTGAAAAAAAAAAACAAGTAACAAAAATAAGTAACTCAATATTCAAACCAATAGAAAATGAACTGGGAATTCCGCAAGGATCAGTATTAGGACCTACACTATTTATTATGTATATACAAATAATTAAAAACTGCAAAGTATGATTATTCGCGGATGATTCATTAATCTATATATCAGGCGATATTATACAGACACAATAGATAAACTGAACACATGCTTGTATTTCCCCTGCCAATGTGAGAAAAATGTGAATACATAGTAATTATATGTATTTATGAATTGGACATATGTAGTTATGCAGAAAGCATCCAATCCACAAAACGCAAAAAATGAGATGTGTATGGGCTTGTACAGCTCAATATGACATCTTTATGTTCTAAGAACGTCCAAGCTCTGAATGATATAGTTTTTTTTAAATTCAATATTTTTCTTACTCACATTTCGGCCATTATTGTTAAGTTAACTGACTGTTTTTTGCGGCTTCAAATTTACAAATCCTTGGCAAACAAAAATATTGATTAAGAACATCCATGTGATATGGACGCATTATGCAACTTTTTAATTCTACTGTTACTACAATATCTAAGGGGTTAAATGTTTTCTATTCCACAGATAATATTTTTTACTTCACGCTTTATCACATTCATAGAACATAGAACCCACATAGAAAAATAAGTACCGTTTTTTGTACATTTAAACTTTTTGTAGAAAGAATCCAACTCGAAAAGAAAAGTTTTTTATTATAATTGCATTAAAAAAACATCTCTATAATGAGCCCTATGCAATAATTAATTAAATATCAACATGTTAGGTTATTGTAGGTTAAAATTTTTAGAAGCCATTTTCTCAGTTCTATGTTTTTGGGTTGTATGCTTTCTGAGATATCTACGTCCAATTATAAGCAATATTTTATTTTGTATCAGACTATAAAAGTATGTGTTGCGGTGGTAGCGTTAAACAGATGCGTAACTTGAGTGCACAAAAGTAAGGTTTTGCATTATTTCCAAGAAATTGAAATATTTTTTAACTGATAAGATACAAAACTAGATAATCTTCAACTACTTTAAACATCACAAATATATGGTATTTTGACCGGCTACACAATAACCGTTATTTGAAATACCTGGTACTGATTTTTCACTATTCAACAGGTAACTATTTGTAACTACAGGCGTTACAGTTACATCTCTGTTACCAAGAGTTATGATCAAACCGTTATTTCAAAGGGTTATGCGTGGTACAGTTATTTGGGATTTGTATCTGATTGTATCGTACGATTAGTAGCTGAGATTTAACTGTCTCGTATCGATGGTTGCCCGTTGAATTGCAAAAAATCAGTTTCCAATTGTTCCGCAAGGATCAGTTTGATGGCCTAGAAAAGAGCTTTTATAAACCGACATGATCAACTCCGCGACAAGACAACGAGTACGCTCCCAGCGGCCATTCGCCAAACCATTTGTAGTGTTAATTAGTGAAAAATAAATAATATGTCATGTTTGTGAAAAGACTCCTGTATTCAATTTTAATAATATGTCCTATTTAATTCTTTTAATGTAAAGACTCATATCTTCGATTATAATTATGTGCAAAGGCTTTCGATATTTTTGATATAGAGAACATTTCGTATTTTTTGTATATGTATGTGTGTCATCGACACCGGTTGGCGAGCATTCCTTAAATAAACAACCCCATTGTCCTCGCCTTCCCGGGCGCCGGTTTTAATTGTTTACGCCCGAAGAGATAAGGCACGGGATGCATCATCGCATTCCTGTGAAACATCTGGTGCGATTTTGCATATTTCATGTTCATTTTATATTTGTTGTTTACGTGCTCGTTGTATGTTCCATGTTCAATTTTGTATTTAATGTGTATATGTTTAATTTTATATATGTTGTAATTTTTGATTTGTTTTTTGAATAAATAAACGGGTTTTTGGCGGTCATATTAATGGTGAAAGACAACGGAAAATAAACAGGTTATTGTTGTTTTAAAGGAGACTTGGGTGTGGTGGATTCTCATATTTCGGTGATCACGGACACCCTCGCAAGACATTTAATTAAACCTGAGATTAATTAAATAGGAATTATTTTCCCAGTATTCGTAACTGCGTTATAGATTTTCGGGCTGGTCATTAGACCGCCCGCGGGGTCCAGCGTACGGACCCACATTCGTCTCCAATCAGTGGAGATGCCTTTTACAGCACTTGTAAGCACGGCGTGTGGAGAACTGGTAAGCAGCATCTCACGCCGTGTCAGAATAGTTCGAAAAAACCAACTTGGTAAAAAATTAGAAAACTTGGCGTGTCGTATACCATTATGATCGCCATGTGATTTCCTATCAGATTTCACCATAAAATAAGAGATTGGACTAGCCGGAAGTGAGATACATCGAGATATAGAAATTGTCTTTCATGACGATTTGTGAACGCTGGCACGTACGGACACATCTGTCATTATCAAATTTATATGCGGATGTGACAGACGTTCAATTTGATATAAAAATTATAAATATCCATCTCCACAATCAAATAAAAAAACTGGCAAAAATTGCCCAATCAAAGCTGCACCGACACGGTATCGCCCGAACTGGCCCGTTGACTCCACCACCCACAGCCTCTGGCTGATATCAAGATGCATCTCCCCCTCCCTCGCTAATGCCATTTTGACCGTTAAATTCCCGTTATGTTCCCTTTTTTAGTATAAATAAAGGACGACTTTGTACGGTGGGCATCCTCAGTTCTCCGAGAGTTTTAACAATGTCTCACTGCCTGTTTACAAAGTCAAGAGTTCAGTAAAAATGTTTTTTATTTAATTTCTTTTTAAACGAATATCTGCCCGAACTAAGTTTTTCTTGTGTAGCTTCTTTTTTGTATTTTACCTAAACCGCAAGCCTCAGACCCACCCTATATTGTAAAATTTAATTTATTTTAAGGCTCCTGCAGAACACCAATTATCGATAAAAATCATGTACTAATCTTAAATAAAGGTTAGTGTGTAACCGGTTAAGACATTTACGTTATATTTAGTTACCAATCATGGATACAAATCTCAAATAACAGCAACATGTGTAACATAGGTAAGAAAACTGGAGATCGTCGCAAAATGATATAAAAAATGGGAAAAATATTAAAAGTGAACTAAGATCAAAATCCAATATAGAAATAGCAGCTGAAACTTACGATATAATGTTTTGTACTTGTTTTGAGCAATTTCAATCTGCTTCCGGAATTTGGTGGCACTGCGTAATTTGGTAATACATGTATCGCAAATGTAGTACGACTTTCCACTCTCCTTATCATCAGCTATCTGGAAAGTAAACGTTTCTTTAATTACATACACCTATGGACAATGTGCCGACACCCACACTGTGAAGGATTGGGTCAGATATAAGAGTGACTGCGAACTTTGATTGAACCATTTAAATTAGTAAATAATACGTTAAAAACTTTATACTCAATTTCAGCCGGTTAATTATATTATATAATAGCATTTTTTTATAAATATGATAGTATTATTGAACATTTTCCATTTTATAATACATTGTTTTACATTCTGAACATTACATGAAATCTGAAGAGAGGCTTGTGTTTGTATTAACAGGTCGTGTGCTAGAGTGCAGATCTGCGTGAAAACTTTTGTACCCTCTACGTGCTAGAGCGGATATCTGCGCTCCCTAGACACGTATGCGAATTCGGCCTATTTTACCTGTATTTATGAGTTTTTAAAGCTTATTCTTTGTTGTGTCTCAAGTTTTTGAATGAATGAACGAGTTCTATTTGTCATTAACCTCACTTGCCGCGCAAACTGGACAAAAAATCATTCCAAATGTCGTCTTCAAACCGCACATTAATTGTGTTATTTATCTGTTAAAAAAAGTGTTAGAATTAAGTATTTTTATATTCTATGATATATTTAGAACGAAAATATTGAAATACAATATCTTTAGTGTTATTGCTTTCATGGTTTTATTCGATAAACATGTGCGTACATTTCTGACAGTAAATTTAGTTACTTATTTTCACAATTAATGAAAAAGTAATTGTTGTACAAGTAATTATTGAAATATAAGTAATTATTGAAGTCTATTTATTGAGAAACTAGAAACTGCAACTTTTTAGCTATTATTGTTGATTTTTACATGAATATAACCATCACAAAAAAGTGTCTAAAAAAATAGCAATCTTGCACGAAATTGCAAGGCAGACAGGTTATATTCCGCGTTACGTACGGCCGGCACACGACTCCCGAGCCTATAATTACACCACAGTAACCTCCACTTGCACCAGTATTTAGTTTTAATTTAAATAAAATACACACCAGTTAGGGATCAGATATAAATGTTTTTACATTCTATTACAGCATCAAAACAATTTCACTCTCGAAGAAATAGTCTTGTAGAAATAATTTTCTCGCACCACTTGCGCAGTGTTTATACTTACCCCGATATAATTATGTATTAATACACATTTCCCGAGTACAAAATTACTAGTACACTATTAATTATTTACCATTATGTCACACATTGAATAACATAAACATGGATATTCAACATTAACTTAAGCTTAAGGGATGAAAGATAAACAAATAAAAACGACTATATACTCACTTTTAATGAAAAACAATACGATAGCATCTGTGAGTACACCTCCGGTTTTCCATAATTGTGATTTTTGTCGTGAACACCTTTGAATTTTCCTTTTCTCATACATGTCACACAAAGGTTATAACACTTCTTCGCCTCAGAACTTTGCCAAGACGGTTTCCTCTCCGGTATTTGGGTTTCAAGTTTTGAGGGCTTCATTTTAAAAGATGTTTATATTAATATTTTATATGATAACATTACTTTAAAGAGATTTTGGTAAGCAGTCTTCATAATTTGGAAAAGAAACGTCAAACTTCAAAACACAAAGTGTATGCGCGCGTGTACTAACTAATCGAAAATATCGAAAGGAAAAGCGAATTTCAAAGGAAGTAAGGATTCCATACAAAGCAATTAATTTATTGTAGTTTTAATACATTTTTTTTACTAAGTGTCTTTTGGCTAGACTTTAGACAGAATCCTGACAAGCCCTACAAACACGCCAGGTCAAATGAATATGTTCATTCAAAAATAACCTTTACTGCGTTTCGCTCAAAGTCTATTCTTAGATAATGTCAAGTTTTACGTAGCCGTTGCTACAAAATGGCTGCCAGGCTCGAAATACTTTAAGACTAAATGGCACATCACTCTTATTTTTTTCAGCCAGATAACATTTTCAGGTACTACCGTGTAATTTAATTTCAGATGTCGGCGTACAGAGAACCATAATATTTCACTCGTTTACTGACTTTTCGATAGGATTAATGTGACAGTTCAGTAATCATTTATTTATTCGATTATGCCATTACCAAATATATATTTTCTATGGAACCCACATAATATTGATTATTATAATACGTAACGAAAAAAAATGCCACCTCAGTTTTCCTTCTAATCTCGTTAATTCGAAATTCAAGGGACCAAAAAAACATTTCGAATTATGCGGAACCCCGTTAATTCGAAATTCAAGGTACAAAAAAAATAATCGCGATGCAATTGCGAAATTCGCCAAAAATCATAAAATTAATGAAAATAGTTAATAATTTAGTGAAAAACTTCTATATATTTTTATTTAAAATATAATAGGAACCTAAAAGGTTTATGGGTAACATTTTTAAATGATTCAATATAGGAATATGATAATATAGTTTAGATACAAAGTCATTTTTTTATAATTTGGCCGAGTTTTAGCATTTTTGTCACATCTATTTTGAATTTGTCAGTGGTCAGTTGTTTGGTCTGTTGTGGCAGGTCGTTTTCAAGAAATCATTTCGAAAACGCAATATTTATTATGCTCACACGAAGACCGTGACATTTTTATTACTAAAGTACCCTATATTGATATATTTGTTGCTCTCAATTGCGAAAAAAATTGAAATATTTTTTCAATTTCGTCAAATTTAAAAAAAAAAACGATTTTTGGGAACTAATATGTATTGATTTATGGCGCAAGGGGATAAAAATTATTTCGAAAAATTCTCCAAAAATCGTAAAATGCATTAATTTTGTGAAAAACATCTGTATTTTTCCACATTTCAAGAAATCATTTCGAAAACACAACATTTATTTTGCTATTACAAAGACCGCAACATTACTACTAAAGTATCCGATATTGACGTATTTGTTGTTCTTTCTCGAACGAACGAAAAAAGAGATATATTTTTTTCAAATAGGACAAATTTAAAAAAATAAATTCGAATTATGTGAACTAAAATGTATTGATTTGCGGCGCAAGGGGCTGAAAATTATTTCGAATTACGGAGGGTTTCGAATTATCGGGGTTAATCTACTATGAAATTCACATTTTGGGATTTGTGGGTTTAAAAAATTTCGAATTATCGGGATTTTACTGTATATATATATATTTAGAAGGAAAACCGAGGTAATTTCTACTAGGGATGGGCGTTGAAAGGACGGACTAGTCGAAATCAACCGTTGACATTGCTTCGATACGTTGACGGTTTACGTTTATCGCATGGACTAGTTGAATTCGTAGACGGTGGACGATTCGAGATTCAACGTAATGCAAAGCAACGAGCAAGAGCAAGACAAAACGTGTCCATTTATTTCTCTCTCATCTCTCGCTGTCGACTTGTAGACGCCTCGACGGGTAATTTTATTTCAACTTTAAAGCACACGACCATAGAGTGCAGATCTGTGTACACGAACTATGACTATTGATATTAGGTCATGATAGCTTTCGACTCATAATCAAGGCAGGAATATAGTCCTGCGAGGTTATTAATGTTTTCCAAATAACCCTGTACACATATAATGATGTGTACCTAATATATTTTTTTATACACATATTACTGCTTTGTACTTTTAATTTTTAAAATCATATTTTAATGCTTATACCAGATACTTTCACTGCTTGTATATGTACTTTATATTTATATTTTACTGCTTACACCTGATATCGTTGTGCATACCTACTTCTTTCTTTATTATATATAGAAAGAAGCATATAAAACAATATGTAAAAGCCTATAATGTGCGTAAACAAATAAATAATGAAATATTTATTTTTACATATAAGCACGAGTAGCGGTCTTACTTTCCCTGAAACTATATTACTACGAACTTCATTAAATTTAAAAAATTAACATAATAAAAATAGCCAACGGTTGAGCCGTCGAGCCGTAGACAGTTGACCATCGTCCCGATGTTTAGATAGAACGTCTGCGACGTCCGCGTAACGAAGTTGACGAATTCAACTAGTTGATCGTCTCGTCGATGGACGAACGTAAACGGTCTCGTTTCATCGACGACTCATCACTAATTTCTACACATACTTAACTTTTTGCTGCCGTGTTTGCTACCAAACAGTGGACATTGTTGCTTTTGATATTTACATAATTAGATAATGCCATTTTTGCATTGTTATTTCCATGCACAGCTCCAAAATTATCTTCCTGCTCCTAGGATTCCTCTCAAAACTTGTAAAATAATTTTTAT
This sequence comes from Agrypnia vestita, assembly GCA_016648135.1. NCBI lineage: Eukaryota > Metazoa > Arthropoda > Insecta > Trichoptera > Phryganeidae > Agrypnia > Agrypnia vestita. The sequence goes on along the minus strand of JADDOH010001326.1, from coordinate 41,587 downwards.
TATGACCCAGCACTTTCCAGCTATAGGTTGTCGGATAGACCACGGTTTGAGATAGTTTGGGCTTGGTTTTTATCGATAGAAGCCGCTTATATTTAAAATGTCCCTGGGGGCCATTGTAGTATGAATTGGCTTAGTACTCGGGAGGTTTATATATTTAATATAATAAAACAATACACAAATGTCATTAGACTTCAGTATCACATTCCAAAAAGTAAATCTGGCAACGCTGCGAGTTTTTGACAGCTTGCTACTTGGTCGCTAATTGAAAACATCGATTTTATTCACCAAAAACTATATTGTAATCATCTGTGCATATAAGATAAAAATAGCTAAAATGATTTTTGAATAACAAAGCGGCATTATTTCTTTTTTTACTCTCTTTATTTTAACTCGTGGCGTCTGTTTGATTGATCGACGCAAAAACTTTGGATCGATTTTTAACCCTTTTCCCGTGATCCAATCGAGCTGAAACATTGCAAGCTGACTCGTGGCGACGATCAAAGAGATCTATCAAATTTTTGTTAAAAAAAAATTAATAATTATAGTAGAATTTTGGATTTTTCAAATTTTTAATGGTTTTTTCATAAAACTGAGTAAGTTGTATGAAAAAACTGCGATGCGTCTGGTAGACACTAAACCTGATAATGGTATAATTTTGGATTTTTGGAAATTTTTTACTACTCCCTTTCGAGCGAGCCCAACGCGTAGGTTAAGCGCCAAACCAGTTTCCACTAGTAAATGAGAAAGGAAGTATAAAAAAAACTTGGTTTTTATGGGTTAATTTTTTCCAAATTCTTTCCAAAATTTTTTGCCGAATTCAAATCCTATTTCATAAATAGGATTTGTATTTGGCGCACAGATTATTATTTACGAAAAGTTGAATAATGTGGTTATGAACGACTAATGTTTTAGAAAACTTTAAACTAGCTAAAAAGATATCTATAGACAGTTACATGAATCTTCTGGGGTATTATGCCATGTTATTACGACCTTTTTGGCCGATGTTTCGGATCCCAGGGCTGCAGGATTGCAGGATCCATCATCATCAGGGCTGGTGTGTATAGTTATCATATATTGACAGAGTGTGATTCTTGGCTTTCTTTCGGCCGGGCTCGGCTGTCATCGGCCGTTTACGCCGTCGCGAGATACACTGTTGCCAAATCGACTAACAGCGGATACGGCATAGAATTTGAAAATGACTGACAGATATTTTCGTAAACTTTCGATCATTTAGAATCAAATATCTACAAAACTGTATGTCAGAAAACCTTTAATATAATGTTGACAATTTCTATGAAAATCGATTAATAAATATTACAGTTTTTTATAATTATATAGATAGCAGTTGTGGGTAAATTTTATGAAAAACGTGCATTTAGCACGAGATTCCCTATTAACTACATGTTAAATATCCAATTTTTAAAATTATTTACACAACAACTATGCGTCAGATATTAAAAATTCAGCTCTTTCTCATTACATTGCTCTAATGATCGAACAATCTTATGGCATTCTTTATTTAAATCATTTAAATGCAAAATTGTACTAATTTGCATGGCTGTACTATTTTACACCGCCAAAATTTTTACTAGTTGCCAACTGCACGATTGCCAACAACACAATTGCCTGCTCATTTTAAAAAAGGTTTCCTTAAGTAGTGTAATTAACTTCTTTCTTTTTTGGTTTTGGATTTTTTGGACTAATTTTACATTGAGCTTTTGGTCTAGGGCAAATTAAAAATATTTCTTGCCAGCAACTGCTCAATGTTGATTACCGTAGAAAGCAATTTCCGTTATTACGCTCCACTATGTTGAGCACCCCAAAGACACGGATTTGTTGGCTATACTTATCTTTCATATACGTGCGCAATAAGTCGAGACGAAATTCTATTTGAATTAATATTTATTTTTTTAAAACAAAATGAAGAAAACAAACATATGTAAGGAAATATACAATAACTATCAAAATCAAGATATTTATTAGAAATATGACCTAGTGCAATTACTACAATTTAATTTATACATATTTAATAAAAAAAAAAGGATGAAATTAATAATTGTACATAAAATTCAGAAAAGTATCTTTGTACTAGACTAAAGAAATGTTTGCGAAGGTTTAGACTTCTCCACTGAGGAGCTTCTTGTCGAACAGGAACTCTCCGAGTATTCCATGACTTGCCATCATCTTGTCCAGCGTGGACACGCGCCCGGCGAGCACGCGCTGGCCCTTGTACTGTTCTTCCAGGTATTCTCCCGTCAGGTAATCCACCAGCTGCAATTCAAAAGTGGGGTTAGATCACCTAGCGGGCAAAACTGTTTAGCTCATTTTGAGGGTGCCATTCTAATCAAAGATGAAGGCTGAAGTTAAAAATCTTATAAACATAATATTTGACAAGGGTTTTGTAGTATTTATTAGTTATAAGGCCTGTATTGACAATTTCAACAAAGTTAATTAACCAAAATTAGAAAAGCTTTGTAAAATTACACAGAAGTACTAGGTAAAAATGAAAATATATAGTACATCTTCCAACAGCACTAAAATCGGCAGAAAACTTTTATTTTATTTTTTATTTGTTCACACAAAATAGATTTAGTATATAATTTAATAAACAATAGATACAAGGATGCCGCTTGTTGCATACCAACGGTCACCAATGAGTATAAAATTAACTTTTATTGACCAAGTTAGATTACAGATTTATTAAATTTCATTTAGAATCTTTAACTTATCGTGTGCATTCTCATCATGATAAATGTGCATACTTCAGGATTAAAATAAATATGCTAAAATAAATTTGTTAATTTTGTGATATTTTACAAATAAATATGAAAAAAAAGACATCAACAAATAATACTGTACAGTGAAGAATTGTCATAAGACATCAGATGAAGATCAAAAACAAAACTCACATGATAGTCGTTAAAGGATTTAACTCCTTCGCAGACCTTGATGACGTTTCGGATGCTCGTGGTCACGTCCGCCTCCAGATTGAGCGCATCCTTCAGGGCACTCACTCCATCGGCCCATTCCTGTTTATCCAGCATCTACAAATTCACAATACATTACGTTATGAGTACATTTTCAATCAATAGTCGAGTACACAAGTGATAATGGATATTTTAATTGTTGTGGGGGAATTTTTTACAAAATGAATTTTAAATTTATTTACAAACTGAGAATATTGGTCAGAACTTAATCACATTTGGAATGATTACTTGATTATTTATGTAACTTTATTAAGTAGCGCTGATCTATGTAATATTTTGCATGAAAGTTTAGTCCTTGGTAAATTGTAAATAAATTAATGACTGTTGATTTTACATTTCTACAACAAAGTACAAAGAAAATAAATTTTTAAAGGGACAAATAATATTTTTCACGGAAATCTAAATCTACGGAAAGAGGAAAAAAACTCAACTAAATAACAGTAAAAAATCAAAATTACACATTTTATAATTAATGGCAATTCAGTTTTGCTAACATGCTTATCTTGTTACAAAACAGCTATATTATATCCTTCTGTAGAATTCAATATATTTAAGAATAAGGAAAAACTTTCAGCGGAAAGTTGATTTATATCAAAATCCAAAAACAGTATCTGTCTGTGCCAAATGTTATCACTCTATATGACATCAACTAATTAAAATGATTCCATGAGATTCATATGCTTGTTATAGCAATTCAATTAAGAGTTTAAAATGATAATACGGAGTTTATTAACTAGGAAATCCCACTACATCATCACAAAGTTTTCTAACACACCTATTATCTACTGTTGTATTTTGCTATAACTTTGTGGTTATTCATTATAAATATAATTAAACGAATTAACTTGGTTTATCACCACTAAATTATTTGGTAAAACCAACCGGTTTCGGAAACAACGTTCCTTCTTCAGGGTATACTTAATACTTGTATTATGTACTAGCTGTGCCCGCGCGGCTTCCAACGCGTAGATTTCTAGTACACTGGATCATCATAGAACTTTCGCGAACCTTCTAGAACATTCTCCTTCCAGAACTTTCAAGGAATTTGTCGAATGTACAGGAACCATCCAGACACACCGACACATTCCGCCACTCAGTTTAGAACCTTATAGAACTTTCGGGAATTTTCTAGACCTTCTCCTTCCAGAACTTTCTAGCCCAGGTTTTGGTTAGGCGCATCTATTTTGAAACAATCTGAAGCATTTGCGGCCTTCCCAAAACAAAACAATGTGCTAAAAAGCACATTTTCGTCACCCACTCCCACCCAGGCACAGCCACCCTCACAAAACTCGCATATTTTCAATGTGACACCAAGGGCTATCCACCACCATAACCACCAGTCGGTGGTTGTGGCTGGTTGTGAAGAAAACTTGGGGGATAGGGAAACACGGGTTTCTTTTATATATATATAGGGTAGGTTGCTTCTGAAACCGGTTGGTTTTGCCAAAATATTTGAAACAAAGTAAATTCGATTAATTATACACCTATTATTAGTACATATTACGCATTTTATATTTTCTTTAACATAGTTTTCATTCTCTAACTAATCATTGAATGTGGAGCAAACTGATAGCAGTTTGAACTGCATAAGTGGGGTATAAAAGCAAAGGCAGCAATATCCGAAAGATTTTGAATGCAGTCATGGAGGGTTACTAACTTATAATGTACTGTATTGGAGATTTTATAGGAAATAGCCTAAACACTTACAGGAAACATGATTTTGGAAGGAATAAAAACATAAAATCTAGAATTCAGTACATGACTGCATTCAAAACATTTATTTATTTTTTTGGATACTGCTGCCTTTGCTTTTATACCCTACATTATAGATTTAACTGGGTTTCCTGCTTACGTAGTCCAACAATCTCAGTGTAAAATGGTAGATAAGATCATAACTAAGAATAAAATATATAAATCGCGTATTTAACGCTTACAAGTGATCCCTAGTCCCACGGTCAATGATGAAAGACATTCAAATAGCACAGAAATAATTGTGATAACATGCGAGCGTGACTTACGGGTATGGTGAGCAGCGAGGTAACGTTGGCGAGGGAAGTGAGATTTCCACGCATGCTCAGGTACTCAATCAGCTTGATGCCGTGCTCACGTTCTTCCGATGCGGAGTCAAAGAACAAGTTTGCAAAACCCGGTCGGTTGACCTAAAACAGAACATGATGGTAATGTCAACAAATATAATTACTATAATTAATAAAAATAAACTTTGTTTTCACTACTTTTGTATTGAAAAAATCAACATGTTTCAAAGCCCATGGCCCCTTCGTCAGGATACAATTTAGTACACAACTGTAAGGGGCCATGGACTCTGAAACGTGTTGATTTTTTTCAATACAAAAGTGGTGAAAACAAAGTTTATTTTTATTAATTGTATAATAATGTCACCGCAAATTTATTTTGATTTTTTTGAAGAAGAAAATATAATTACGTCATACACTCTAAATATGAACGATTTTTATCTAGATAAGCAGGTGCCCTCTATTTAATAAATCTCTTCCATAATCACATAATTTCAATTTGATTTAGCAACCAATATAATGGAACTAACCATATCTCGGGAGAAGTAAGCCGCCATAGACAAGTACTGCATGGATGCGTCAATCTCCTTCTGTATTTGTTCTCTCATGCTCGTGACGCACAGATCGTGCATGGTGATCCACGCAGTGGGGACAGAACCTGGGGTCAGCTCGCCTGCCAGAAAAAAGAATGTTGAATGCAATCAATGCGCTGCGCATATTAATTATACCGATCTCCAAGAATCATCAAACTACAATATTTCTAATAGTGCACAATATGTGGCCGTTTTACCATAATTTAAAAGCATACTTTCATACCACAATGAGTGAAATAAACAACTAAAAACTAGGATAAAGATAGTGGAATGTATAGAGATTCATGTGAATTCAAATGCGGGAGTGCAATGTTAGTGATTAACTTGTTAGTGCCTGCAAATATAAAAGATATCAGTATCGTGATGTATCAAAAACAAAACAGGCTCATCGTGGACACATGGCGTTTCAAATGTACACTTAATAAAATAAAATCGTAACAAAGAATATTAAAAAACAACATGGGATTCTTTTTTTTTATTTCGACTAATACTTCTGCTTAAATTTAAATTTTTTTTAGATTATTTTTATTAGATAGATAGATAAATTTAAACCTTAATTTTTTTTAACAGAGATGCGAACACGGAATACTAGTGATGCAACGAATACTACTTCCATGAATACGAATACCAAGCCTAGTATTCAGCAAATACGAATAATTCAACAAGGTAATAATTAATACACCACTGTTCTTTCTTTCTTTACTAAGAGATTTAATAATTAAAATTTACCACCAGAAAGTTTTTGTACAAAAAGCACAATATTTGTAACTTATCAGGAGTTGGACAATTTCTTTTATCGGTTTGTTTGTACATTCCCAGCGGTCAAAAATAAATATCACTTTTTCACGCTTACGAGAGGTCATATTATTAGATTTAATTTGAAATCATTTTATAAGATTTAACACTTTTACACACAACGGAAATAAAATGGAACGAACAAAATGTATTACAAAACAAAAACTACATGAAATAAGCATCTAATCTTATTAATAACCCAACCCAGCTAGATATTATAACTCATGTTATGCTGTGAAACAAGTAACAATTGACAACTTGAGAACTCTACAAATCCATTCATTCAATGTTAGGGGAATCCCCGGTAATACAGTGCGTAGGTGTGTTCAGATATACGGTGCACAGCCAAACCGTAATTTGCGTTGCGTTCAGTTATAAATAGTTTGTTTTTAATATTTGTGATGATATTCGACGAATACAAATACTCGGTAAATACCTACTATTCGGCGAATACGAATATTCGTATTCGTTGCATGACTAGGGAATACGTATCGCACAAATATTCTTACTATTTTCAAACTAAGCTAAACGCTTGTGCCATGAAAATAGGACTATCTTGCTGGTGTCCTGGAATGGGGCTCAAACCACCAGATCACCAGGTGAGCATCATGACCATTACACCAACAAGCTACTCTTATACAAAATTAATAATTACATTTTAGTACAGTGACAAAATGATATCATTAAAAAAATCCAAGGAATATATTCAGTGCAAGATTACAATATACGTAAGCTGCATTCTAAATCATTATCCTATTGAAAGAAAAAGTTCCCGCGTAATATTGCGTAATTATTTTTAATTCTATTGATTTCCTTCATCAGCAACATTTGTTGTGCAGTTTCTCTCAATTCAATTTAAATTATCATCGTCAGCTATTAATTGGCGTAATATATAAACTGACTGTGTCAATTTAAATTAGAATACTGAGCAATTAAACAAACATTGAAATAGATTCTCTAAATATTTTCTCCTTATGAAATTGTACTGGGAAACGCGAATTAATTAACTAATTAATTAATCGGTTAATGTTGCTAAATAAAAATAATAACTATGTATTTTTATATTAAAATGCTAGATCTTTAAAAACAGAGTTAAATAAGGGATGCCTTTATCATAGAAAGGCAAAGACAAATTCATTTAATATAATTAAACATATTAACTTAGTTTATCACCACTTAATTTTTGGGAAAAACCAACTGGTTTGATGAAGGAATGTTTCTTCCGAAACCGGTTGGTTAATTTTTGGTAAAAACCAAACGGTTTCGGAAAAAATATTCCTTCATCAAACCAGTTGGTTTTTACCAAAAATTGAGTGGCGATAAACTAAGTTAATTCGTTTAATTATTTAATAATTAATATCCGCAAAGTAATAGCAAAATACAATAGTATAGAAATCTCTTAGTTTCTTTTACGATAATTGAATTGGTAATTAACAGTGTATCAGTAACTTTCGCGACTTTTTGTCGTCCCGGTAGAACATTTTAATGGATCGAGAAATGCAGCACAGACACAGTATGCGATAACTCTTGATAAGCGGCCGCGAGGCAGATGTATAATACAGAAGAAATATTGTGACCACACTTAATCGAGAAGAATCTGGTAAACAAACCAAATTTTTAGTTTTCGGACAATGTTTAGATTACATACTGAAATAAACGGTACTGAGGGTTTCGGCATCAAAGTAGAAAACTTCATTTGGTATCCTGCCAGTTATATTAGTATATTACAGCGCTGATAACTGATGAACATTATACAATTCATAATTATTTTTAAACTAGCTGCAACCTGTTAAAAATTAAAACGGTTCTTTTACATGTCGGTTCCTAAAGAATAAGTATTTACTTATTTACAGCCGACGCCCATGAAATAGTAATAACGACTTTAATCAAAATATTTTAACTTTTTTTTATATTTCCCCTGCCGGCAGTTAGCGGTTCTACTTTAAACCCTGGTGATCGTGCTGGGCAGAACGTGAAGTGGTTCGGACTTTGCTAAGCCCTAGTATATATATATTTATAGTATCTTTTTGTTGGTTCACGGAGAGACAGCGGTAGCACCATTTTAAGTGTTAAGCGGCCGTTTCGGGTTTGCTGGCCCGGGGTTCAAGCCCCATGTTACATGAACAGACGGAAGAAATTATTATGTTTAATTGGCCCACACAGGCAAACTGGCCAAAGAACTGATTAAGATAGGATTGCATTCTATAAAAACACACCAACTGCAGAAAAGTCTAAAAATGATTTCTCAATAATATCTGGGAACAACTTGATGACTGAAAATGATTTATTTATCTAACACAAATATATCTCTTATTGAGTCATTAACCACATTGTGCATTGTCATTATTTAATATAATTTCCCGACTTTAATGAGGCCATTTAACAGCCAAGGGGATGCCCATATATGACAATCTTTTCATACCTACTTATCAGAGTTGAATATCTACACGTATATAAGTTGTAGATAAAAAATACATTGACATTTGAAAGTTATCAAATGACACTGCATACAATCTCTCTAATTCATCTGTACTTGATGTCTGCTTAATATTGATTTAATCTGAATAGTGATGTTAGTATTGGCACGTTTCAAATGATAAAATCTATTCAAGCACACTTGATTAGAGAATGATAAAAAAAACACGTGAAATATAACTACAACAAAGTAACGAAGTATGTATTAAAAAATTAAAACCCATAATCGGCTGAAAAAAAAAATTAACAAAGTGATAAAATTGCAAAGGTGTTGCAACGTTTCTATTTTGTATGTCATCAACATCCGGAAATTACGCACTTACAAACCTAACACTAGTATTGTAATTGCGTCACTCAATGGAAATATGTAATTTGAATTGCTTTGTTAAGGTTATTTCTATGGATGGATTATTTAGACTGTATGTGGGAGAAAAATATAACATACAAGATTTAAAAATTCACAAAATGTCTAGATTAAAGATTTTATAGGAATATCATTGAAAGATTTGGTAGATACTACATGGTGCAATATTATAATTTAAAATCCTTTTATTATATATTTTTATTTATTATTATTATTATATATTTCTTATTATATATTATTTATTATAGGTGGAAATTACAGCAAGCAGAAATAATGAACCGAGCGCGACGGCCAGTGCGTTGGACGTTCGTGACGCACCAGATGTGCAAAGGTCAAGCGGTGAAGGAAGTGACGTGCTAGTGGAGCACGGTAGAGCTAGGAAACCTACCGTAAGAGGATACGGGCAGCGGGCGAAAGAGGAAGAAGACGAACCGTCAGGAACGACTCGCCCAAATAACGGCCAGTCATTCAGGAGAAGAAGAAGGCGGGTTGAGAGGAACGACCGCTCAATTAACGGCCGGTCGTTCGGAAGAAGACTGGGAGGTCTGGCTGGCCAGGAACGGGGCGGCAAGGAACGCGGACGGGGCTATGACGAGGCCCCCACACCGAAACGAGAAGAGGAAGAAAGAAGATAGAAGAAGGAAGAAAGGAAAGAAGACGGTTAATTAATGTAGAAATAGTTCATTCTAGCTTAAGGTATGTCTTTTTATGTATGTTCTGTTCAAGGCAAAAACCATTATCCTGTTTTGGCATTAAATTCATTTTTATAAAAAGTAACACTTATTATTTAACCTTCCTATAACTGACCGACAGTAGGTAAGAGACGTGATACGAAGAAGGATCTGTAGGTGAGATCGTATCAAGCAAATACAGTAAATTCTCGTAGTGTAAAAGGCAAAGGCAGCAATATCAACTTCAACTAAAAAACCTCCAAGCAGTGGCGTCCAGTGGGTATAAACTTAGGTTATGCTGTGACCGACTATATACCTATATTAAAAATATATATATATACGCATATACCTATAAGGGTGTATACATTTTTAACTGTCTATAATGAACTATTTTGAGTAGCTTCAATCCACAAAAATAACTGCACTATAAAAGAAGTATTGTAAAGAAGATTTCCTAAATAAATAAATATTTTATATAGGTATAGCTAATACGGCAAAAAATTTCAATATATTTCGAAGACGATTTATATATAATCAAATCGGGAACAATACTAATTTCAGATATACGTTTCATTTCACAAAAATAAATCAAACATTTTATGATATCATGATATGACAGATGACAGACGGTGATTCACCATAGAAAAGACAAATAGAATTTACACCGAAAGTTTTGGGTGGAATTTGTAAAAAATAAAAATTTTGCGATGACGTGCGCATAGTTTTCATCTGGCATAGGACCTTTCGAAGAAGCGTGCTAAATTTACTTGTCTATTGCACAAAAATCGCAGCCTTATAATACACGTTTTTTTTCTCAACTTGACTATGTCTATGGAGCGAATTTCTTAGGCGAGATAAATGAAGAATTGACATGAAGTTAAGCACAGAAAAGTAGGAAATAAAACTTCTAGCCGTAGGACGAATTACGGCTAGAATTTTAAATAGGAAAAAAACAGATACATCACGTTAAACAGAAACGTCAAAAATAAAACTTCTAGCCGTAGGACGAATTACAGCTAGAATTTTAAATCAACTTTTTCTTAAGATAAGGATTATTTAATTAATATTTGTTTCCCAGAATCTTTACTAATGCACAGTTTTTTTGCTTGTATGCGCTGCACGCCACTGCCTCCAAGGATGTGTCGCGTGACAAAATGGTTGCATCGACGATTTTTGGCTGAAATATTATAGCAAAGACAGCAATATTCAATTATTTAAATAGTAAAAGCAGCTATGTCCACCATTTGCTAGCAAACACACTTTAAAAGATAAATATTTATTTATACATGTACGTAAGAGGATAGATCCCAGAAAAATATCCCTTCAGTATTGACAGGTTTTTTGCAGCGATGCAACGAATACTACTTTCACAAATACGAATATCAAACCTACTATTCGGTGAATACGAATAATTCAACAAGGTTATAAATAATACACCACTGTTCTTTTTTTACTAAGAGATTAAATAATTAAAATTTACCACAAGAATTTTTTTTAAAAAGCACATTTCTTTTATCAATTTGTCGAAAATAAATATCACTTTTTTCACACTTACGAGAGGTCGTGTTATTAGTTTAATTTGAAATTATTTTATAACAGTTAACACATTTTTGCACAATGGAAATAAAATGGAACGAACAAAATGTATTACAAAACAAAAACTACATGAAATAAGCATCTAATCTTATTAATAACCCAACCCAGCTAGATATTATAACTCACGTTATGCTGTGAAACAAGTAACAACTGACAACTAAAGATCTCAACAAATCCATTCATTCAATGTTAAGGGGATCCCCGATAATAGAATGTGTAGAAGTGTTCGGATACACGATGCACAGCCGAACCGTAATTTGCATTGTGTTCAGTTATAAATAGTTTGTTTTTAATATTCGTGATGACATTCGGCGAATACGAATATTCGGTAAATATCTACTATTCGGTGAATACGAATATTCGTATTCGTTGCATCACTAATTTTTTATTATTACCTCAGAAATATCCCAGTGGGATATTGCTGCCTTTATTTTTATACTCCTCATATTACCTTTGGTGTTCTAAAATATTTAAGCAATTGCTTATCTGAAGGTTAGAGAATTTCAAGCTGGTGATGAAATTATCTGTGTTTAATCTTAATCTTAAGGCCTCTGCTGATTGCCATGGCAATCCATCAAATGATATCTGTCATAGACGGCAACATTGTGTACTTATGTTATTGTAAGAGTAAGCACTATCAATAAATTATTTTTAAAAAATATATTATGTACTCTCAATTTTACAGAGTCACAATAAATGTGTTGAAGATTAACGGGAGCGTTAAAAATGCTTTCAAAATAATACGTAAACTAGCTGTAGCCTGTCAAAAATGACAGAACACTGGTTAGTGTCCTTGCTCAGCCCCAGTACATATTTATAGTTTCTTTTTGTCAGTCCACAGAGAGGCCGCGGTAGCAACAAGCGTTACGCAGCCGGTTCGGTTTTGCTGGCCCGGGGTTCAAGCCCCGTTTCCGGCTGTTTAGTTTGGTTTTTTTAGCCGCGAATTTGAACGAAATAAGGACAAACCAGAGAAATTATTACATTTGATAATCAAATTTTAAACTCCACATGCTAAAATATAATGTTACAGCCTGTTTTTAAATATTGTGTAGCAGGCCTTTATTGCAAATCATTCACAGTTTTCTTGAATATAGTGAGTATGAAATATAATGCAAAATGTTAACATGATTTGCATTTGAATTTACATAATTGCAGAAAATAAGACTGACGAAAGTGTGAACACGGCACCATGTGGAAGTGGCGCAATCCGCACATAAAGGAGAATGATAATGTTATTTAAGGGCCGAGGTGTTCTTGAACTTCACCCTATTTTCAGGATAGCAACATCAATATGATATCTTAAGGCAGAATAGATGGGATGCATTTATTTATGCATATGATAAAAAGCTTATGTGAGAAATTTATTCTTTATAAATTTTTAACGAGTCCCAAAATGTTAATTTCATGGTTGCCCCGATAATACGAAATACCAAGTAATTCATAATTCAAAGTTTCGAATTCACAACTTTTAAAGTTGCATATTTTGATTTTTTTTAAACAAGTTATAAAATTGCACGCAGTTTTTTTATTGCGCCCACTTATGTGGGATGGCTGTTATATATGTATGTATTTTGTTGCACCTTGTGGAATCCACTTTATATAAACATATTATTTTTATTTTTTATCTATCTTCATTATTTAGTTCCATACGTAATGTTGTGTGGGCGAATACATGATTTCAGTTAAACATATTGCATTCTATAATCTAGCCATTTCAAAGTTTTTATAACAAATTTTTTTGATTGTTTTTTTTGTTTTTTTGTTTGCCAATCGTCGATTCGTGTTTTAACGAAGATTGCCGATCGTCGATTTCCGTTGATTGCATCAGTCGTGTTTTGATTTGCGCATATGTGGGGTGTGGTGCTGCGGCGTTGGTAAATATTATTGAAATATTATCTTAATAGTTGTAAGATCGTAGTAAACTGTTTAAATTTCAGATTCATTTATTATTTTTTTTATTTTAGTTAATTGAAAAACTATAATGTCGAGCGCGTCCTCTGAAATGTCTGACAATTTCATTCCATAAATCCAAACTGCAGAAGCTTCCAGGAAAGAATTTACATCGCTGTAGTAATAAAGATGGTGCTGGGCTGCGTCGATCAACGACTATTTGTGCGTATTGTAAGAAGGGTGTCCACACGGCGTGTGCAGGAAAGCACAGTTGTTGATTTTTTTTTGTTTTTCACTTTTGTCTTTCTTTTTTTCTGAATAAAATACTGTATTCATTTATACAAGCGTTTTATTTCAAATATTTCGATATTCTTTAATAAAACACCGAAAAAATAATCAAAATCCATGAAAATTCAAAGAATTTATGGGGTTTTAAAAAAAATATACATTTTCAAAAAAAAAATGTTTTTTTGGTGGCATTTTACAAGCAACTGTATGAATTTTTTGGCACTCAAACGGTTAAACCTCTTTATATTCACTTTGTTTTGAATAAATATTGGCAGACTATTGGAGATTTCTAGACCTTTTTACATCAGACAATTTTGAGGTGTTTTTCTTTTATTATATTGCGATCTGTAAAATTGGGGAACCTTATGCATGCGTTCTTCAGTTGGCTGCCTTGATATGTGCACTTGGACGCATTTAAAATTGTTTAGATTCCCTAAAATACGATTTGTGTTATTAAAACATTTAGTTTTCTTCAGAAGAAATTATCTTATTATTTCACAAGATCATTTTTAAGGTTTTTATCAAAAGCACGGGACAATAAAATCCGTATGGACCTGAAAATGTCACGTTTGCCTTGTGATTCACTGTTAAATCCATCAAAGTTTCTTTTATCTAAATATATAATTGCAAGAGCCATCCGATTGCATTTTAGATGTGAAAATTGGTGATGAATAGAAAATCACAAAATAATATTATTGATTTTTACAAGCATATATCTAATTACTTAATTCTTGGTATTGATGACTGGTATGGTAATTCAAGAAGCAATTTTTCAAACATAAATATATACAGTCGAACTCGGTTATAATGAGCGCGATGGGACCGACTGAATTTGCTCCTTATAGCCGGAACTCCTAATATCCGGGATAGGTAAATTTCACTTTCTGAATTTTTTGATGTTATCTTCAAGAGCAGCCAAATAAACAGAGCGATGGAACTGTAGAAGACGATAGTGAAAAATTTTTAGACTTCGGAATTTTTGGCGCCGCGTTCTGTTTCACGAATAATTTCATTTTTTCGCGAACCGAGACACTTTCGTTTGTTAGTGGACATGTTTCCGATAGAACAGTTCGCGTTCAACTGATTAGGCTTTTAAATGCTAATAGAGTAAACTGCATAAAATAAACTGCCACCTCAAATATTTTAGAAACCCCCATAATCGGAGTTATATGACAGTTCTCGACCTTCAGTTCGGCATTCCTTTGATAAGAAATTGTTCGCTTGCGCACATGGCATTTTCGGACACACAAATTTGTGGACATCATAAAATGAACCCTAATTAAGTGCGAACCGCTTTAAAAGCAAAGTTCATTGTTATAAGTAGTATTTGTTTTTTTCCAGTAACCCAAGCAAATATGTATGCGGAGTTTCTAAAATTTGCTCTGTATATCCAGGAATCGCGCTCCTTATAACCGAGAACGATTGTATGGGAATACGCGCAAATCAAAATCAATTCACAGTTTTGCTCATTACAGCTGAGATATCCTTATACCCGAGTTCGTTATAACCAAGTTAGACTGTATTTTTAAATACACTAAAATCACTATAATTTGGAACAAAAGTAAAAGAAGAGTTTTTTTATCATTGTCATTCAATTACGGGGAAATTTCGGTTACATGAATGTATAATTTGCTAATCTGAGAAAATTTTTGATTTGTAGCCAATGACAACTGTACCGTTCAGCCAATCATGGTCAAATTAACATACCTAGTTAACTTATTTAATAAAACGCTAATTCAATTTGCAACACTACAAGTAGCAAACAAACAATCCAAACGACAGCACACGCACAGCACATGATGGCAGTAAGATGACATTGTTTTTCATTACATTAGCCCTGACGATGGCAATTGAAATGTGGCCCGAAA
This sequence comes from Agrypnia vestita, assembly GCA_016648135.1. Taxonomy (NCBI): domain Eukaryota; kingdom Metazoa; phylum Arthropoda; class Insecta; order Trichoptera; family Phryganeidae; genus Agrypnia; species Agrypnia vestita. Next base: position 26,027 of record JADDOH010001326.1, on the reverse strand, counting down.
CACCAATTGCGACAAAAAATCCTAATCCAAGCAATGTTACGGGTTTTCATTGTATTTAATAAAGAGATATAATCCCATTTTCTGAAAGTGCCTATTGACAACATCAAAACACTTACTGTTTATTTATATAATCCTTCAATTTCAAATATTTTTAAAGGCTTAAAAATAATCTTCAAGGTAAATATGGAATTACCTGATAAGGTATATATTAAATATCAAATAAAAATTCTCCAAGTGATCAGAACTATTTGATAAGCCGAGACTTATGTCGAGGAAGAGGTCACTGACCATATATACACAGTTAGTGGGCCATTCTGATAATAAAAATTTGGACAAGATTTACTAATCACAATCTCTTCCAGCAGGAGGCCGAAAGAAATAAGCAATATTGAGTACAATACATTTTTTTAAAATAAACTAAATAAATTTTTGCTATATAAGCGATTTTGCGGTCGCCATTGGGAATATTTAAAGTACAGATGGAACATTAGGCAGGATGATTTGAATATATTGAAACAATAGTTTATTTAATGAGCCTGGGGCCGCGTCGCATATATCCGACGGAGCGCGACTGTCCCCAGGGGCCGCGTCGGATATATCCGACAGGCACAAAATAAATTATTTATCGACGGCCGCGTATCGAATTTGAAAAACGTAATTTTTTCCCAATAGAGAAATCCTGTTGTGACCTGTCGTTCCATTTTCGACTCAAAAACATGACCGATTATAGCTTAAATCAACACTCAAAGTAGAAGTTTTTCGGTCGTCAAAATCGTATAGAAAAGTTATAGATGTCGCCCTAAACTCATGTTGTACGATCGAAAATTATATAATGAAATAATATTCCGTCGTCGTCACGTCCTTAGTACGCGAAAGACACATGCGTGGTACATGCAAAAATCACGTTTCTGTCGCCGTGTCGATCTATTCAACGGAAGGAAACATGTTATATGTGTTTTGAGTGTGATGTTCCGTTGTGTGCCGTGCCGTGCGACAAAATATACCACACAGAAGAAAATTTTTAGGTAGGATATCAAATAATAATAGTAGTGTATGTAATCGGAAAATGTCGGGTTGGCAACATTATCGGAATTCAAAAAAAGATTATTTTTTTAAATTTTTTGATAAAAAAATCATTGCATTTCGACACTTACGATAAAATAATATGAATGTGTGTGTTTTTTTTTTAATTTACGCATGTTTTCATGGTTTTTTCGTAAAAAGAAAAATCACAAAAAATTTCGAAAATTTACGGCCCTTGCCTATATGTTGCTTTGGAATTTTTAGGCCCTCAACAAGTTAAATTATATTGCACCTAGTAACCGCCATGTCTAGTAATGACATTGAGACCAATAAATTTAAAAAAGCAAATGTTATAAAAATTTACTTTTTCAGTCATTGATAACTTTAAATATTAGTTTCATCTTTATCTGTTGGTTCACTACCGTACAGGAGAATTGACATAACACAATTTAGTCAACAATGATAATTGTGGATCGTTAGATTGATCATTATGTTATGTTTTGTTTATTGGACGAGGGTTTAAGTACGGAACGGGTATTGATACCTATAGTGTAAAATTTATTTTAAAGTTAATAAAAAACGATCACTTCCATAAGCTATCATATTTGATTGTGTAGGGAAGATGTCAGATTACTATAATTTATACCTATAAAACTCAATGTCTGTCTGTTCTCTATACAAATTTGTACCGTTTATCCAATTCGATTCAAATTTAGGACCAGGTGGGTAACATAGGAGACATTTTGCCCCTATTATTTTAACCCTTCCCCTCCGCTGATGTATTTTCGATGTAACTCTGTACCTTTTGACCGATTGGACTCAAAATATGAAAACTTATTCTTAAGGACTCGGCGGGTAACATATACGACATATAGATCTAAATATACACAATGTTCGGCCAAATCAAAATAAATAAAGTAAAAAAATATTTTGGCGAGAATGCGATTTGCACTGCAGGCAGTTTGCAGTTCCCCAAGATGTGAAATATTTTTGTGTTAAGTGATTTTTTCATGATAAAGGAAAACATTTAGATGAAGTTGCAGTATTTTATCAGTATTGCATAGTATTATTTCATGTTAACCAATCCTTTCATGTAAAGCGTTTTCATATTAAAATGACTAAAAATTAAAAATTTTATATTTAAAATTTTAACGCTACCATAAGCTATGAAGCAAAATAATTTTAGCAAAAACACCTAGGCCTGGGAAAATCACACAGATGTATTATAATCTCGCCCTTCTGATTGTGGGACGGCATCTGCTATTGCCCGCCCAACATAACTTGGCGTGCGGCAAGATTGGAACTAAAACCCGCCCCGCCCGCACCCGGCGGTAACCCCTCGTCCTATCATTCAGTACAATTTTTGCTCGGGAGCTGTGACATCTTGATTACCAATATACACTGAATTAATATGTCCAAAACATCCAAAACAGTCCAGGATGGTGCAAGAACAATTGCCAATGAAGTATTAAAGTTTTGCGAAGCTGAAAAAGCAAATAATGGACCGATATTACCGTTTGACAGATAGAGCGGCCGCCGCGGAGCGCGCTGTTACCTGACCAAATTTATGTTGGAGGCTCTGACACTGGTCACCGGACATTCAGTACATTATGTATTGTGTAATAAATTTACAACCTGGCAACTTCTGTTTCGTGACAGGGGCGCCCTCCCTCGCATGCCAAGTTATAGTGGTGGCACTCTACATATAGCTGTGTTGTGCCGTGCAACAAAATATACCATACAGAAGAAGATTTTTAGGTATGTAGTAAACAAAAATTAATTATTATTTTTCGAAAAATGTTGGGCTGGCAACATTATTGGCATTCAAAAAAAGATTTTTTTAAAATTTTTTCCATAAAAAAAATCATTGCATTTCGTCACTAACGATAAAATAATATGAATGTGTATGTTTTTTTTAATATACGAATGTTTTCATGGTTTTTTCGTAAAAATAAAAATCATAAAAAATTCACAAAATCTCTGGCCCATGCCTATTTCATTTGGAATTTTTCGGGCCCTTGACAGGTTAAGTAATATAATATTATTCTAATGCTCTATTGTAACTTCTGAGTCCTATGAATCCAAAGAATATAATATTATGAAAAATCATAAAAATATGCAGAATATCTAGCATTCATGTTAAAAAAGGTCATGTTGTGAATGAAAGTAGGTACATAAAGTTAAAAAGGTTATTAGATTAGAAAGTATTTGTAAAAGAGAACACTATCAGGACATGAACATTTGGTACATACCTACTTATTACATAGAAGATATATAAAAATGAAAGCAACTCAAAATCAAAACACGCCACAGACATCATTATATCGCATGATATTGACATGAACTATGAAGAAATATTGATGTAAGAATTCAATTGGCGTTTGAAGATTAAGATATCAAAAATTGTGCAATAAATTATGCATCTGTTATTGTTTATGAAAAACGTTAAAGTGATACGAGGTGAGGTCAACACAAAGAAAATAATTATTTATAAATATGAAAATGTACGACATTGACAGTTCGGCAACGTCGTAGTTATAAAATTAATCATTCAAACTGAATAAAAACATTTTAATCTCAAGGCGATACCTACATTGTACGTTTTTTCCTCATTATTTTTGACAATAACTATTGGAATTAGTTGAAAAAAGAATATCGAGTAATATTTTTTCGTACATAAAAAAAAACAAAAAACCGCCTCGCAAAATTCGTTTTCTAGCATGGAATTAAGTAAATTAGACGAAGGGAAACATCTAAATAATATTTTAACTTACATGTCTGCAACGCGGAACTCCCACCGATCGCCAAAACTGCTAAAAAGCACAATACCGCTTTCATGTTGATTTGCGTGTTATATTATTTCGATTCGATTTAGGCGACAATCAGCGATTGAATGTTTATGGAGACTGAACTGACTTGACGAAAGTCAACCTTTACACGCACTGGAGTAGAAGGCGACTTGTGACAACAGCGATTATTGACTGAATTCAGATATTTACGTCGCGCCGTAACGCGGAATCAATAGTATATTGCACACCACTCAAGAAAGATATGAAACATTAGTGAATTGTGTTGTCATCCGCGGACGTCCGTGAAGCTAGCTGCACACGATTCATGCACGTACGGTAGAGGTGCTATTAAATATGAATAAATATCATTGTCTTTAAATACAGATAACATAGATAATTAATCATCTGAAATCAATAGATAAATTATTTTGATATTTTATTAATATATTTCTTTTATAATTTTGTAGAGTATTAACAAACTAATAAATTGATTTCTAATTTGTGCGCAATGCGGTACTTTTTTAAATGAACCGAGCCTACAGCTGATCAAAGTTTCTTGCGCAAAGCGCATGCGTCATGGTCATGTGGTGTGGAATTTTCTCGTGAAATGAGTTTACTGTTTATTGTTGTTGACCGACAAATTTCCGCCGTACCGTCAATCGTCACAAAGAGAGCTGCTCGTCCGCTGTTTTGATTGATAGCTCGTCATTATCGCGCCGATCCAATTCGGGTCGAGATTCAAAGATATAATACGTTTCATCGCCAACGCCACGCCGAAGAAGTAATACCTTCTACGCCAGTGTGTGTAAAGGTTGCTCTTTGGAAGTGCTCCGCACAAATCGCGAGTGATCCGAAGGTTCCTATCGTCTGTCACGAGCTGATATTTTTGTGATTACAGAAGACATTTCGAATAAGGTAATATATCAATAAATCATAATCATGAATTTGAAAAGTAGCGATTTTGACAACGACATTGTTTCCTGAATTCATCGATCGCAATTTACATTTTATATTGCGTCTTTGGCTGTCAATAATTTTTCGTGCTATATTTTGGCAATCATCGTCAAAAAGGTATTCCAATTATTCAAGTTTTTTATATAATTATTTACAAGCTCAAATGTAGGTCTATTTTTTGGTGTTGCGGCCTCGTAAAATAATATAATGTTCACGTACAACTCAAAAAAAAACCTATTTGTGTAGAAATGCAGCCGTGCGTCAGTTTGACATTGATTTTTTTTTAAATATAATAGTCTATCTATATTAATTAAACCCGAATACATTGTTGTTTAATAGGTAGAATATATCAATTTAGTAGATATCCCTGCGTTGAAAGAAGTGTCTGTATAAGTTTTTTTTTAAATGATATTTTAGATCTACTCAGCTTTCGAAATGTGTTATAATTTTTTTAAAGTTTTCTACATATACGTATTAAGAATTATATAATAAAACTCAATGTAAATCGCTGTGAGGTACGTTCCTCATCTTATCCCCTGTGTGGTATGATCAATTATTCAGCTCGAATGTTGATATGCTTCACATATATTTAATCAACTTAGGTGCAATTATACATTAATTAATTTAATAAATGTTTTCCATGTATAGTAGTATAAATAACAGTGGCAGTAATTTTAAAAATATTTTGTATTCAATAGGAAATAATAGACGCAACATATATAAAAATAATAGCTGCCATTTAAAAATGTACCAAGTACATAAGCAATACTAGAATGACTAAAATTGATCTATTTGCATAGACGACCATATAGACACGGACTATCGTAAATTTCTTGGTTCACGGTCTACAAGTTTTAAATATATTGTACATTTCGAAACATTTACGAAAAGGTCATACTTAATACTCTTAAAAGTGTAACGTCTTGGTAAATAAGTCGCGCCTTATTAGAAAAATACATTTTTATTTGAAAAGATTGTTTGGAACGAAATTTAAAACATTGTCTATCATAATAAATACATTTTGTTCACTGGGGGATTTAATTACGCAAAAATAAATACTTAAAAATTGAAAAAACTGCATTATGACTGTCTTAAATATACGTGAGGGAGACATATGTCCCGGTCTGCTGGCCTGTAGAAGGGGTTTAGTTCATCTCTGTACAATTTTATGCTCTCCGCCTATTTGTTAGTTACGTTATGTAAACTTTTTCTGTTTAATGCCTTATGACCGGTTGCATCAAATCAGTTTTATAGTAATATTTCGTTTAAAAAGCATAGATTTTTGTATTCTCCACAAATCAACAACCCGTTTCTGTAAAAATCTATGCTTTAAACTAACTTTTACTTTAAACCAAGTTGATACCGATGTGTGCATGATTTATTCAACCGAATTTCTTGTTGAAATTAATGACGGCTTTTCACAAATTGCATGGTCATGATTGTTGGTGTTTTGAATTTGCATCATTTGAACAATTTTTACATGTTCACTTCGTAAATTGAATAAAAATGTATTCTATTCAGCTATAATTTTATCACGAGAAGATGTCCATTATTAGAAAGTGTTGAATGCAATATTTGTTGATTCCTTCGATACTTTGGTGCAGGAACGCTGTAGTTTTCCATTATGTCCTTCGGGAAAGTGCATCATTTTCAAATGTTGCGATGGAAATCTTTGATCCGAGATGGTGCCGAGTGCTTGTTTTACAACTATCTACTCCATACATATCTGAATGTTTTTCCTTATCTGGTGGTTATCACAATAAATATGACGCACTGGCAACGTTGTAAATTTATTTCAAACTAGTACAAAGCAATCGGCCATTGCCGGTTGCTTCAGCTAGGTAACAGCCGCTGCGTTTCCTCGATTGTTAAAAATTAGAAAAAATAGAATTAGCAGCAAAATTAACCCTTTGCACTCAAAAGTTTTTTGGTATGTTATTACTCATTTCTCGATAAAATTCCTTAACTTATTGCTATTTAATTGTACTAATGTGATTCTGGTTAAATTATATTAAAAACTAAAAAACCCAGTATATTAAAAATTTGAGAAATAAGACTTCATTTTCTTGCCACCATAGTGGCGGCACTTGAGTAATATGGCAAATTATGCACGCTGCCTTTATGGCGGCACTCAAGTGCTAAGGGTTAAAGCAGTTTTTACTAAAAACAGGGTGTCTCATAGCTAGTAGCAAAAACTTTACAGGTGGATTCCTGCCTTGATAATCAGTCGAATATGTTCAAGCAACCATGACTAAACTTAAAATCAATAGCTATGCAGATGTGCAATATCAAAGATAGCTTTTTTTTTTCAATATTTCTGACTTTTTTTGCAAAAAGTTGAATTATAATTACAGTCACTTATATAGATTGTGAAAAATTTAATATAGATTTAGAAGGTTTTTATCATTTTATTTGAGTTGTATTGAAGCGGATGAATTTTTCATAAACGATATTAGTTACAGTAATGATTTTGCAAACAATAAGTCAGAAATGTTGAAAAAAAATGCAGATTTTGATATATAGCTGATAAAATTTGATATAAGGTCCATATGTTGCCAACTCTTGAAATATGATGTCGATTAAATTTTTTTTTTGTTTCTAGAATGAAGATATTTTTTGTATTGGCTGCCATCCTGGCCGTGAGCAGCGCTGATTCCTGCTACAACGGTGTGGACACCTACTGCGGCTACAGCGGTTCAGGTTTGTCTCTCATTTGATGTAAATATTTTAACAATGCATATTGTATTGTTAATTTTTTTTTTAATTTTTACCGATATACTTTTCTCAGTGTCTGTTGGTTTGTTTACTTATCTCTTTGTTTATTTATCACCAGATTCGGAACTGCTAAAGAACTGCAACGCGCAGTATTCAGCCTTCAAAATCCTGTCCCCTGAGCTCCAAACATACGCCAACGAGCATTTGATGCGCTCGTACGAATACCTGTTGATGGCCACGCACTTCGGCAACTATCAGAAGAACCGCGATGGCTTTTCCAAATTGTTCCGTAAACTGAGCGACGACACTTGGGGCAAAACCATTGAGCTTGTGAAGTACGTCACCAAGAGAGGTAAGTCACTTTGTTTCGCAGCCAGTGCTAGTCGTGCAGTTCCTTTAAACGATACAGTAATGCTAGTGTATTATTTTTTTTTAATTTTGGCGTATTTTTTAAATACAATGCGTTCTCTCCAGTCTGCCACTATGAAAACAAGACTATTGGCAGATTTCTGGAAGCGGCGCATTACGATGCATAGGAATAAACTTAATTATTAAAACAGTTAATCGGGAGTTCCGGGTTTAATTCCCGGTGAGGTGACAATGTATCTATGTGATTTTACCTATGTGACAATACATCAAGCCTGGTTGTTTTTGCAATTAAATAAAACTATTCTATTAAATAAATTTGACTCAAAAACAGGGGTAAAAATTAAATACAATAATAAAGGTTTATAATTAAATAATTTAGAAATTTTTTACATAAGGGAAGCGGTGAATAATAAAGCACCTTTAATTAATGACCAAATAAATTTTCCGTACAGCCCTTTGCTTAATTTAACTATCACAAAAGATTTGTGATAGTTAAATTAAGCAAAGGGCTGTTAAATTAAGCAAAGGGCTAAACACACCCACTTTAGACCCTGCCCCATCTCACTCTCTCCCGTTAAGATTCCTGATTGTTCTGTAGGCTATTTAGTGCACGCTTGTCTCTGACAAGATTAACACGCATGTGATAAATATTGGTGAAAGATTAACAATACTATGGTTGTGGTGTATGGTGTTGTGAATATAGTAGTGTAGTATTGGTCCTGACGAAGAGACGGGTACGTCTCGAAACCGGTAGACCTCAAATCTGGTAGTGGTTTTTACTAAGTTAACTAACATTCTCTTAAAACTATTCCATTGAGCGCATCCCCAAATCTGACTTGTAATTTTGCTTGACATGAATTCACCCAATGAGTCTTCCAATTCTCTGTTTTCTATGGCGATTGCAGATTAGTGATTGGTGTACTTGTAACAGTATCTTTTAACAGCAAATTGTCAGATTGTTAAATGGTAGAGTAGTAAAAAGACATTGTATATCAATTTTGTTGCAAAAAGGTGGTGTAAAAATTTTAACCCTTAGCACTCGAGTGCCGCCATAGAGGCGGCATGCATGGTTTGCCGTATTACTCGAGTGCCGCCGCTATGGCGGCAAGAAAATAAAGTATTATTTCTAATATATTTATAATATTGAAATCTAAAAACCCCAATCTATGAAAAATATTGAGAAATAACACTTTATTTTCTTGTCCCCATAACGGCGGCACTCGAGTGATATGGCAAACCATGCATGCCGCCTCTATGACGGCACTCGAGTGGCAAGGGTTAATATGCCATGATATTGTAAGTTAGTATTTGGCGAATGGCGATGCTTGTATGTCGCACTACGACATTAACAATAGGCCATGCAACGGGACCAAAACTCAAGCCAGAGAGTGGAGATGCAAGTGGGCAGAAAACTTTAAGTAGACAATTTTATTTTTAGTATTTTTCATCCAATGAATGTGTCCGTGCCATAGTTTAAAACCTTTTGACATGCAGTGACAGGATGTGATACAGAAATAAATAAATAAATGTCTTTTTTGATTGCCCAGGTGGTAAAATGGACTTCAATGCTCGCACCATGTTGGCTTCTGCACTCAATCCCATGATCGAGCCGACGGAGCTGGGCTTCATGGCCAAGGCACTTGACACGCAGAAGTCTCTCGCTGAAAGAGCGCACCACATCCACGGAAAGGCCACCCGCCACAACAAGGACAGCCACGACCCCGAGGTGAGACATGAAAAATAATATATTTTTACCATACATATTCAACACTATTTAAATGAAATATTATCAAGAGGATAAATAATGTTTAGCTGCTTTTTGTAAAATAATCTACATATGTATGTGGAGTATAAAGCAAAGGCAGCAATATTAAAAAAAAATTAAAAATGCAGTCACCGAGGATTACTAATTTAAAATGTATTGAATTCTAGATTTTAAGTATCTACCCCTTCCAAAATCATGTTTCCTATAAAATCTTGAATTCTGTACATTATACAGGGTGTACCAGAGAACCTACATAGCAGCAGAGACTTGGCCGGTGGATTCCTGTTTATGATACGAGTCTAAAATGTTCAAGCAACCATGACCTAATTAATATCGATAGTTATGGAGATAATCGATTTCAAATTTTGCATTTTTTTTCTCAATATTTCTGACTTATTTTTTGCAAAACGTTGGACTATCGTTACAGTAACTTATATCTAATATAAAAATTCATTCTATTTAATACAAGTCAAATAAAATGATAAAAACCTGGTTGTTTGAACATTTTAGACTCGTACCATAGGCAGGAATCTAATCAATAGCAGCGCTAAACAAGCAGGAATCGAATCAGGCCAAGTTACTGCTGCTAGCTCTGGTCTGGTACACCCTGTATATTAATAATCCTCTATGACTGCATTAATTTTTTTTAGGATATTGCTGTCTTTGCTTTTATAGCCCACATATATAAGACTATTTTGATTTGATAGAAAAGTCACTGTAAAGACTGTACGGTACAATGAGTTTGTGCGATGACGGACAGAATCGCCACCACCGCACGCGGGTCAGGATTAGGAAAGAAATATTTTCCTTCCCAATCTCCGCCGATAATGATTGATCTCCTGACACGCGAAATACACTAGGCCAAAGCTAACTATGTCCACAGCTGACAAGTTTTACTTACAGCTTTTTCCTCGTAAGTCGAGTGCAGATTCATTCTCCAATTCTCCCTGCTTCGTCAAATCCGGAACAGATCGATCTGTTGTGTGTCGATCGATCGAAAGCTGATGTGTCTATCAAGGATTTGGATACCACACGAAAAAAGAATGTCGGTTCTCAGTAGAAAAGACACCGGCATAAAACGTTTTCCACTGTCACTGGTCGAATTTTTAAAGGTTTAAATCCTGGCTAGCGGTTGGTGCAGAATATGTCGGATGTCAGTTTTGACCAATCAAAATGATTTTGCGGCCGGCGCCAGGCGGTCACGAAACAGAGTTTTTACACTTTGTTTTATTAAAGTATGTACCTATATAGTTTGTATTGTAATAATTTGTGTATCTGACTAGGTGGGCTCCTATCTGGAAGAAGAGTTCATGCACGAGCACGCCGAGACCATCCGCCAGTTGGCCGGTCACACAACAGACCTCAAGCGTTTCGTTAAGGACAAGGACAGCTCCCTGTCGCTGTTCTTGTTCGACGAGTACCTGTCCAAGTCTGGATAAACTCAGCGCACGCGGAACAACTCTTACTTTTAATATTTTCATTACTTCTAGATTAAAATTATTCTGTACGCTGCCCGGTCCGCACTATTGCTCCTCATCTTGCACCAATATTCCATTTCAAGGTTTCCATACTGCGTTAGTAAATCTAAACTCGTGGCTAAATTTTATTTGAGTTGGCATCTGGATATTGAGACAATTTTTAAATTAAATTAAATTGGTAATTATCATTTTGCTATCAGAAAGAAAATATTATTATTATAACAGTAGAACACAGCGAGATTGTCTCCTCCAATCAATGATGGAAGTCACATTTTGTTTACAGTTTGATAATTTATTTTATGTCTCTAATTGGAACACTTTTAACTCGAGTGCAATGTTAATGATGTCATCAAATTTCTCCGCTTTTGAGTTACTTTGAATGTAAATCTATTGTGTTTATATTAAATATTTGTATAGTATTGAAATTTAGTCTGAGTTGGTGCATCACTTCATTATGTAGTGTACAATATAAGAGCGTTAAATAAAATAGTCATATGTATTTTTGTTTTTATAAATATATGATGTACAAAGAAGTTAATTTGTTCTTCATTTTTATCCTTACGATAGAGTTAAACAAGGAAGGTTTTAGGGTGAATAGTAAAAGTATACACCCAACTGCATTCCTCCACAATGGAAGCGCTGCATGTGCAAGAATCAGCGGATCATTCACACCGTGGTTTGATGATTGTTGCTCAACTTGTCTATGGATAATTGTGTGAAAGAACTGGAATGAAAATGGGAACGTAAATGAGTGATTTAATTATTTGCTTTGATGCAGTATTAGTGGCATTTTTTAAAGAAGCAGAAAGGGGCAGAGACCCACCCTATCCCGGAATTGTTATGGAAGTGCCTACTTCTTCATCGGTTCCTCTCACCAAATCATCCCGTGAATTTATTATTAATCAAAGTTTACAAAGTGTCTATTTCCTCATCAGTTCCTCTCGGCAAATCATCCCGTAAATTTATTATTAATCGAAGTTTACATTATTTGTGCTGCGTTAGTATTTGAGAAAAAGAAGATTACAAAAGAAAAAGATAAAGTAGAAACAAAACAAGAATAGAATGAGGTATTAGTGGCAGTAGTATTATAATCTAGTAAGTAATGCAAGGAAAATGAACTTATTAGGAAAGTTAACAAGTCAAAAGTGATAATGTTTAAGAAGGAGGAAATTAAGGCATGTGAAATACTAGTAAGTAATAATTTTTTTCTTTGAATTAATAAAGACGAGAACACGGAATATAGTCTGAACCATCCCTGCTGAGATGGTTCAGACTATTTCATCCAGGGGAAAGAAATAGTAAAAAAAAAGAGGAGGAAGACACCACATCTCATGCCTGCGTAACTTGACGGACTGGTATAAGTGTAACTCGACTGAGTTGTTCCGTGCGGCGGTAAATAAAATCGTAATCACCAGAATGATCGCCGTCCTCCGATAGGAGGTGACCCCATAAGAAGAAAGAAGTATGAGTTTACAGCATATAGGTGTTATTTTTTTGAGGTTAAGAACTTTAATAAAGTCGGGTCACGGTCATTACCACGATTTTTAAGTGTTTTATTTCTGATTTTATTTCATATACCCTCTCTACCCATTGCGGAGTCTTGCAATTTACGACTGGCAACTTTTTGGACGTCTGGAAAATTTCAATCCACTTTATTCAACCACGAGCAGGAGACCTTGAAACCATCCTCCATTAAAATGTTTATTTAAATACAGGTGATTATATCCCAACCCGCAAAATAATTACACCATATTTTCATGTAAATATTTTATTTAATTAAAAATGTAATATGTCATAAGAAATATATATACACATATATACATACATTCACTAATCGAGATTTATATAGCAAGCGCAATTGTAAACAGCTAAACTTTATAATTTATTTTACAATTTAGTCTGAATTTATATACTATACAGGGTTTAACAGCTGGTCCACAATAAGTAATTAAACATGTTGGCATTTACTTTGTGGAAATCTATTTTAACAATTATGAATAAAACATTAAAACTTTGTTTCCACTATTTTATTTTGTAGTACATATAACACAACATGTTTCGGAAACCTCTGTTTCCTTCTTCAGGTGAGTCTCAACTCTGGTGTTTAGCGTTTTATTCATAATTGTTAGTCCACAATACTCTACAGGTAGATTTCTGTCTTAATTGAAAATTTTCAAGCAACCATGACCTATCAATAGTTATGGAGTTATGCAATATGAAAGTTTGCATTTTTTTTCACTATTTCTGACTAATTTTTTGTGAAAAATTAGTACTATCATTACAGAAACTTATATCGATTGAGAAAAAAATAATTCTTAATTAAAAATAATTCTCTTTAATACAAGCCAATAAAAAAGATAAATCCTTGCAAAAATTGAAAATATTTTTTTTTACAAGTTTTTTACCATTTTATTTAAGTTATATATGAAGCGAATGAATTTTTCATGATCAATTTGAGTAACTTTGATCAATTGAGTAGCTTGTTGCTCTTGTGGTTAGGACTTTTGCCTTGTGAACCAAAGGTCGCGGGTTCGAACCTCACTCTAGACCAACAAGTGAGTCCTATTTTTACAGCACAAGTGTTTATTTAGGTTAGTTTGAAAATAGTAAGTATATTGATGTGACACGTATTCCGTGTTCACATCCTATTTAAAAAATATATATATATATATATATAGGTTACTGTAATGATAGTTCAATATTTTACAAAAAAAAAGTTAGAAATATTGAAAAAAATGCTAACTTTGATGTTGCATATCTCCATAACTATTGATTGTCATGGTCATGGTTGCTTGAACATTTTGAACTCGTAATTAAAGCAGGAATCTATCTGTAAAGTATTGTGGACTAGCTTTGTTACACCCTGTATACTTAGGGCCGGTTATATCAACTTGCATTATAGTAATCTTGTTGCAATCACGGGTTGTGCGATTGGTGGAAAACACAATAATCAATGGCTAACGAAGATTACTATAAACCAAGTTGATACAACCGTCTCTTAGTAGAGTCATATTGGAATCTAGGTGATATTTCTAGTCAGTGTGATGGACTAAAGGCCAGTTGTTTGATCGTTTTCCACCAATCAATAAAATCCATTTCCGCAAAAATCTTTAACTATTACCACTGTTCAAAAAACCAGCCCTAAAGATATGATGTCAACAAGGGAGGTAAAAGACAACAAATATTTTAAATTTGATTAATTAAATAAGAAAATTCATACTGAAACAATAAAATCACTACGCTTATGTCACAAGGTATACATACGTTTATGTACAGAATATATATACAGAATAGAAAATCTTAAATGATATTAAATATTTTCATTATTATATTTTACAAAGAGCTGAATAAGTAGTCCGCACATTATTCAAATTAATAAATTTGTATTTGGATGATCATTCTTTTAAAGTAATTCTTCATGTATGTACACGGTTTACGAAACTTGAATGTATTGTGAATATGGCACACGTTGAGTAAATAATTATAGCAATTGATGAAAGAAAATATTCCCAAATTTTCACTGCCATTCATTACGTTGTGTAGTTTTCTGGGCTTTTTGAATATCCGACCTTCCTGATTAGCAATGCTGCCTGCCCTGTGATGGGATAAGACCAGACCATAGGTCAGTGAGATTCTAGACATCTATATTAAGATTGCGCTTAAAACGCATTGAGTGATGCATTGTTTTTCCATAGCTAGCAACAAATATTAATCAAATCGCATGACTTTTTTAGAGAAACAAGGTGTAAAGATTATTCTAAAAAACATTTACAGTGAAACCCTTATAATTCAAAATTCACCATAAGTCAAGACCAAGAGTACCAAAATGTTATTTTCATAGTAGTTAACCCCGATAATTAAAAAAACCCCGGTAATTCGAAATAATGTTTAGCCTCTTCGCCATAAATCAATACATTTTAGTTTGCTTAATTCAAAGTTTTTTTGAAATTTGATAAAATTGAAAAAATATTGATTTTTTTTGCGAGTCAGAACAAATATCGGGTATTTTAGTAATATGAATCTTTGTATTAGCATAATAAATATTGCGTTTTCGAAATGATTTTTTTTAAATATGCAAAAATACAAAAAATTAATGTTTTTTCGGGAGATTTAGATTTTTGACAAATTTTGCAGATGCAATTTTTTTTAACCTTAAATTTTGAATTAATGGGGTTCTGCATAATACAAAATGTTTTTTTGGGTCCCTTGAATTTAGAATTAACGAGGTTCTAGTGTGTAGATATAATTTAATGTATAGAAACATTATGTATACATTATTTAACATTCAAGGTACTCTAAGGTGAAATACATTGATATATTTTCTTACGTCAAATCTACTTTTATAAGTACTACTATTCTAACCTATAAAATATACTATAAGTATATTTTATAGGTTAGAATATACGTATGGTTGAAAATGTGTTCTTGAACGCATATACGGTGACGTATCATCGATGTTGCATCAAAAATGCAGTGTGTGGTTTTGCAATTACCGGTTAAAAAAAATAGCCAAGCGGCAGGCAATGGGCGATAGGCATTGTAATTGTACACACTAATAGCAGTGCAATGGCCATTACAGGTCGCGCACTGGCCAGTAGAGTCGTCTGCAGGGCCTAGCAGCAAGCAATCGGCGTTTACTTAGCTGCTAGTAAATAATTAATATTAATAGTTTTCCAAAAACACTATGCCACAGTTCAAGGCTACCCCAGGTTACTTTCCAGTTCATAAAATTTTGAATATTAATAAAATTGAGAAAAGTCAGGCATGAATACAGAATGACACATGATCAAGTTGAACAAATAAAAAACTATTATAGTCTGCATTTTTCAAAGTACAATAATTATTTAGGATTACAATTATCACTGTGGAGTCAGAAGTCATAGCATTTTAAGCAAAATCCGAGACGGAATTGTACGATTCCGATGGCTTATTAAAAAATTATGATGTATTTTAATTAATTGATAATATGTATATAATTTATACTACAATATGGTATCATTGGGTGGGGAGGATCATATAAAACATCATTAAACACACTCTTAATAACACAAAAGAGCATAATTAAAGTTATTTAAAAAAAACCTACCCTACAAATCGATTATTCCAAGAGTTTTGTGTGCCTACTGTTGAGGAAATTTTTGAAAAAATATCATTACCAAAAATCTTTAAAGAAAAACATTTAATGGATGTTGTAACTTCCAGGTCTAATCATTTCTAAAATAAAAATGCTCAAATATAAAACAAGTGCAGCCCAAAACCATTATTCTTCTGTAGGAATTAAAACATTACGTGAAAAAAAGAAATCAAAAGCGTACGTCATTTAAAAATGAACTAAAAAATTCAATAAAAAACCCCTTGAAATTCCCATGAGCTTCACTATATACATATTTATTTTGTTTCTCAATATTATTAACACCTTATTATTACAATTTCAATATCTATGAAATGAACTTATGTGATTACTCCTCCCTTAAGTACGAGCGTCAACTACAACCTACAAGACGCTTATTGGGCCAGTGCTCACGTACGCAGCTGAGACGTGGGTACTTACTAAGAGGAATGAGTGAGCACTGGACGTTTTTGAAAGGAAAATTTTGAGGCGTATCTTGGACCGGTTTTAGATATTGGACTTTGGCGCAGACATTACAATAATGAGCTCTATACTCTGTTTAAGGAGTTAAACCTCATAAAATTTATAAAATTGGGAAGACTTCGGTGGCTGGGTCATGTGGAGAGAATGACCGAGCTTCAAGCCCCAAAGTCCCTGCTGAACTCAAGGCCAGTAGGGCGAAGGAGCTCAGGAAGGCCAAAATAAAGATGGAGCGACAACATCCTTAAAGACATTTCTACTTGGAGCTTCTGAACTAGAGAGAGCTGCCACTAAACCGAGATGAGTGGAGGAAGACTCTTGAGGAGGCCAAGACCCACCAGGGGTTGTAGAGCCAAGAGTGATGATGATGATGACTATGATAGGAATAAAATAAATAATAAAAAATGTGTGATTGGTACTTCATAAAGTAATGAATGTCTGCGGTGAGAAAAAATCATTAATACCGGATGCGTATGCGTACCGGGTTAACATTTATGCAGGGGATTCTATGAATTATCATATTTTTCAGACCATGTGATGCACTTTTTTACTCTGAGAATTCAACAAAAAATCAGGTTGCATCTTATGATCAAAACATATGAAACTTGCAAATCTGCGATTTCCATAAGTTAAACTCAATGGAATTCGTATGAAAATAAATGGGGGAATTCCATAAATTACGGGTGATTTTAATAAAATTTAATCTAGGTATGTTATTCCCATGGGAAGCATAATTCATAACATAACATAATTCATTGCGTAGTTTGTTTTCGAAAAGGTATTATGTAACAGTTTCAATTATCAGTTAAGCCGGAGCGCAGGTCTGCGTGAAAAATTTTGTACCACGTTTGCAAATTCAGTCTATTTTACCTGCGTTTGTGGGTTTTTAAAGCTTATCATTAGTTGTATCTCAAGTTTTTGAATGAATGAACGAGTTTTATTTGTCAAGTAACCTCATTTGCCGCGCAAACAGGACAAAAAATCATTCCAAATGTCGTCTTCGAACTGCGCATTAATTGTGTTATTTATCTGTTAAAAAATGTGTTTTTTTAAATAAAATGCTAAAATTAAGTATTTTGAAAATATTGAAATACAATATCTTTAGTGTTATTGCTTCCATGATTTTATTCGATAAATGTTTATCGCACATGTGTGCGTACATTTCTGATAGTAAATTTCGTTACTTATTTTCATCATAATGAGTAAGTAATTATTGAAATACATATGAGTAATTATTGATGTTTGTCTATTGAGAAACCAGAAACTGCAACTTCTTAACAATTATTGTTGATTTTTACATGAATATAACCATCACAAAAAAGTGTCTAAAAAACAGCAATTGTGCGCGAAATTGCGCAGCAGACAGTGTACATCCCGCGTTACATCCGACCGGTTAATTGCTTGACACATAATTTAACTTTTATACATACACATAATTTAACTTCTTCAATATATGCAAAATGACTTTGTTGCGTGGTGTAATTAATATAATTAACTAGAATATACATGATAATATATTTATAAGCTCCGAGTCTAAGCGAGCCGAAATTATAATTTCGAAAATATTATCAACCAAAAATTCAATCGATGATGTATTTGCAATTTCAGCATTTTTATTTTCTGTTGTGTATTACCAAATTAATACGGAGACACAGAGCACGGGATATGCGTTTCGGGGCAATTGAGAGTTTTTTGTATACAGATTAGTATGGCGATATGGTTTTGGAAAGAGAAAGGGTGCGATAAAAGTATTTAGATTAACGAGGTGGAGAAAGCGTATGCCGAATAATGCTCGGTTGCGTTTCCCTCTCTTGGACTAGAGGGCAAGTGCGGTTCTGAACCTCGCCGAATTTGTTACCGATCCTTAATATATTTATGCCACAATGATCAAATCATCTTCGTCATTTAAAAACTCTTCTGCTGACATTTTTTCTTCGTGAAAACTTTCAAAATGCATTAAGAAATCCGCTGTCTCGTTATACATTCTTTCGCAATAAATACACTTGATAAAGGGCTGTTTGGAGTGCTCTCCCATATGATCTGTCAAAAGGTGCTTTTTGTAAAACCTTTTCTTACAATAATCACATTCAAAATACTCCCGGTGAGTATTCTTGTGTTTCATATATTCAGTGGAATCGTGAAATTCTTTGCCGCAACTTTTGCAATTGAATGCTACCTGAGGCAACTGAACATGCTTGCGCAGATGTTTTTTAAATTGAATTTTGTTATCGAATTTGGTCTGCTTGCAAATTCTGCAATCATAACTTGGTTCTTTCGACTCTGCCAAGGCTTGAAACTCGCAGACGATATGACTTATCACATGGTTTGTGTAATCTAGTCGCGTTTCAAAGGAATTTGCGCATTCTTTACATGTGTTTGAATTCTCTTTCAAATTTATGCAAGGCAAGAGCATTGAAAAATATTTAATTCTGTCCTTTGCTTTACCAACTTTGGACATGCTTTTGACGGAAGTGGAAGAACCTTCAGTCAACACATGCGTTGTGGTGTGGAGAACTAGTTCGGCCTTGGTACGAAATAAGATAGAACAAACGTTACATTTGTGCCTAGTGTAAAGTTGGTGGAGCCTCTCTTGGTGCAAGATCAAGACGTGTTTAAAAGTAAAGGAAATTTTGCAAATATCACAAGAGAACGGCCTCTCTCCGGAATGGATCCTCATGTGCACTTTTAATTGGGAATGACCGTGGAAAACTTTCGAACAAATGGAACACTCCGTATTAGGATTTCCGTGCAACTGGGAATGTGTTTCGTACCTGGCCCGCGTTGTAAAAGTTTTATTACAACTATCGCAATTATAAATACACTTTTCACTAGAAAACGGATCGTGGAATGTTCGAATGTGCCTCCGCAATGAGCTGCGTTCGATGAAGCGCTTTTTGCAAACATCACATTCAAATTTTTTCGCCATGTGCGTCGAGAGGTGGCGGCGGAGTGTGGCTCCCACTTTGTAGGCTTTATTGCAAATGTTGCACACAAATGGACGCTTTGTGGTGTGCACAAGCATATGGTTCTTTAGTACATTTTTATTTCGACATTTTCTGCCGCAAATTTTACACAATTTTGAATTTTTATCAATTTCTATTGAAACTTCTTCTTTTAATTCAGGTTCAATCGTAAGAGGTTCAGTTTTGATTCCAGTCAAAGGTATGTCCTGTACAAGGCCAGAATCAAAACATTTGTAATCAATCTTATCTTCAGGGGCAATCACGTGTAAATTTCGCATGTGTCGCCGCAGCGAGCTACTTTGGCTAAAGTGATAGTTGCAAACTTCGCACACAAACCTTTTTGTCATGTGTGTAAAAAGATGCCGACGAAGTCTGGAGCGAACGTTGAAGCTTTTATCACATGTACTGCACCTGTAACAGCGAATCTTAGATTGATTCTTTGACCTTTTCAATAAAGAATTACTTTCAAAGCTTTCCTCCTGAACTTCACTCGATGTACTTATTTCACCAGGACCCAAACATAGTTCCTTTTTGTATTCTGAAACAGTATCTGCAATAACTGCAGAAGATTCGCCGTTTGATAAAAGTACTTTTTCAGGATGATCGCTGCATATATACTGGGATATTTCTTGAGAGTTTATCCCGTGCTTATCTGTTAAGTGATTATGCAGCAAATTATGTTGAGTGAAGCGGTGCTTGCAAAGTGTGCACGACAATGCAGCGTGCGCAGTTTGAAGATGACGCTGCAGCCTTACGTGCTGCTTGTACCCTCTGCTGCAGAGGTGGCATTTGAAGGCCAGAGTCGTGATGTGTACGGACATGTGATTTTTCAGCAAGTAAGATTTTGAAAATTTTTTTCCACATTTTTCGCAAGTATGAGAAATGTTGTCGATTTCTGAAAAAATTTCATGTTTAGATTCGGAATTACGGGATTCATTTTTTGAAATTTTTGAAGAAGCATCATTCGCATCTGTATTAGCGGCATTTTTATGAGAATTCTTGTGTTCTTGCAATCTCGATAATATTCTGGTGGCAAATCCGCAAACGTGACACATGTACAATTTAATATTTCTTTTCGGACTATTCTCTGAATCAACTTCAACATCATTTTTTATTCTCGCTTCAGGTTGCTCGAAGCTGCAATCCAATTCTACTTTCACAAATTCATTTTTGATATTGATACCTTCGTTAATTAATCCTTCGTCGCAATTATTATTGATGGTTTCATTACTGCACGCTACATCTTCAAGTTCTTGTTTGATAAATGAACTATCATCACATTTGCCGGTTGCCATTGTAGATATTCCAACCCGGGAAGTTTATCAGTTAACCTGAAAAATAAATATACATATAAATATAAAATGTAATACAAACACTTTTTCGCAATACAGTAAAACCCCGTTAATTCGCACCTCAATAATTTAAATTCGTTATAATTCAAAATTTTTCAAATATACAATCCCAAAATGTTAATTTCTTACTTAATTGACCATGATCATTCAATAATAACTGATTGTAATTCCAAATAATTTTTAGATCCTTGCACCATAAATCAACACATTTTAAGTCATAAAATTACAATTTTTTTTTAACAATTTATAAAAATTAACAATGAGAGGGACTTTTATTTTGCGCGCACCGGTGTGGGTGCGTTTACGTTTTTCATTGTACCTTGTGGAATCAACTTTATCTATACATATGTGGTGGGTGTGAAAGGCCACCCCCTTGGGTATGTCTTCCATGAAGATGGATAGATTAACTGGATGGATAGATCTCTGCTGTTGCTGATGAGGTGAAAGTCGCGATGGTTTGACAGTATTTATTCAAATTTAGACAAAACAAAGTAACAATTATCATAATAAAGGCGTACAGTAAATGAAGAATAAAATCGCCAGAGCTTCCGCTCGATAAGTAGCTTCCCGAGAAGTGAGGCTTCGATCGGGCAGAGCTTCCTTATCGGAGAGTCCCGAAGGAGTGAGATGATGTGTGTGGTGCTTCCTCCTTCTTATAGTCGCTTTGCCAACGGAATTGCGCGGTTTTTTTGCCTCGTGCCGATGCAATTCCGCTGACTCCCGCGGAATATGGTGACCTCGTGTTCATGATCCACGATCCGCGGCTGTCATAATTTGATGCGTTAGCGAATTCTCCTGGTGTTGACCTGCTTTGTCCGGCCCCGGCCGGGTGCCTGGATGTTGGCGCGTGTTTCTCGGGCATGTGTCATCACCCCCTGGCATGTAGGTACGTCCATGTGCCGTCTAGATTTGCGGCTATCTGTATGGTGGAATGGTCTCTACACATATTATATGGCAAACCCTCAAATCGGGGAGTCCTATGCATCTTTTTTTCAGTTGGCTGCCTAGATATGTGTTGATACTTTTAGTTTGCACTAATTCCTTGTACTTTATGCATTTTTCACTTTTTAAAATTCTTCTTTGTTGTGTTTGTGTTGTTAAAAAGTTTGATTTTTTTTGTAAGTTATTACTGACTTATCTTATCATGTCACATATTTATGGACAATTGTGTTTCTAACAACTGTGCTGCGTAAAAAATTCATTCCCTTCAATACAAGTCAAATAAAATGGTAAAAACCTTCTAAAAAAAATATTTTAAATTTTTGCGAGGTTTTATCATTTTATTTGACTTGTATAAAAGAGAATAAATTTTTCTTAAACGATTAAGTCACTGTAATGATAGTTCAACTTTTTGCAAAAAAAAAGTCAGACATATTGAAAAAAAAATTCAAAATTGCATATTTCCATAACTATTTACATATATTAGAATGCCACCAGTATAAATTGGCGTGCGAGGGGGGGCTTCCCTGTCGCGAAACAGAAGTTGCACGGGTGTAAATTTATTACACAATACATAATATACAGAGTGGCAGGTACATTGACAAATATATTTTATGATATTATAATAGAAATTTGGTTGGGCAACACTAAAGAAACAAACCAGTAATGGCGGCCGCTCTGTCTAGAGTACTGTCAGACGAAAATATTGGTCCATTATTTGCTTTTTCAGCTTCGCAAAACTTTACAACTTCATTGGCAATTGTTCTTGCACCATCCCAGGCTGTTTAGTACGTTTTGGACATAATTCAGTTTATATTGGAAATCAAGATGTCACAGTTATACGAGATTGAACTGAATGACAGGGCGATGGGGCGGGTTTTAGTTCCAATGTGGCTGCACGCCGACTTACGTTGGGCAAGCTCTAATGAGATGATGGTTGCTGGAATATTTTCCACTCATTATGGAGGCAGGATTGCACCTGTCAAGTTTTGCTACTGACTATGAGACACCCTGTAATACAAAATAAAAGGCAATGTTTGTATGTGTATCCGCTACAGATTAACTATCGGACAGATTTACGTACTTTTTTGCAAAATGATCCGTGTTGTCCGGAGAAGGTTTACAGTAGGGAATGCAATCCGGACTATCCGTAATCCGAAAAATCTGGATATCTGCACATTTTTAGCACTAGACCTCCAAATCCGGATTATTTGAGTAATAAGAAATTTTGACAAAAAAAAATCGAAACGAGCGAGTTTGCTGTTCGTACGTCTCGCGAGTGTCGAGTCTATTGGCTCAAGAGGTTAGCGGGGCGCGGCGTGGGACGCGGGTCGAGCAAGTGTGTGAGGCGATTATGTGCAACCGAATTTTCAGCAGGTTTTTAGATGCCTTATTATTTTTGAGGTCACATTTTATGTATATTTTATTTACATTTTTATGTTGATTTAAGTGAAGTTAAATTGTTTTGTTTCTTTTGTTTGTGTTTAATAATTGACAATAAGTCTATTTGTCTTTATTTTTGTTCTTCAGAGTTTCTTTTAATTTGTACCTGTTGATTATTTTATTAACGTTACTCAGCATGCGAGTCACAGACTGATTATCTTAATAAGAATAACACTATAATTACGGTATTTAATTATAATAGTTTGAATAATTCCAAATAAAAAAAAATTCTAAAAAATCATTTGATTCGTTTTTCATGTGCTTTTTTTATCCATAAAATCTGTAATATCCAGATTGCAACAAAATCTGTTCTTAAAAATCCAGATTTTAAAATAGAATGGATTTGCATTCCCTAGTTTACAGGTATTGAAATCCTTGATCTGACAAGTAGGAACAAAGTTAGGGGTGTAAATATTTTATTTATCTAAGCTATTCATGTAAATACATATACTTAAGTTTAGCAATAGCAAAGCATTGCATTAAAAAGAATATTTCTTGAACGAACGATTTATAACTTTGTGGTGACGTATTTAATAATTAAATAAAACACAACTTGGTATACACCACTAAATAATTTCTTTATTCAATATGAATAAAGAATACAATGTATACTAAATGAAATGATCACCATATAGACTTAAAATTAACGAGGGCGTTAATTAAAAATTTGCCAACCATTTGCTGGAACATAACCATACTTTTGACATCAATTAAGTTCTTAAAATATTACATAATAACAGAAATAATAGACAGTTTTAGATAGTTTTGAAGTTTTAAAAATAATAACAAATAGCAATATAATAAATAGCCAAATTCAATTTCCTAACAACCTTATTCTTAACACTTTCCTAATTATAAATAATAAAAAAACTAGCCCATAAAAACTAAGTTTTTATTATACTTCCTTTATCATTGAATCTGGTTTCGTAGTCATTACTTATTTGTATGCATTCCAATTTGAAAAACCATTTAAATTTTTGAAAAATCAAAAATAATACTATAATTATTAAATTTTTTTAAACATAAATTTATTACATAATTTTTATCGTCGCCACGATTCTGCCTACAAAGTTTCAGCTCGATTGGATCACGGGAAAAGGGTTAAAAATCGATCCACAGTTTTTCCGGCAGACAACAAACCGCAGACGCTACGAGTTAAAAGAAAGGAAGTAAAAAAGCAACGTCGACAACAAATCTTTTAATTATTCCCTCAAAACTCCCCCTTCCCCACATCTATTTACTCTGCTCACGCTCCACTGCCCTTGATAATTTTAAGTCTATATGATGATCATTTAATTTAGTATACATTGTATCCTCCTGAGAAAGGAAACTTCATTCCCGTAACATATAGAGGTGCTTTATTCATATTGAATAAAGAAATTATTTAATGTTGTATAACAAGTTGTGTTTTATTTAATTATTAAAAAGAATTTGGCTCTATACTCTAATAAAAAAATTGTCTCATTACCAACTGTGACATCTTTAAGGTACTGATACACAGGCTCATTAGTGGCATGTGAGCATGCGCATTATTGAGTTTCTTGAGCCATTGCTTCTTAGTAGCATGTGCGTACGCACATTGCTAGTAATAGTAAACCGCCAGTTGATTTATGAGCATGCTCATTTGATTTGCGGGTGGAAGGGGTATATTTTGAGCATTTGTTAACAGGCTTGCTAATGTCATTCGCAGCTAGTATAGATTAATCAATGCAATCTTCTCAGTCCACGACAAATGAAACAAATATGGCGCGTTGGGGAGATGACAAAACATTACTTTTCGTGACTTATTATAGAAATCACGAATGTCTGTGGAATACTCGGTCTTTATTTAAAATACATGAATGATTTAAATCTTACAATAAAAATTATAAAAACTAAAATCAAAAATGTGCGGAAGGAAACTGTTTTGATTTATTGGTTCACTTGAATTTCCTATTTCAGTTTGCAAGGTTACCATTTTTGATAAGAGGGTCTCTATTCTATGACAAGAGCATGCCAGTAATAAGCATGTATGTTTGATTGTTAGCTTTGAACATGCTTAAAATAAGCATGCTAATAATGAGCAAGTGTGTACAGTTGTTAGAGCATGCTAGTTTGGGCATGCTAATAAGCATGGTCAAAAGTAAGCAAGTGTATCAGTACCTTTATACTGTTTCATGGGATGACAAATTTCAATCATAGTAAGCGATTGTGTAAGTAACGCGAGGTACAAAAATACTAGTGATCAGGGGCGTGCAATGGGAACATTGCAGCATAACCAATTATTTTGAAAAAAAAATCGGGAACATTGCAGCATAACCAATTATTTTGAAAAAAAAATCGGAATACAACATATATTTCGTAATATTTCTATCACAATTGTTATCATAGCACTCATATTTTGATATATCATAAAAAAATGTAGCATAAATATTTGATTTCTATTTTTTCCCAAAATATACGTTTACAAAAAAGTCATGTTCCCATTGCACCCGCCCGCTAGTGATCCAACGAATACTACTTTCACGAATCCAAATATCAAGCCTACTATTTGACGAATACGAATAATTCAATAAGGTAATAAATAATACACCACCCGTCTTTTTTAACTAAGAGATTTAATAATTAAAACTTACCACTGGAAAATTTTTGTTCAAAAAGCACAACA
>JADDOH010001325.1:0-172166 GCA_016648135.1 Agrypnia vestita | reverse complement strand
CACGAGCGTAATATTTCAAATCAATAATTGGACGCAGTTACGCGAAAAGGATCTGAAACTGGTGCTAAATATCGATATTATCGGCATGTAAAAAAGAACCAGGCAAAAAACAAATGTTTACAATTTTTATCACTCTTAGAATCAACCCACATATACTGCAGGTTAATTTTATTTTCATCGTTAACAATCCAACGTTCCTGGTTCACAACCAATAATCAACAATTAAAAAAGTATTAAATAATTCTTTACACAAAATCATACTTCCAATTAATTTTTAAACCAATACCCATGAAGAAATATCTTTAATTAATTGAATTAACTTTAAACGTCAATATCTCTAAAATGACTTTGTGTGGATTGGATCCTTTTCGCTTAACTACGTCCAATTATATAATCGTCTGGCACTTGACTGGATATATGAAAAAAATATTGGATTCTCTGGACAAAATGGTTAAAATCTTCTCATTCATTCCCCTGGTAGAGCAGTCCTGTGATAATGATGACACTCTCCGGTGCCATCTGCTCCGATCTGCACCGTTCCCGATGGCATCCTGGAGTGAGCCCTGATTACAGAATTCACCGTTCATGTTATCATGAGGCGGGTCCTCTGGATTGGATGGTATTTTAACCGGTGACACACTAACCGTTATTTGGGATTTGTATCTGATTGTATCGATGATTGGTAAATAAATTTTCACAATTCGACGGACAACCACAAGTACTAGTATATATACAGTTATATCTCAATTGCCAATCATCGATACAATCAGATACAAATCTCAAATAACAGTACCATGTGTAGCCGGTTGAAATAACGGTTTCAGCATCACTGCTCTGGACTCTACCTTGTACCACCAACCTCTCCATTGCATCCGAAGTGTAATATTTCAGTGTGCACATTTATAATGTTTTGAAGACTTGTAGGATAAATGGATGATAACGATAATTAATGGAACACAGGGTTTGAGAGTTCTACATAAAAGTCCACGAGGACATGTACGAGGAGATCAAAACTTAACTAACAATTTAAAACATATGTTGTCTATACCCGGCCAATACCAGGTTTTATAGTACTGCATGTTTTTGTATTTTAACAAAAAAGTTCAAATCTACAACAACTTATCAATACAAATAATGATAAAATACAATATAAAAAGATAATGACATCAACATATTAATATGTTACAAATAAAATAAAATACATTTAAAAAAATAAAATCAAATAGCATACGTAAAAAGTTTTTATTTAGTAAATGAAAATAACCCTAACAAGACAAGATAACCGTAAAACCCGAGATGATTATTTTGTTTAAAACTGAAAACTTGTAGAATTAATATACAAACTTTTAACTAACTTTGCTCGTCTTTCGTCCTGTTACTGTCGAATATGTTGAGATTCTTAAATTCCTTGAAACTTCAATTTAGTAACCGAGCATTCTTCAGGTAGTTGAAGAATTTTAGACTTTGTTAGCGGGAAAATGTCTGATTTGGCACAGAATACTTCAGCATAACTTGGTACATTTTTATTTCATAATTCTTGGGAGAACTTCTTCATGCAGTAATTTATATATATCGTCGCTGTATATATAATTAAGCCTATATGCCGTTTTAGTACATTCTGAGATAAACGAATGAAACTATTTTAAAAAATAATTGCACAGACTAGATTTATAAAAAATATTTTAAATAATTACTAGGCAGCCTTGCCAGATGAACGGCAATGTTTTTTTTAGTATATCTCTATTATTTATATGAAAAATTGACAAATTGATTCATTCATCTGAGAATGTATTAAACGACTTAATTATATATACAGCGACGATATATTGTATATTTTTGCGATGTATATTTTCAGTGTCGAGTTCAGTAGAGTCCATTAATTTTAGGTAAGCCTTTTGCATTAGTGTGAGTAACAGTCCGTTTACAAAATCTCGTAACATTCTTTTTTGAGTAAATGATAGACGCAAAAAAATATATAAATAGCATTTTATTTTCCTAACCTGAAATTGGCATATATGTATTATAAAAAAGTAACCCATAAAAACCAAGTTTTTATTATACTCCCTTGCTTTGTAAAATATAACAACAATTAAAGACGAATTAAAACATATAACAAAACACAAAACTTACAGTAATTTAATATATTTCTAAAATGTCAGATGTTTTGAGCTTTGATAGATACTTCATGCTTTGAAGATTAAATTCTAAAAACATTTGACAGTCAATTTAAATTTTCGACATTCGTAGTGAAGTACTTATTATGTATACCGACGGAGTAATTCAAATTTAGAAGATATTCCGCGACGTTATCGGGTCGCCGTTTCAAAATAATCAAACTTTTCTAATGATTCCAATTTGAAAAAACCAATAAATTTTCTAAAAATCCGAAATTATACTATAATTATTAATTTTTTTTAACGAAAATTTGATAGATCTTCTTGATCGTCGCCACGGATCTACTTGCCAAGTTTCAGCTCGATTGGATCACGGGAAAAGGGTTAAAAATCGATCCAAAGATTTTTGGATCGATTTTTAACCCTTTTCCCGTGATCCAATTGGACGGCAAGCCGGCAAGCAAGCAGACGCCACGAGTTAAAAGAAAGGAAGTAAAAAAACTATATTTCATTTTTTTAATCCCCAAATAATAATTATTTAGAAATCTATTCGTAACCATAACTAGAATCCAATAACTGATCTTATTTCGTTTTCAAAATTAGTATGATTTCAAAATTGTTAAATAAAATAAAGACTTCGACTTTATGTTTTTTTAATAAAATACTCTGAATTAGATTTTTTTTAATTTCATGATTGTTTTAAATATTTCAGTTTAAGTATAATTAAAACTTGTAAGTGTATCCACTATTGTAAGGCATATGTCATTAGTATTAATCAAAATGCTATTTTCTATGCAACAATGTCCATCACTAACGTTGCCACATGGCTCAAATAATAATGAGGTAAAGGAAGCAAAAAATGCAAAATTATCTATTTTATTTCCATCACTAATGTTATCAAGGCGCTACGCTACTCTGGATAGCGCTGTTCTCACAGCCTTAACTGGCGGCCGAAATATATAATAAAATTACGTTATTTTTGACGGATTATGGCTTTTAAAATAAATATATACGCGGGTATAATTGAGGTTAAATAATTTCGAATTCTTATAGTTAATTTTAATCAGATAAACTATAATCGTTTTTATCGGATTCCGAATCCTCGTCTAAATTCATATTAAATTGATTAAAGTCTGTGATTTCATCCACTTGAATATCCTTCTTCGCGTACTCAGTTTCAATTCCTTTTGTATGTCAGCAAACATTTTTCCATTCGCTGATGGTTATTTTATCAACTTTTTCCATTTTATCTTTATATAACTTATCTTTGTATAATTCTTCGAGATATTTAAATATATTTAAAACTATATCCTTTGTTTGACCTGAAAGCGATTTCTCCTTTCCTAATTTAAAAATATTCGTGATTTTGTAGTCATCGTATCTTTAAACGAAAAATATTAAACAAAGAAACGACCGCTCCGCTCGCCGGTCAGAGTGCTACTGGAGCGGCCAATGAAGTTGGTTTACGAATACAATATCACAATTTACGTGTTGCAGAGGGTATTACTCACACTAATGCAAAAGGCTTACCTAAAGTGAATGGACTCTACATCCTGATGTTTATCGATAAGTCATATATTATTTAATTAATAGCAGAAAGCAATCGGCTAACGTCAACGTTTTCAAATATTGTTCAGGCGATGGTAACGTAACATTTAGTTACACATTAGTAACGAAGTTATTAAAATGGAACTAAAAATTTATAAAAGTCGCGCGAATCCTGAAAAAATGTTTTTTTTCCAAAAGTATAAGTAGCACTTTTAGTTAGTTAGTTTTATTTTACTTCGTCATTAGTTTTATTTTGGATTATTATCAATTGCAGGACTATTCGGGGTTGCGTGGCAAAAAATATAATCTAAGAATATAGAACTTTGTAGCAGTGGCACTCGAAAAACTACCTATGGTGTCGATTTTCATGAAACTCATAAAAGTGCAATAACTTGAAAATTAACTGCGGTCATATTTTGATATTCTGGTCAATCTAATTGACCTATCGGTCCTCCAAGGGATGACAAGCGTTTGTTGATGGGTAGATTTTCACAGACAGCAGAATATAATGAATTGGTTTTCGAGTGTTCCGCATCCAGTATTTCTGATCCTGAATGGACATTTCTTCCACAATATCACTGAAAATGTCAGTCCATATTCTGACAAAACGTTGGAAAAGAGAGAGCCCATTCAGGGATAGAAAAAACCGATCCATAATGTGTGATATATTTTATGTTTGTAAATTCTTTCATTATTCTTACATTTTTTAGATGGAAAATGAAATAAATTTGATGTCATCAATATTCTTACACTTTTGCTATGGATACAAGTCTAGATATAAGTCGATGTAGGAAAATAAATAATCTTTTTATTAAAAATCTTATCAGATTTTAATGCTAGCCAGATAATTCAGAGGTACATGGCAGAATAGCCAAACATATTATTTGATATTTCCTTTAAATTTATTTAAAAGTTTATATGTTCCTAGGTAGGCTCAATGTAAACAATAAATTACTTAAGTAGAGAACGTTAAAAAACATACTAACGTCGTCCTTTATACAAAATAGTAAATGAATACAGTCACGAAAAAATTATAATTACAAATAAACACTCAAATTAGTCCAACATACCGTTAAACAATAAATAGCCCACCTCAATGCAGGTTATGGTAGTGAGCAGGTATTATCAGTATTACCGTCATATACAAATCAATGAAATATTTAAATAGCCAAATAAAAACGGTCAGCATCCGTACGTATACAGTATTAAACGTCTCCACAGCCCTTATTTATTATAGATACACTTACGAAACTTGCCTTTTGATATTGATTCCTTGCCGTTGCGCCCTTAAATTACTACCTATAGATTCATATCAACAGGGTTGTTATTTTCCATTGTGCCATTTACATGATATGTAGATCTTCACAAGCACAAACAGTGTTATGCAGTAACACACGTAACTTCCATTTAATTGACGCTTACCCTACCAATTATCGAGGTTTCGGTAGTTCCCCGCAATCCGCATATAGCCGAGGACTGGATCCCAGACTCTGACTGCGGGGTGCTAATGTTATTTCCTGTCATCCAGGGGCGTGCAATGAGTACAAGAAGCGTGACTTTTTCCTAAGCATATATTTTTAAAAGAAACCAAAATAAGAGATATTGCTACGGGGTCAACCTCTCTGCACCTGACAATTTGTCTCAGGGGAAATTCTACATTTTCGTTTCGAAAAAGAAAAAGAAAATTGCTTAACAAAGAATTATATTCTGGTAATTTAAAACTAAAAGAAAATCTTAGCGGTTGGGAGTTAGGTACAACAATATCACGTGATGGCATTAACAACTCGCGGTAAGAAGTCGAATATGATATTTAAGTTGATATTTAAGTCTCGGTAAAACGTCGAAAATGACGGTATAAATAAAATAGTGGGTGAGAACGGAGGGAGATAGATAACGGAGAGATCCCTAAAACACAATATACAATGATTTAATATTGCTTACAATTTTTGGAATCTCAATGACTACCTATCTTCAAATTAAAAACTTTACCAGAAAAAAGAAGTGATTCTGACAGTACGGTTCATTACATAGCGTACCGCCATTACTGCCACTATCAAGAAGCGATTCTATTAGTCGATTCCCACAACGCACCGTAGACCATAGAAAGTTCTCTTATGTGGTCGTGTCTACTCGCGTGGTACCTAGTAGCTGCAACATCGCAATATATCTCGTAATATCCCTATCTAAATTTTTTTTTTGTATTTTTTCCGAATATATGTTTAAATAAAATTCATTCATCTTGTTTTCACTGCACGCCCCTGCTATCATCACCCTGTTGTCTCCGCACATTTCTCCTCGAAACTTTAAAAGTGAATTCTCTTCCCGGAGACAATCTGAATCTGGGACGTATGAGGGTTCATCAACCCTTTGATCTCTCCCAACTAAATTTCTTGGCAATAATTTTTCATACTGTTACGGGACGTGGCTTTGGGAGGCAAATGAAAACACTTAATATTAATTTAGTTTTATTTATTACCAAGACACGAGTTAAATTTTAGGACCGTTCTTAATTTTACAGTCGCTAAATGTCTTCCGAATATTCCACACTTATTATTGAATTCTTCCTTAATTTGCACAAATTAACGCTGTCCTTATTACTTACATCATTTCTGATAAAACTGAAAAGTTTCTACGAGCAAACAATATTTGCTCGTAGAAAATTTTTCGCCCCGGTATCCTTTAGTCACTTGCGCTGATCACTTACTAATATCGCGAATCACTGATCACACTGGTTCGCTCGGGAGTATCACGCAGATATCACCCTGTTAACATCACAAACTAAATTGCCTGCGCCCACATCGCGTGACTCCTTATATAGTAAAAATTCCCCCGAAAGGTTTATTCTAGAGGTAACGAGAAGCTCATAGTTAATTCTAGATTATTTTGATGTGTGTTTTACTAAGACCATGGAATGTCGTAGAATCTGTAAGACGGATTCTTCGGAAATCAACCTAAACAAAAATTTTATAGCCACAAAGCGCGGGTACACATTTTCTGACTTAGTTGACCTGGGAACCTACATGCCTGTTATGTCGTGCGGAGAATATGAACTTCGTTCATCTTGTAATCGCTTATTGTACTATACTTATATTGTATAATGTATTAATATTTTATTTTAATGTATTATTGTAAATTGTAATTGTAACTGTACTAATCACCTTGTCCTAAATGACTATACATTAGGGTCATTCTGACCTGTCGATAGTCTTTAAATTAAAAATAAATAAAATATAGATAATTGAATTAAAAAATTAGATATAATAAAATTAATCAACTAATCTCTATTTAAAAAGGCACAGAGGAGTGTAACATGGACTCGGTATTTATTCACGAGTGGTCTTAAAATTTTTCAGTGCCTTTCTCCACCAATGATAAATGTACCCAAGTGTGAAAATATTTGCAATTTGATTAACATTCCGAGCATACGCCTGTTTATTATTATTATATACACGACCTCTTTTGAGAAATTCCAAACAGGAAGTTCCATTTTTAAATTTATTTTCCTTCCTTTCTAAGAATATTGGTTTCCGCACCGTCAGAAGAGTACAAGGTGACGCGACCTAACTGTGAATAATTTGAATCAATCATTTATTCATCCCAATTATAATAATTTCGTTCTCCGTCCGTCCGCCGTGTAACGCCCGTGACTTCTTTATAGTATAAACACTTTTTTTTTAAATAAATAAATACTTATTCTTTAGGAACCGACGTGTAAATGTACCGTCATTTTTAACGGGTTACAGCAGTTATTATTATGTTAAAATCCTTAAAATACTATCAAACACATCACGCTAGTAAAGTTTCGAGTCAAATGACGACGCAAATTTAAAACGTTGTAGTGTGAAAATAATGTCCCTTTCTACACTTGTATTTTATCAATGTAAAGTATGTATTTATGAATGTAATGCTAACTATAATGGGTTGTCAACAAAACCGAAATTTCGATTATCAACAATAGTTGATAAAGACCCCAGTGTTGACTTTAACTAATTAGCTTACCATCACCCCTACGGTGTGATGGTAAGCTAGTTAGTTATTAGGTAAGCTAGTTAGTTAGTTACTAGTTATTAGTTAGTTATCCATTTATACAATTCTCAACTCATTCACAAATCTTCTCGTACATGGCAAGTCTTCGATTACTGAAGCCAACAGTTTCATTTTCAAAAATCACTCGAGATTTTTCGCGGACGTTTTTACCTTTAAGATCAAGATTTAGTTTTATAAAAACGTATTTCGAATACAATAATCTTGTATGTTCATCTTGTTTTTAAAATTATTATGAAATTTTCATTTATTACACGCATATATATAAATTGTCTGCGTAACGTGTTTCTTAGACTCATTTATTTTTTCGTCGTTTAAAATATTTTTACTTATTTATCTTTTCTAGGTTAGCGGGTACATGAATGATCTGCCCCCGTGAAATGCGCAGCGGGACAAATGGTGTATTAACTTAATCCGTTGTGTGCGGCTGTTGAAAATTAAAAAAATACAACAGGTATCTCTCGGCAGAGAAGCGGAATTGATGTAGATAAAATTTCAAAACCTTTTAGATTCGTAATCTAGACAGGAATCTATCTACCTTTATATAAAGTATATTTTTAAACTTTATTTCTTTATTTATTGAAGGAAACAAACAGTACAATTCAATACATAATTATATATACACATGCTGGTATTTCATACAAAGTCGTAAGGGCACAAGCATAATCCATAAAAATACAGTGTTAAATGCCCGTTGTATGTATAAAAGGAAACACGCTTCCAGGACGCCCTTTCTTATTCCCGAACAAAGCGGAACGTTGTCTTGGCGGATTTATTTACAACCCGGATAAGAATAACGAGCATTCTTCTTTCGGGTTAAATGGGCAAAGGACTGATTTATCGCGAAATGTATAGGAAAACCAGTGTTCGGAAGCGAGAAATTCGCCATAATCTATTCAACCGAAATAAAGTCATGCGCGAACAGACAATCCGCAATTTATTTAATCCATTTATAACACTCAGTTTAATCCGCAAATATTAGCCAAAAATAAAAGGTAATGAAAATATGATTCGAGGAATTGTTTGCCGCAGAAATTGAGCGCGGAAAAATAAAGCGACGACAATTTTCGTGAAAGCTTCGCCTGAAAGGAAATAGATGTCGCACGTATGTAAAATTCGGGCGTATGAAATGTGGGCGATTCGAGTTTTAGATTCTAGGAAACTGTACTCTCAGTTTTATTAATATTACATAATGTATGATATTCATGCCGCTAACAAATAAAAAAATAAAAATTTTGATATGAAAGACGAATTTTGACTTACGATTTTTTTAAATCGTTGAGCCGCCATTCTACAAACATAACAGATATTTACAGAAAAAATTGATCAAAATTTAATAAGTAGGTACTACAGGAGTTACACGGTACACGATATAGTAGTAAGTACTACATCGTGTACCGCCTCCGCAAGATTTTTAAAAATCTATATAGTATCTAGGTGTAATAGAGCCGATCCGCAATAATTAAATCAATCATAATATACTTCTAAGAAAGCTGCGATACCTGGGTAGTTTACACCTTACATCAATAATCGAAGTCAAGCTATGGTAATAAAGGGCACAAATGCAAAAATCTACAAAAATATTAAGTCATCTTGCGATTGCTTGTTGCTGCAAGAAGATTCTCAACAGATTCTCAAACTATTGCGAAAAAAAAACATTTTTTTAAAAATATTACCAAATGTCATGTCAGTTCATTTTTAAAAAAATACTCTCTTATGACTATAATTTAAATATACTAAGACACGTAACATCTAAACCCAAGTGGGGGATCTCGGTTTCATCCTAGACTCTAAACTAACCTACATCCCGCATATGTAGTCTATAATTTCTAAGGCCAATCAATTCTTTGGATTTATTGCTAGAATGAAATTCACATTCCAATCACCGTTCAGTTTAATTATGTTGTGTTTTTCTTCGTTCAGAGTCAACCACTTGAAATTCGAATTACACACGGAAAGCGAGCGAGAAAATAGTGAAATGGTTGGATTTTCTAATTGCTTCGATGTTTCCATTGTGATACGCGGTTTATTATTAATATTATTTGTATTAGGAATGTAATCATTATTATTATTCCATGCGGTTGGAGAGCATTCGACTTCCCGGCAAAACGCATATATATATATATGTATGTAACTGAAGATCGGTAGGTACCTATTGATCTTCATTTGATTTGAATTGTTAAAATGGAACGTTTAAATTTGTGTGAAAATTCTTTCACAAACATCTGACAATCGAGCTATTGAGAAAATTATAATATACCGGTGATAAAGTTTCTAATATAAAATAATAGCTTTTATGTATGTATATATATATATATATATAATACTATAAAATATTATACATATATATATATATTATATATATGTTATTTAGGCCCGAGTTCCATAATATTTATTAAGAAATAATAGATGCAATTTAGAGAAACCCCAAATCTCAAATAATAAAACTGAAAATTAAATGCTGGAACCTGGATTCGACCGATTCGGATATATATATAATATATATATATATATATATATATATATATATCTATATATATCTATATATATATATATATATATATAATATATCTATATATATGTATATATATATATATATATATATATTTTATCATATATATATATATATATTATATATCTATATATAAAACGGTAAGAGAAGTGATACATGTAATAAAATGTAATAAAACATCTATGTACATACTAGGTACAATTAACGCTTAAAAAATCTTCAATCTTCGTCTGCCGAAGCAAGCCTTCCCGCTTACGAGCGGCTAGATCACGTACTTTTTTAAGGACAGATATTTGATACTGGTCGCTTTCAGCTTGTGTTTCAAACCAACGCAAGGCAATATCTAAGCAAGTAAACGCTTCAGAAGCACCAATTATGTGTTCATCTTCATTATCTGAACTTGTAGTTGATGAGGTGCTAGCGGTGGCGTCTGCCTTATTAGTCATGAGGTCTAAAATTTCGCTATCCTGCATAATTTGGTACCTGGGATCTTCATCGGCGATATCCATCCATTGTTGAACCTCT
Source organism: Agrypnia vestita (assembly GCA_016648135.1). Lineage (NCBI taxonomy): Eukaryota > Metazoa > Arthropoda > Insecta > Trichoptera > Phryganeidae > Agrypnia > Agrypnia vestita. The sequence goes on along the minus strand of JADDOH010001325.1, from coordinate 161,423 downwards.
TCTTCATCACATTCGTGGCAATCGAGCTTTTTAGCATATCTATCATTTCAAACGCATCTTCCTGTTTCTCATTTACACATACCCTTTGAGGATTTTCCACTACACACAAAACTTTATTCCACGCTTTTTTCAAGTTCTGCACTTTTACACTGTCCCATGCTGCCCTCATCATGTAGGACGCGTCTATCGAATCAATTTTCTTACGATTTGATCAGGCTTTCTTCTCCCTCCTCTTCTATTTACAAAAGTAACTTACGTAACAATTATTTTCTGTAATACCGTTTGAAAGTCTCAATAACGCCTTGGTCCATGGCTGTGATAATGAAGTCACCTAAACGTTAGGTGGAAGAAACATGACATTTATTAACTCGTCTTTTTCATTTTAGATGTCACATGATGGATGAGTTGGGGCGTTATCAAGAAGCAATATTTTTTTCTCTCTTTTATCATTTATCAATTGATGGGCCTTTACAGAGGGCATAAAAGTTTCTGTAAACCATTCCATGAAAATTGTACTATCCATCCAAGCACTCTGCGAAGTGTAAACGATTGGCATCGCAGACACATATCGAGTTTGAAATAACGTGGTTTCTTACTTTTACCAATTACAAGCATGGGCAATCGGTGGCTGCCAGTAGCGTTAGTTAAGTTTAAATTTAGTTTATCGACTAGCGGCTACTTGGAAGTGACATACCAGGACAATTAACAAGTCGCGAATAGGGCATGAGCATTGTAGCGCAGGAGGCGGGAGGGAGTAGGCATGCGCGGATCGGGCGGGCATAGTAGTTCGGATAAGCGGTCATTCGGTTGATCGACGTTCGGATAATCGACGCTCTACTGTACTAATAATCTTAGTTTATCCTATTTCTGCTAACTTGTAGGTATTGAATATATGCATATATGTATATTCAATACCTACAAGTTAGCAGAAATAGGATAAACTAAGATTATAAGTAAATGTACTACTTCTCTTACTGTTTTTTTTTTTGTATTATTCTATACATCTTAACTAAACTATTTTATTTAAAATGGTCTATAAGTTAAGTTAAATAACACTGGTCTTGTGTAGAAGAACTACAACATTTTATTTATTTGATTTCATTATTAAATTAGAAAACTATTTTCAAAACGATTCAAAAACTTCACTTCTGCGTCTACCTGTTCGTCCTCGTTGTTTAACCACCATAGTATATCGGAGTGTGTAAATACGCGGGAATTAATTGATTTTATTCTCGTCCGTGATCCTAGATGCTTTGTCCTGTTACTAATACATTTCACTGGCGTGGGCGACAGTTCGTTCAGCCATTTACCATTTGATGTGTTGAAATGTTACAGCTTGTACCATAGGTTCACCGAGCTAACAGAGATCCTATTCAGTAGGCATCATCCACCGAAGGAATTCCTTTCTGATCCTCGTTTTGAAAGAATGCTCGGAATACTATTTTACAATTACAATTTTTTTGTTATATTTTTGTTTGTTTTTGTTGTGAGAAACGCGGGATCGATCCATTAGGAATGTTTGCCCTCTCAAGTAAGAGTTTTATTCAAAACCCGAATGAACCATTGATACTTGTCCTGATAATGTTGATTCATCGTCATTTACAGGGTCCCCATCTTCCGAAGTCCATTCCTCGTACCAATACACATTACGAGAGGAGCAGTATTACATTATACATTATATTATTATAAGCCACAATAAAAAAATTTCACATTGCGACATTTTTTTAATTCATGGCGCAATTACAAACAATTTGTTCAACGTTTATTATATTTTATAAAATGTATTTATCACATATGTATTATGCCTGAGCGATCTCATTTCTATTGCATTGATTTTCGTTCCTCTTTTTCCAGCAAGGCCGCTCTTTCGCCTAAGCTGATATTTTTGTATTAGCAATTATTACGCGTGCATATAATTTTTCAAGGAGTTCAAAAGGGATAGCAGTCTATACCAAAATGGCGGGCATGAGTATAGTTTCCATCTGCGCGGGCAAAACGTGCACCTGGAAAGTATGCTCGGCTGTTGCGGAGTGGTACTAACGTAGTATGTTTTCCAGTTATTATTTTTGTATGCGGTGTTTGAAAATATACTCGATTTTTGCCTACTTGTAAGGTGTACTTTCCTCAACTGACGCGTGCAATCCGGATCGGAATATATACTCGAGTATTGCGTAGCTCTGCGCACTTGTATAGTATATGTAGGCACTTTCAATAAACGCGTTAGGGGGCTAGTAAAAGGCTTGTTATAAAATATAATTAATTAAATGAAATTATATTTTCATGGATTCTATGATGGAATCATAACACCATATATCGCAGACATGACTAGGCGTCGCATTTTTTATTATAATTCACGAATGTCAATCAATTTTTTTTGTATGAAATTGAATATTTACGGCACTCGAACTATCCCACGATTAGCCAAACAAGTTGGCGGCCGTTTGAGAAACCTCTGACATTCGAAACAAATAATGAATTTGAATGTTATCGCTTCCTCTAGTTGGTGTACGGACGGGACTTTACGCTTTTAAAATGTGCAGAGGGACGTTGCCCGTGTAACATATATATATATTTTTTAAATAGAGATGCGAACACGGAATTCGTGTCACATCAATATTCTTACTGTTTTCAAATTAAGCTAAACGCTTGTTCTATGAAAATAGGACTAACTTGCTTTCTGGAGTGAGATTCGAACCTGCGACCTTTGGATCACGAGGCGAGAGTCCTAACCACAAGACCACCAAGCTACTCTAACATTATTACATGTATTTCTGTGTTTAAATGAAACAAATAACTTGTTCGAAGACAAAGCTGAAAGTTTTGTAAGAAATTAGACGCCACGCGGAATGCTGTCAATTTAAGTGTATTTGCTGGTTCACTAATAGCTGGAAACATTCTACATTTTAAGTGGTTAACTATTTCCGGCGCCAAACCGACTTTTCTAGTCAGCTCGTCAGATTTTCTCTATTTTTATTTATTTCTTTCTACTTCTTTCAAGAAATGTAATAGTTAGTGGGAAAGTTAAGTTAAGTATTCTTGTATCAGACTAGATGGATATTTTTTTTAAATTTGTCCAAAAATATTAAGCTGTTGTATTTACTATTTCACAGATATTAGCGTTTAATTGGTATTTATGTGACGTGTCGAATACAAAATTTATTTGTTATCAGTTTGGTAGACTGCTTAATTTGGTTTTGAGTGAAATTTTTATTATGAATAATAAAACTAAAAAAAAAATAGCTCAATAGGGATCAATGGAGGAAAATCTGGGGGTCGTAAAGTCAATAGTATTGTTGATGATGATAATGATGATGATGATTATTATGACGGAATTACGTTATCGTTAGATTTTGATACAAAAATATCCGTAAATGTCGAAGATTCCGATTATTGAATAGAAAAATGTAATATTGGTTATGTTCGTAATAGTTCTAAATTTGCACATACAGCTTGATCATTTACTAGGTTTTCATAAAATACTCTTACTGTTAGCCGAGTCCATGTGCAGATGTATATATACCCTGCGTATAGGCGTAAAAGATGACTCTGTTAAAAGCTTCAATAACCGAAAAGCGTGTATAAGAAGATGTATGAATTTGACCGAAGCAAAAGTAGTGTGCCAGGATAAAGTAATGTGGCTTTATATCCCACCCCTGCGGGGAAACTGCGTCATGAACATGAACATATTAAGAAAATAATCAGAACTTTTTTCTATATCATTTGAAATGACACAATTTACGCATTTGAACGTGTCCCGTATACGGCAAGATATACGCCACTTAAATAAATCTTGTACGCAGCTATCTAGTACCTTGCTTTTTACAAAGGTCTTCTCTTTATTCTGTAATCTCTTGTAGCCACTTTTTCTAGTGGGATTACTTGACAAGCGATATCTTGAGTCTTGGGAAATTGATAACTTGTGCCGAAAATAAAAAGTATTTTATTAGGTAATACTGAAACAAAATGTACGAAGTTGGATTACCCAACCTATTAATGCGTACATACTCAGTCAATAAAAAATACTCACACTTTTAATAAAGTAAGCCGTACCTATGCACGATTATTTCGAATAAATTTTGTAATTTTTCGATCAATTTAATGTCGACTGGTTTTAGTACTATAAATCAGAACGTAATAACGATTGAACAAACAATCCATTCTTTAATATATCCCTTTTTTCAATGTCTCCCTGTCAATCACCATCCTCCGCTCTGAGTCCGCACCACCGCCCGACAATTGATTTATTTGCATATTTTATTTTATGGATCAGTTAGTGCGTGTCCGTAGCTTCCTTCTCCCAGCCTTCCACCTTTCCAGTCACCGTGCAGGCGACGTCTTCGAAAAATTGGAGGATGCAATCGGGTCTTGGTCTAATCGTGGACAATCTATCTCCAATCCTTAATGGTTTCCAAATTGACGTATTAGCTTAGCGCTATCTGTCCATGATGTACTAAGCATTCGCCTTCAGCATCAAATTTGAAAGGCCAAACTTCTTTCTGATCTTGTTGTCCACTAGTGATGGTTAAACCGTTATTTTAACCGATTACTCGTGGTACAGTTATTTGAGATTTGTATCAGATGGTTTTCCGTTGAATTGCGAGAAATCAGTTACCAACTATCCATACAATCCGGTACAAATTTCAAATATCGATTATTGTAGAACCGGTTAAAATACCATCACTTATGTCCACGTTTCCAGTTCGTAGAGGCACGCTGATAAACAAAATATCAAGACACTTAATTAAATGTAGTAAAGTAAGTAATAAGAAATCATTTTCCTCGCAGTTTTCTTTTAAAACAAGCACGGAGTGAAGCAAATTTTAAACGACAGTAAGGGGGAATACCTACGAAGCGCGAAAAAAGGCAATTTTTGTGATTTTTTTAAGAAAACCTATATAAATAATAGTAGTGGTATCATTTCTACATGAAAGTACATATTTTTAAGAATATGTTAAATTAAAAAATATATATATATTCAACATTGGCGGAAAATTATTAGGTTCTGTCGACTGCCGAAAAAAAAGGTCCTCCGCGGTGACCACTCCCATTTCGTCTGTAATTAACAGAAAAAAAAAAACAAAAATATTATCAAAATTAACACTAAAATTAAGTCTTTGACGCAGGGGTTTTTGAAAATATAGATTTTTGACAGAATGGCGGACGTTTGAATTTAAAATAGCGTTTTTTAGGAAAAATCGGGTTCATTATGCCGATAAAAAAAACCTGTGTCACTTTAAAAAATCCTACGACAAAGAGTAGATGTATAGAATAACCAGTAGAAATTTTAAGTTGATCGGTTCAGCGGTTGCCGAGATATTTTAGTCACCGATATTCAAAACATGGTTTCGAGTAAAACGCACACTGAATAAATCGCGAAATCTTTCAACTTATACAAAATCATCGATTCCAGGTCCATAATATAAGTCCTCCACCTTGCTTAGAATTCCCATATCATCAACCACTCTTCACAAACATAAAAGAAAGATGTGTAAAAAAACTTTTTTTTCCCATACTTTTTCCATGCTAGATTTTCCACACTAGACGTAATTTTTTCTTCTTCTTATAACTAAATAGTCTAATCATATCTACCATAAGTTATTTTTTATGTGATATTATTACAGATATTGTAATTTACATGAACATATAAATGTTTTCTATGTACCTACCTAATATTTGTTTTGTTAGATAAAAATAGAATTCGTATTTAAAAGCAAATGTTCTGAAATTTTCTGAATAAAATGTTTCCGTTTCTGGGTTTTATCTCAGAAACGGAAACATATTTTCTTTTTGCATTTCAATAAAGTTGTAGATATCGAAGAGATTTGACATGTTTCATAAATTTAATTGATTAGAAATTAATTTTCAATGCGGACGCGGAAGTAGGAATATTGAACCATCAGATGCGAATTATAATTTTTTTGTTAGTTAACTTTGTTAAAACCACTGGTAATGGTTAACTAAAACTTAAAGTTAACTAACAATCTGTTATAATGTCTAACCACAAAGTTAACGCTTTAAATATTAATAATATTATAATTATTTTTTTTGCATAAATACCAGTTTTATTTAGTAGACAATTTAAGTATGTCCAAATGGATTCTTCCATATGGAAGACTATTATAAGTCTAAAAAATCAAAATTACATAGCTGCGTTATCTTCAAACGGTACTGAATTTTAACAAAAAAATCAACATTATTGATTTTATTCATCACAAAAATAGTGAAATTTTATTTTTATACTAGTCGCAAACCCGTAAAAATCACGGGGCATAATAATATTAATAAATAACGACCCTTGCGTGTAACATGAGTCGCGTGCTGATTGACGTGTCACGCTTGGGCGCCTGCGCCTCATTAGCGGGCAGTCATCATCAGTGTTGTTGTAATTCCAACCTGATTCCAGCGAGTTACGGACAGACAGTCATTCGAAATTAGGATAGTTGATCATTCATAACACACGTTGAACACATATCCTCTGATCTTTTCATTAAAATGTTTTGGAATTAAAGATTATTATTGATTATCAATGCATTCCAGAGTAATTGGCTAATGCTCATAGCTAATTGCTACTGCTACGCCCTGCAGTAGCAATGGACATTGGGCAATGGGCATGTGGGCAATGGGCATAGACAATGAATGGCCTTTATCGGCTTAGTCTCTATTCTCGTACTGAGGAAACCATTTTGCATCTTTGGATGTTTACGTGTTTTATAATAATAAATAAACGTTGACGATTTTGAATTGAGTACCTATATATTGTGGTGCGAATTTTATTGAAATAACATTGATTAAATTTGAATCAGAATAAATAAATTAATACCAATTATTATATATATACCAGAAGATAGGTACCTAGTAGTTATTTTAACGTATTAAAAAAAAATTGTCATCCTTGGATGGTTACAGAATTATCAACGCTTTATATTATCATAGCTGCAACCCGTCAAAAATGAGGGAACATTCCACGGGTCCACGGAGAGGCGGCCATATCAACATGCGTTGAGCGGCCGGTCCGGGTTTGCTGATCCGGGGTTCAAGCCCCATCTCCGGCCATTTAATTTTAATTTCGTTTTTTAGCCGTGGATTCGAACGAAATTACGGACGTTACACAAAGTTACGGGGACAGGCAGACGGACGACGGACAGACAGACAGACAGACAACGAAATTATTGTGTTTGATATGATAGGTACTGATAATGAATGTAAATAAATCATGCTACCCTGCTACATTTATATTCGATATGTACTTTTTAGATTTAGATGTTTTTAATATATAAATAAAGGCGTAACGTATTGGGCATGTGAACTTACGAAACAAAAATTGTTATATCATCGGATTGAATTGCAAAATGTCTGAATGGGGTTAGCGAAAGAGTGAATATTCTGTGGAATAGTGTAACAATCGGCAGTGCTTCTGGATGTAACCGGGTCTGCAAGTGTAGTAGACATTTAAGGTATTTTTACCTAAAGGGCTTCCACCGAGCCACGAGGAGGGGGACGCGCGTGCTATTCCGGTTAACGCGCGCGCGTGCCCGCCATCATCAAATTAAACAGACGGTGGAGTTCAACGGTCCAGCGTGATCCGATCTCTTCCTCTCGAAGATCAAAAATAAAATATACTTTATTTTAACTACCCATAAACGTGATAACGATAAATATACACAAAAATATGTAGGGTTCTTATTTCGATTTTAAACAAACTACACAAAGTTTTTAAACAAATAAATGGCTACTGAAATTAATTTATTTACGTTTTAAATGCATTTACTTACACATATTAGCAGAAAGCATTCGGCTATTGATGATTGAGTCTTTAGCAACCCTAAAGACATGTATGATAATAAAATATTACATATTATACACAATTGCTGCCCATATTTTTAATGAACTTGTATCCAAATATTTTGCACTGTTTATATTGCTGTAATACTACTTTATATCTATTAAAAAAGATACACAAATTATAGCTGTAAAAATATTTATAAATGTACAGTGATAATTTTGCATTTGAGTATATGTATATTGTGATGGAATGTGAATTTGATAAATTAATATTAAATAATATTGAATTAGATTAAAATAATTTGAAACAAAATATAATTATTTTTCAGCAATAAAAAATGGAACTCATTTTCAGAAGATTACAAATTTTGTTGTATACATATCACCGCATTCTCTTTCTCATCATCCTCAGTCATGTAATGTAACAAAGGCGATATCGGTATCACAGACGCATAAACGAACATTTTTTATTATTTGTTTGATTATTTTTTAAAAATGCCAGAATTGTGTGGATTCATCGGGAGGGATATATTTTTTTCAATAAAATACATCTTGGAATGATTAGCTAAAAAATCATAAAAAATATTATTCCAAAAAATGTATTTTTTTCTATTGAATTGTGATGTGGTGTTTGTTACCTTACTTATCTGCTAATTTTGCGATTTCGGTTGTGTAATCAAGTATTTGTGAAAATTGAATGTATCCCCTTCGATTGATCTAAACCAAATTTTGCATAGATACTCTTTAGGATCCTAAAAAACTTAAGTACCCTCCCTCTGGCCACCCTATTCTATCTACCCTGTATAAATGTATGTTGTTTTGCTCAGTTTCACTCTAGGGACCTAAGAATAATATAGTCGCGATACCACACCCCACAACAAATCTCTCCTTTCATCCGCTGGAACCAATTTTTGTATACAATACATTGTTTGTGTCTAGGGCCTGCACAAATCAAAGGAACTCCCTCCGAAACTATCCATTTTAATTTCTAATAAATTGGAATCTCGGGCAACGACAGACGAGGACCGCAAGTCTCATATAAAGTTACCCTTTTGTTCAAATTCCTAATATTGATATAGACGTATTACCCTAACCTACTTTAATTTTGAGACTTTGAACAGCAACACGGCGCTATTTATAAACTTACAATAATATCAATCAAAACATATATTCAGTTCAGATCGAAGTTTGATGATTAGTCAATTACAATTCGTGTGCCCGTGACGTCACGACGAAGCTGTGAAGCAGAACAACGAATCTAAATTTAGCTCCGCTCTGATATATGTTGTAGGTTTCTATTGTTTTCATGTTTTCGTCATGTTTTTAAATATTCATGATGAAGAAATATTATGTACCTATATATTATACTAGCTGTACATACCCGGCGTTGCACGGGTTAAGGATTATGTTTAAAATAAATTTGTGAGGGTAAACAAAGGTTCGATTCGAAATGTATAGATTTGCATCGAAAATATATCAGGGTTAGGGGAAAGGGTAAAAGAATAGGAGAGAAATGTTACCAATGTTAACCGCCGAGCCCTAAATAATAATTTTGCAAATATTGAGTCCGATCGGTCTAACGGTACAGATTTTCATGAAAAATATATCAGGAGAAGGAGAAGGGGTAAAAGAATAGGGGGGAAATGTCGCCTATTTTACCCACCGAGTCTTAAAGAATAAATTTCCAAAATTTGAGTCCAATTGGTCGTACAGATTTGCATCTAAAATATATCAGAGGGAGGGTAAAAGGTAAAATGGGAGGGAGGATATGTCACTATTGTTACCCGCCGGGTCCTAACGAATATATTACTCGCCGAGTCCTAAAGAATAGGTTTCCAAATTTTGAGTCCGATCGGTCGAACGGTACAGATTTGCATTAAAAAATATATCAGGGAAAGGGAATAGACGGGAAATGACGCATATGTTACCCGCCGGGTCCTAAAGAATAAATTTCCAAATTCAAACCGTATAGATCAAAAATATATCAGGGGAGGGGAAGGGTTTAAAGATAAGGGGGAAATGTCGCACATGTTACCCGCCGAGTCCTGAATAATATGTTTCCAAATTTTGAGTCCGATCGGTTAAATGGTACAGATTTGCAACGAAAATTTATCATTGGAGGGAAGAGTTAAAAAAATAGGGGGGAAATGTCGCATATATTACTCGCCGAGTCCTAAAGAATAGGTTTCCAAATTTTGAGTCCGATCGGTCAAACGGTACAGATTTGCATCGAAAATATGTCAGGGGGAGGGGAAGGGAATAGGGGGGAAATGTTGCCTATGTTACCCGCCGGATCCCAAAGCGTAAGTATGCAAAATTTGAATCGAATCCGACAAACGGTGTGGATTTGTATAGAGAACAGACAGACAGACATTGAGTTTTATAGGTATAGATGGACGAAACTGCGAATGTGTTTCGCGCAATTTTTCGAAAAATCTGCCCCAACGTATACCGACTAAACACTAAACAGACTCGTAAATACTTTACACATGCCTCGTGCCGCGCAGTGTTGTGAATAAATAAATGTCTGCTTGAACAGACGTGCTGCAAAACGGTCAAACGTTAGGCGCAAATGTGTATTTGAAGCATCTTGAATATATACATATTAAAGTGAGGTTATCTTATAGAATATTTTTAATCCTTTTCCTAACAACTTGAAAAATTGTACATGGGTATTAATAATCTACAATTTGCATTTACATTACATACATTGTACATTTTTCAAGAACGGAAATGCACTCGCGCAGAGTTGTACAACATGCTTCTGAAAGGGGAAATTTCTTTCAAATGAAATACAATCTCCAGTGTCAACATCGGCCATCGTACCTACTTTTGCAGCACCGAAAATGCAGCGTATGTTGTGCACGCCACCGCCGCACTCTGGTCACTTCTCAGTAGACGGTGTCTGCATTATGTAATAAATCGTTCAATATCATGAACGTTTAATCAAGTGATGTTATTTATATACATACTCGATAAACATTTTCTAGTCTGCACAATGTTGTTGGCGCTAAATTTCATTTCGAAATAGGCCGTAAAAATGTGCGCGTGAAATCGAAACCGAAAAGAAACGAAATCGCTAAAAGTAAATCTGTTGTAAACCTGTGAAGGAGGTGTGTAAATTAATGAAAATACAAATATGTAAATAAATTACATCTGTCTAAGAAAAGTTAATTCTATCTATTTGTTAATCACTTCCCACTGAATGTTTTCGTGATATAAAACCTATCTGCATTATATTTCAGTAGTGGTAACATAATCGTCATCTTTATGTGTTAAATGAAACGGATACCGTAATTTAGGGTCAATAGAGACAGCGTGGTGAATAGAGACAATAGGAGAGAAAAATTGGTGTGAATATACAGTACAGTAAAGGCATTAAATGAAATACGGCAAAAAGGTCTTGTTATATTTTTGTTAGGTGGTAATACAGACCGGTATATGACATTAGGTAACCTTGACAAATATCTTTCAAAATTTTTTAAAAACATTTGACAAAAGAAAGTATGTACGGGTGCCAGATTTATCGTTAGATATTTTACTAAAAACCTTGGAAAAAGTCAGTGAATATTTTTTTTTTGTATTTTTGCAAGAAACTAAATCGTTTTTCTACCTCTTGAATATACTTGTGTCCAGTTTTTGTTTATATTTGTAAATCTAGATTAATTAAATCAAAAGACTCGTTTGAAAAGAAATCGAGGTTAATAGAGACCCCATTGGGGTGAATAGAGTCATAGAGGCAATCTGTAAATAGAGACAACGTAAACCACTTTTGAATATTTACAATAAAACATTTTTTTACATTTTTTTCATTATTTACGTAAGTCTTGCTTTCTTTATATTTTTAGAATCCTTCATCTAAAATACAAACCCAATCCAAGAAGTTTTCTGTTAGTATTTTTTGAATCTGGTCTTGTGATCCGTTTTTCATGTTCCATTTTTATGTTAATGATCTAAATAATCATTCATTAATCGCTGTATCTGTAGTAGCTCTTTGTCACAATAAACTAAATTGCACAGCAATGGCTCGCCCGTTTATAAAGGAAAAAGGCCTTTCTCTAACTTTTATTAACTATTTTAGTGCATTCCAACGATTCCTAGTTTGTTCGAAAACTTACATTATGTGCAACTGCTAACGAATTCAGAATCTCGGAGTACAGTAACAGTAAATAATAAAAATAGTGATTTTTTTATTCGTTCGGGTAAATTACCTATAACGTTATAACGGTTATATGTATGAAAAATATGTATTGAATTTTTTTGGTAGAAATTGTTCTGATCTACAATTTTTATATAAACTAGTTTTGTGTTTCGACGAAGAGGAAGGAATTCACAAAAAAATATTTTTCTGGCCCCCATATAACTTTTTAAGCGCGATAAGGTATCGACATCGACATTTTAGTAAGTTAAATATTAGCTTACTTGAACTTGTTCGCACAGCCCGCCTTTTGTAACGAGTTTGAATAATATCGACGATACAATGTTGCAACGCTTACTTATTATACGAGGTTTGATAAAAAAATCTTTGAAATTTCGTTTTTATCAGTTTTTTTTATTTATACATTCATCAATATTAACTTGATGAAATATGTAACAAATATATTTGAGGTAAAAAATTCAAATTAAATATCTTATTGGAATTTAGTTTATTATTAAAAAATGAGAAATGAAATATATAATTGAAAATTAATTAGGAGTTTGTTTTATACAGGGTGTAACAGAGCTAGTCAAAAACACTTTACAATTAAATTCCTGTGTAATTAATGAGCCGAAAATGTTCAAGCAATAATATTCTAATATTAATCGACTTCAAAGTTTGCATCTTTTTAATATTTCTAAATTATCTTCCGTCAAATGTTGGATTGTTATTAAATTAACTACAAGTCAAATAAATTAATAATTTTGCACCGTCACCTTGCAGAATTTTGAAAAATATATTTTTATTGAATTGTATTAATGCGAATGAAATTTAAATATTCGATATAAGTTACTTTCATGAAAGTCTTACATCGTACAAAAGATCATTCAGATTTTTTTATGCCGAGCGTTGATTGCTTGTCACACTCTAAATATCTAAAGTTGTCATTCCAGCAAGTTACGGACAGACGACGAAATTATTAATTATAAGTATAACTCCTACCGCGCATACATGAGTACACGCATGAATTTTTAAAGTTGTTTTTATTTAAATTATTTAAAATTGATATTAAACGAAATTTTATAAAACAAAAAATATAGTTTTGCTTTACACACTTGATACAATTTTTCATCGCCAAAGAAAAAATAATAACATAATGTTACATGTAATGGAGATCTTAAAAAAATATTTTTCTTAAAAATCAGAAAAAAAGTCAAATAAATTTTGGTCGTAAACAATTAATTTATGTGAATTTCTTATTAAATATGCGCGCGGAAAGAAACAATCTCTATTGTATTTTCGGTCGTATGTTTTTGTCGTAATAGTCACATCACTAATATGGAACGAAGAATTAGCGTATTACAAAATGTCTCCAAACTTGCAAAACTTACGTTCATATAGAAAGGGTTACGTACGTAGCACTACACAGTTGAGAGGTCAGGCGTTAAAGTTTGCACATTTCCATTCCGTTTTATAGTATTATATATTTCGAGATCATCTTCCTTGTAATAACAGACTTTCAAGCAACACTAGCGACATTTTGAAGCGGTAATATTTTCAACTAATGCCAATATTCGATGTATAGCAGCCTCTTAAGCTAACCTTATTAGACCATTCCTTTAAAGTTGAACATTTACACTAGGGATGCATCCGATACCGATATATCGGCGATATCGTGGGTTTTACGATATATCGAAATCGACGATATTAATTTGCCGATACATCGATATATTTTGAATTTCGCACTATAGATAATCTATCTGTATTTAGGAGGCTGAAGAAGATGAGCCTCTCTCTTCTGAGCACGGATTCTCTCCAAGAAGAACTAAAGAGATATCCGAGATCATCCAATATATACCCAATATATCACCCAATTAATAGAAGCAGATCCTCCCGTTTTCTGGCGCAGTGATGTTTTATATAAAAATTTGAAAAAAATGGCACAAAAATATTTCAGTTTACAAATGAGTTCTGTACAAGTAATTTTGTCTGTTTCTAATCAAAACCTTTTTCTAATCTAAACAACTTTTTACACCTTTTGAAATCTACATTGTTCGCATCGGTATCGGTATAGTCGATACTTTTTTATAAATATCGGTATCGTATCGGCAGAAGTGCGTATCGATGCATCCCTAATTTACACTTTTAACCCTCATTCTTTTACAGATTGTGTTTCCACTTGATTTACTGCACATCCTTTCTTTTCCATTTTAAAGTTACGCTTGTGCTTAACGTGTTAGTGCTATTTTTTTTTAGGTATGCATTTTATAGAGAAATCTATCCTACGTAGACGGTCGGCAATGATTATAATTTTTATTTGTCAAGAAATAGAGATGCGAAAAACAATATTATTTTTATATGATAAAATAAAAAAAATAAAACTAAAGTTGTTTTTAAATGTTTTATTAATTAACTGAAACAACCTCCTAATTTTAGATACAAAAAATCAACGCTTATGTCTTTTCACCAATATTAAACTTTAAATTGAGGTAAAAAATCGGGCTTCACATTAATTTGCGGGGCAGATGAATCAACTTACAGACATATATACAACAAAAAATATCACTTACAGTTACTCAGTATTTGTGCGACAATATTCGCATATAAAATAGGCAAATGTGACTTGTGCAGGACAAATGTAACGACAGCGCGAAGCTACTCAGAAGCAAAGCGGGTTTGGTTAAAAATTTGAAAAAATATCACCAATTCCTCGAAGCGACGGGTCTGTCAGACCCACCAGGCACCTCAAGGATTAAATAAAAATCTCTTAAAAAATAAGTTTACATTCATGTTTCTGACGCATCTAATCATAAGGATATACAGTTATTTACAACCAGAAACTGGAATAAAAATTAGAATTTTTGATATCGACTCTTTGTCCGGCGAAGCTTCTGAAATAATTTTCAATTCCATTACAAACATTTTGGAAAAATAATCATTTTACCCCACCCCCACGTCAATGGGGTCCCGCTTCACCAATGTTAAAATCTGGTCACCTTAGGGTAGACGCTAAATGCGGGCTTTTTGTTGTCAGGGGTGTATTTGTTACAAAGCGGTGCGTCTAGTAGGTATACAGGGTGTCCCATATGTCGACGTCAAGCCGAAATCAGGTGATAGGCCAAGTCATAATAGTTATCAGAAAAATATTAAAAAATATCTAAGTCATTTGTTTTAAAAATTATAAGCATTTTAAAAAAATCAAAAAAATCTACATCCTGTGACGGTCTTTTCACTCCTGTTGCTACAAATCTTTATTTTTCTTCATTTTTTTTATTATGTAATCCTGAATAATGCTTCTGTAAACTTTCGTCCAAAATTTAAAGCCAACTTCTCCAGCTTGGAAGAAAATGTCACTTTTTGACCAAACCAAGTATTCAAAATCAATACCTTGCCCAGTTTTAACTGACTGTACTGGAAAAAATGTACTACACGATGTTGGCAAGTAACTTCAAAAGTTGGCGCATTTAATAAGGATTCCAAAATGGTATAACACTTGCTAGATTATTTCTTAAATTTTGGACAAAATATTTTTTTTTGTAATGAAACCCAGTTTTGAGTATTTTTTTCTTATTTACTTAAAAAGAATTCTAATGTACCCAAGCCTTTCTTTAAGGCCGTAACTTCAAGATTCTAGTCTAGTTTGAGTAAGACGGAGGAGTCATTTCACGAAGTGTGAGCGAGACAGACAGTGACACCAGTTATTCGCTATTGCACACAAAATACAGATCAGTATGTTACGATCCTTCGTTTACTGCGCATTTTTTCGTGTGTTGGTTGTAAGTTTCGGTGGGCTATACTTTTCGGCACTTCTGTTCTTATTTCGACAGCTTCTAGTACGATGTACCCTTAAGGGAAGGAAGATCTCCCTTCACCGGGTCGTGCTTGGTTTGGGAGGCGACCCTCTGAGAAGAGTAAACGGTGCACATTTGTAAAAACTCGATGATCCGGATGACGAGCAGCATTTGGGTGCCTCTCACGATAGAGTCTAGCTGCAGCACTGGCATTACATCTGCATTCCCCATAAATGAGTTGGCATATTCTTGTGCGGTGTACATAGACAGGGTGGCACTTCAGCACACGATCAACGATAGTCCAGGGGAAAGCAAAGGTACGAAGCATCGTAACATACTGATCTGTATTTTGTGTGCAATATGGTGTCACTATCTGTCTCGCTCACACTTCGTGAAATGACTCCTCCGTCTTACTCAAATTAGACTAGAATCTTGAAGTTACGGCCTTAAAGAAAGGCTGGGGTACGTTAAAATTCTTTTTAAGTAAATAAGAAAAAATATTAAAGACTGGGTTTCATTACAAAAAAAATATTTTGTCCACAATTTAAGAAATAATCTAGCAATTGTTATACCATTTTGGAATCCTTATTAAATGCGCCAACTTTTAAAGTTACTTGACAATCTCGTGTAGTACATTTTTTTCCAGTAGACCGTCACAGGGTGTAGATTTTTTTGTTTTTTTTTTAAATGCTTATAATTTTTAAAATATTTTTCTGATAACTATTATGACTCGGCCTATCACCCGATTTCGGCTTGACGTCGAGATGCGGGACACCCTGTATAATTGATGACATCGGTCGAGACGTCGCGCGTCGGCGTCGGGCGCGTCGCTCTGCGTGACCGACATGAATGTTTCAAGGGCCACTAACATGTGTGATGATTGTTATATTTAGCTGATTCAATGAACTGTACTTGACTCCTTTGAACTTCATCCGTACCGTGGCGCTGTAGGCGTGAACTAGTGAACTCGGAAATCTCATCGCTGGCCGGTTGGTGCCTTAGGATTATTTTCATATATTTAGATTATCGCGCGGTGATTCGTTTTATCATTTTTATCAGGTTGCTACAAAAACGATGACCGATATCAACCTTTAGTTTAAAGGACACAACTTTAGAGTACATACATTTTATTCATACACACAAAAATAAAATCCTTTTGATTCTACACATTTTCGCCAATTGTATGTAGAATAAAATTCAGGCGGATTAAAATCCAAAAATTCCTTTAAGAAATTTTCAACTGCTTCTGTGTTATGGATTTTTTGTCGTAAATATAATATTAATTGGGGTGCTTGAAATGGTAAAAGGTGTCGCGAAGCAAGATGGGTCCTCTTTGGTTAATACAAGGGTCACTAAAGCTTTCAATTCGTTGTTTTTAAAGTAGCGTGATGTCCTCGATCCTCTTCATCTTTAGGAATTGCTTCTCCATTCCTATACTTTTCAAACCAACGCCGCGCTGTTCGTTCAAAAGTGGTTCTTTCACCCCATTATTGTCGTTGTTTGAGATGCATAACGTCCAAGTTTATTATTCATGTTTACAAAGAATTACATTGTTATTTTTTCCTGAAGGATTAGAGGAATTCACATTACCGCCTGCCTGACTTAACAATTATAGCAACCTCGTACTCGTCAAACAAACAAAAATGAATCAATATTACCTGGCCAGGAGCGTTCAAGATGATATATAATATAAAAACGGAAATTATTTACGGAACGATCAAATGTAAAAATAGCCCGATTATTTCCAACACCTAGTATTTCCCTATTTGACCATTTATGATTGGTGAAAACAATACACAACGGATATTAATTACTCTCCTCACTATCGTACAAATCCATCTCTCCAAAATCTCTCTAATCTTTCTAACATTCATCGCCAGTCGAGCTTATCCAATCGATGTCTTATTTTTTGATTTTGACGTTCTTTAAGTTTTCCCTCGATTAATTTAATTGTCTTCCGTTGATAACTAACCCATGTGCCGCAGCGAGCTTTGTGTTCTCATTCAAGATTCTACGGTTAAATCTAACTATTTTCTTCACATCAAAATACAATTTATCGCACAGTTTATGAAATCTCGATTACAATGATTTCGTTGTCTGTCTATCTGTCCCCGTAACTTCGTGTAAAGTCCGTAAATTAGCTCAAATTCACGGCTAAAAAACGAAATTAAACGACCGGAGATGGGGTTTGAACCCCCCGGGCGAGCAAACTCGAACGTGGAAACCTGGGTACAGAGGTTAAACCGCTAAAAAATAGATTACATATAGGCAAAGAAAGAGAACCATTTGTACCTAAAAAAATTATTATAGAGCGCACAATCTATTTTCTAAAATATTTTTTCTTTAGGTACACTGGATTCATAAACATTTTCTCCGCGATTAATGACATCTCCTGTGTGGTGTAGTGGCTAGGATACCTGGCACTCACCCAGGAGGCTCGGGTTCGATTCCCGGTACCGGAATATTTTTTCTCGTTTTATTAAAATTTTTATTTTGATGACTATTTTGTTAATAATATTAATTATTTAATTATGTTGTCGCGTTAGTTTTACGCACGCACAATCGCCAGGGTTTGAAATAGTACCATTAATTCCCGGCAGGGGAAATATAAAAAAAATGTTAAAATATTTTGATATTGAATGATTACTATTTCATGGATGTCGTCTATAAATAAGTAAATACATATTCTTTAGGAACTGGCACGTAAAATTACCGCCATTTTTGACGTGTTACAACTAGTTTCATCATAAAAATTCATAAATATTTATATACATACTTGTATTCACTTATGCTCTGGGAGAAATGGTGGAACGTGATTATATTAAGTATATTTAATTTCCAATATCCTGTTTATATCTACTATTTCACGAAATAAATAAAATAAGCCAGCATTATTGAAGGAACTAACACAAAAAAATAATTATTTTTTGCTTTAGTTCCAAATAACCTTATGCATCTCTGCTGAATTCTTACCAATACAGAACTCACTAAAGTTAGGTTTATTTATTTTGTATTGTTTTATCTTTACAATTTCATTAAATAAACATTTTTTTCTGCCTCAAAAGCGTTTTAATTACGACAAGTATGTTTGTTTTTACGAAATATCAAACAATTTTCACTAGGTAATTAGATTTATAATAATTAGAAAGATATGTTTGAAGAACAGAAATATCTTCAAACCACCTTTCCAAAATGGCCGACTACTAGCGCAGTCACCCTATGATACGAGATTTTAGATATTTCGGCGAGCTTACACGCTTATGTAGATGTCATTCGATTATTCTCCGTTTTATTTACACACTCTAGGAATTCAAGGTTCGAAACTGCTCGATAAGCTACGTAAGTGGTAAATACGGTACTGTTTGTTTATTTGTTCTACTTTGTAGCGAAATATCGCGATGCCCTACTTCGCTTACCTACTATGTACCGCGCGATCGCACCCCTCGCGATTGTAAACACAGATGACGAACCCACATCCGCACCCTCCCGTCTCCGGCTGCCGGCTGGCGGCTGGCGGCTGCGAGGAGCGGGAGACCGACCCGAGGGGACCGTCTGGCCAGGATCAGTCGCGGCCTGCACTCGGCTCCGGAGAGCGCGTCTGTCTCCGTCTCCCCGGGAGCGGTCGTTTATTCCTTATTCCAACCAATACTCGACATTTTCAGTCGGTGGATTAGCGTTGTCGTTTCTAGATACGCCATCTCGCGTTTGCGTTTCGTGTAGGTGCGCGGAGTGACGCGGATGTAAACACTGGCGCGAGAGGCGCGAGAGGCGCGAGGCTCGAGGTGAGGGGAGAGATGCGCGAGCCGGCGCGGGGCGGCGCGCTCGTGGCGGCCGCAGTCGCGCAGCTGGAGAGCAGAGCCGCGCAGCGCCGCGCCGAGATGCCCGCCCAGCCCGCCCAGCCCGCCGCCGGCGCCGAGGACTGCCGCGCCCGGGAGTCCTCCGGCTCGGACAACGGACACCGCGGCAAGACGGAGTCCACGGCCTCGGAGTCCGCGAGGTCCAGCGAGAGGGACTCGGAGGACTCGGAAGACAGCTCGGACAGCGCCAGCACCGGCCTGGACAGCCCCGGGATAGCGGTCGAGCCCTCCGGCCAGCCGGCGAAGCGCCGAGGTTCTCGCCCCGATACTACTTCCGTACACCACCTTCTTCTTCAGCATATCCTCATCTTGGCTATCGTTTTATATTTTACGTTTTTCTTTACTTAATACGCTACTACTCGGTTTGCGCAAACTTCTTTTTTATTGTTTATATTTCTTAGAACGCAATTCATTCCGGGATAAAATGTTGTCTGGCTATAAGTATCAATGTGTTGAAATATATTTATAATTAAATATATTATTGTTTTTTTTTCTTTAAAGAATCCACGATATTTAGATAAAAATTAACGTGTAGTTTATGCGGATGATGTTTGTTCGAGGAAAAAAAACTGCGACATTCCGGTGAACACGCGCGATATTCCGTTCGTGATGATTGAAATATTTATTTTGGGAACTCCAGAAAGAATACATCGTAAGTATTCGAACTTTATTTATGTAGGAATGAATTTTCTAAACTCGGAGTAATAAGAACATAAACATTACCGCCGCGCTAAACGTTCGTAGACTCCGTGTTTTTTCCGCGTGTTTATCAGCCACGCGCGGCTCGCGCTGGAGGCGCGCCAAGTCCTGCACTCAGCTACTGAAATAGACGCGCCGCTATTCTCGATCGTTTGACACCCCTTTACGCTAGTTACGCGCGACGAGCGGACGGAGCGCGCCGCGGCCTATTATTACTCCCCGGTCCCGCGCCGCGACACGCCGTCTCCGCGATGTCGGAGGAGGAGGAGGAGCGGGAGGAGGAGGAGGAGGAGGAGGGCGGGAGCGTGGTGGCGGTCAGCGGGCTGCACCCGGCCGTGAGCTCCTTCATGTACTCGGCCATGGGTCAGTATGCGGAGGCGCTCCCGGATCCTCACGGCGGCCGGTCCCGCCACCGGCTCGCCCCATCTGTGCTTTAATCCTCCATTTTAATGACCTTTTTTCGGGACTGTTCCTTAGGAAGCGATTCTGACAGTCCGGAGGGTTCCTCCACGATTAAGTGCGGCACTTGGTCGGACAGTAATGTTTCCGCCGACCGCCGCGGCTCCTCCAGTTCGGGCTCGTCCTCGTCATCCGGAAAGTCGCGCAAATCGAAGGGCGAATCTGTCGAAGGTCGATATTTTATTTTCCAAATACTGTTTATGCGATGTTGCTATACTCTTCCCGATCTTTTCCCTTTCACGATTACCAACTTCCGCTGTATTATCCAGACACGACCCGCTGCGACGACTTTCGATGGATCAAGTCGGAGCCCGTCCGGCCCGGCCGCGAGCTCTCCCCCGCGTCCCCCGCCCCCCACACGGACGAGGAGTCCGGGAAGATAGTCGAGTCCGACCCGGCCAAGTTCCCCGCCAAGTTCTGCAGCGAGAAGCCGCCCGTCCCGTGCGGCCCGGGGAGCCTGGATCGCCGGAGGTATCACCGCACCGACCGGGTCGACAGGGACCAGAAATCCAAGTCCACGCACAACCTGAAGGGACCCCGCCAATCGCCCAACAGGCAATACGCCAACGGATTCAACCGTAGGAACGCTAACGAAAATCCGGGACCGCAAAATTCTTATCCCGCGGATTACGCCGGACACCACCCTTACGAAGTTAATCATCCGGACTACCCGCATCCATACTCGTTCACTCCTCCGCGGCAGCTTGGCGAGTATCAAAGGAAGGCCGTGTCCTACGAACACTTTAACAGGCGACACGAGCGTAATGATCCGCAGCGGTACGGTAGTAACTCCACGCTGATGGATCATCATATAGAGAGTAAAGACCCGTACAAGTATGCTGACTATCGCGGATGCCACCGTGACATGAGGAATGTCCCCTACCAGTACGGCAGCAGGCCGGAGCTCCACGGTTCTCAAGGAGAGCTCTCCTACTACGGAGGGCCCGCTTATCCCACCCTCACCCACCCTTCCTGCTGCTATCACCCCGTGCCCCCTTGGTGCGGCTGCTCTGACCAGGGCAGATATCGGACGCCCTACGGCTGCAAGGTATTGGGAAGACTGGACTGAAGTTATACTGATTAACTGCATTGCATGCTCGCGTCAGTGACTAATAAAACCATTTGTGTGACTTAATTTTTTTTTGAAACAGGTACATCAAAAATTTTAAACATAACCTCTTTTGAAATCTCTCTTGATTCTTTAAAATGGCCAAGAATTTACTTGCCAAATGACCCACTTACCTTGAGGATAGAACCATGTTTTTATGATGTATCTCAATGGAAGAGGGTGCATGGACCAGATTTTCTCACTGCGCCAGATGACGGAAAAGTTTTTGGCAAAGAACCAAAAACTTTTTTGTGCATTTGTGATCTTCAAAAAGCGTATGACAGAGTGATAAGACGAAAGTTATGGAAGGTTTTGTCTGAATACGGGGTGAAGAGTAAGCTCATACAGGTAATTGCATCCCTGTATGAAGGAAGTAGTGCTTGCGTCAGAATTAATGGGGCATTCACATCATGGTTTGATATTACAAAAGGTGTCAAACAGGGATGCGTAATGTCACCATGACTTTTCAACCTGTATATGGATAATTGTGTGAAAGAACTGAAGGAACTAGAAGTTGGAGCGAAAATGGACGGACTCACCATATCCTGCCTAATATATGCGGACAATGCAGTGTTAGTGGCTAACAGTGAAGCTGATCTGCAGTGCCTGGTATCCAGGATGTCCGATGTTTGCATGCAGAGTGAACTTCTGATGAATGTCAGCAAATCAAAAGTGATGGTACTCGAGAAAGACAAAAGAGTGACTAAGTTGTGATGTAATTGTAAACAACGAATGCTTAGAACGAGTTTGTGTATTTGGGAAGTATGTTTAGTAGAGACGGCAAGGCTGAGAATGATATCGAAAGGAGAGTGACTGCGGGAAACAAAGTTAATGGTGCTCTAAATGCAATATGGACAATAAGAATCTGTCAAAGGAAGCAAGACTAGCGGTACATAATGGTGTTCTAGTGCCAACCCTGATGTATGGAAGTGAAGCCTGGAATTAGCAAAAGATGAATGAAAGTAGACTGAATGTGGTAGAAATGCGGTCACTAAGACCCTTGTGTGGAAAATCTTTGGTCGATAGAGTGAGGAATGAACAAATTAGACGTGAATGCAATGCTGGCTTGTATTGTGGTGGATAGAATAAAGAAAGGAGTGCTGAGATGGTTTGGTCATGTGGAACGTATGAACGAGGAAAGGATAGTTAAGAAAATGTATGAGGCGAGTGTTGAAGGCAACAGGAATAGAGGGTGTCCACGAAAGACCTGGCACGATCAGATACTACAAGTATTTGAGGATGGCCCTGTTAAAAGCAGCAACAACTGTAGAAATTGTATGAGAAGATGTATGAATGTGGCCAAAGCAAAAGTGGTGTACCAGGATAGAAAAGTGTGACGTTCAATCCTCTCTGCTAACCCCTGCGGAGAAACGGCATGAACGTTAGTTAGTTATCTCTATGATTGCAATATATTTACATATTATCTTTCATATAATGAACACCACGATAGTGTATGTTACTATTTATTTCCCCATAATATTAATCTTGACCTTTATTTGTCTTATGCACCACTATTAATAACTCTATAATTATACATAAAATATATTTATCTGACATCATCAGGAGTCATCCAAGATACATATATCCGCAGTATAAAAGGGTCATGATCAAATAATAATGAGACTCCAAATTTTTGACAATAAATTTATACGTAAACAGTCAGTTAAATTTCCTACTCAATCAGTAGTTGTTTGTTCTCTGATGCTTCCAGTCTAGTGTGAGATTGCATGTTAGTGCTAAATAATGTTCTAGATTTTCTAGAAATGTGGAAAACTGTATAAGTACATAAAAAGTTTTAGGGAGCCAAGTTGCAGACATCTGAATGAAAATAGTTGTTATTGTGGCATATTGCTGTTTTGAGAATCATCCCTTTTTGCACTGTATATATATATTCATATATGTATATATATATATATTTATATATATTCCTTCAAAATTACAAAAATTTATTGAACGTCATAATTAAAGTGGTTATTCCATTGTTTTTAGAATTCAGAAGCTGTAGATGACAAAATCAGGAGACTAGAAAGTGATAAGGACTCCCTTCAGCTACAAGTGTCGGTGCTATCGGAGCAGATTGCTGCTCAGTCAGAGAAGATCAATGACTTGGAAAGATTACTCAATGAGAAGAGGACACTCCTTACTAATGCTGAGGAGCTGCTCCAAAGAGTAAGTTAATTATTTTTTTATTAAATAAATTATTTCATTACACATATACAATAAAGTATATATATTATTAGAGATAAGCACAGTTTAATGTGGAAAACTAGTACATATCGTCGGCTTAGGGTGTAAACCTGCTATCTGCAGCAGAGTGAATTATACAGGGGACACTTAAAACACTTCAAAAAATTTAATATAACTGCAATCGAAAAAATGAAAATACCGTTGAAAGACTGTATCATCCTGGTCTTTATAAGCTCATTAATGTATTGAAATATTCAGTACCTTTTAGTAATTAGAGTTTTTATATTATAGCAGGTTTTCTCACTTACATAGTAAACAATGAAATGTACATAGTAGGTTTTCATACCAATAAAATTCAAACAAATATCTCAATAATTACATTAACTTACATTACTCGTGTGGTAAGTTTTCATAATACTGATGATAATCAAGCGGTAAAGTAGATTTAAGTTGTTGCAAGTCATTAAATCTTTTTGCTATTATTTTTTTCCGGGATTCGTATAGATTTTTCATTGTCTCCATCCTAATGGTTTTGCAACTGTCTATTTTCTTTGTGGTAAATTTCTCCAAGGATCATTAAAATTTTATTAAAAACATATTTCACCATCAGGAGTATATTTCAGTGATCTTATATCCGTAACTTTTGCATCTTCTTTGTCTGTTAAAAAACTGAATATTGCCAAAAGCTTTGAAAAAAATTGTGATTAAAATAAAAACACACGGGTGCGGTTTTTTTCTCACTACTTTGCAAATGGTTACATAGTCAGCAAGAACATTAATATTTTTATATTTTAATGACCCTTCAATACTGGAATGCATACCGTATTTTTCCATTTGCCCTATATGTATGCCCTACTTCAAGGAACTTTTGTTCTATTACTATTTTTCAGTTCATTGAAATTTTCAGAAGAACATTTGCCATTGCGCTATTCCTATTTTGGTACAAGCATCCGTCACTGTAGAAAATTAATTTGGATTCAGCTGATACTGTTGGTAAAATTTTATTTTCTATAAAATTCAACCAAATACTGGCAAACTCCTCAGCGTTAACTCCTCCTTCACTCCTTAACTCTTACTTCATTCCAAATGAAACAAAACACGTCTTTATTAATTACATTGTAAAATGTTAGGTTGTGAACTTGCTGCTTTATTTTGTAGTAAAAACTACTAACATTTTATTTGGGAGCAGTGAGTACTGATTGCAAATCTACCGTGAATACATTCGATTCTGAATTTTTATTAATCTCCTTTTCTTTTCTGGCTTCATCTTTCTTCTTTACGTGATTCCTGTAGTACTCATCAGATACCTTGCCCAGAGAATATGCTGCACATTTTTCACATTGATCTTTCTTGGGATGAATGATGTCAAACACTTCATGAAATATTGTAATCGAGAGTGGTCGCACGTAATGAGATTCGCACCAATCTTTAAGATAGAAATCATAAAGCCGTTGTTTATAGAACCATTCCGGTAGTAAATAATTTTTGTTGGTTGTCGCCCGGCAGTAGTGAGATTTCATAACAGGTAAGGAATCGAAAAATCCACGAAGCTCTATACGTTATTCTTCAAAAGGTTTTGAACGACTAGATTTCGTTATATTTTCTATAGATTTAGAGTTCTTCCAATTGAGAACGGTCCATTGGCCGATTCCTGTAGTATTTAAAAAAAAAGTTCTACATACTTTGATCAAAACGTATCGTCAACTTTTAAATAGTAAAATAGAATCTGGGCCCTTCTCGATTTACTTTGTGATGTAGTTTTCCTTTTAATTCATATACAAAGTTACCATATTATCGACAAAGGTTTTTTTTGCCCCCATGTCAGCTTCCAAAAATCATGAAAAATATTTTGTCAGCATTCTTCAGTGACATAATGCATTTCATAACTCCTTTTGTATCCTTACATTTGTACCTGCCTTTAATAATGCGGGGCTGTTTAATTAAATAACAAAATACAGGGAGCGCTCGCAAATACGCGCCGCCGTCACAACTTCTCAGTACAAAAATGGCACACTAACATGAAGATAGCAGCTTTTCGCTTTAAGTATTTTGTGCACTTAAAATAGCAGGTTTACGTTTCGTTCAAAAAGCATACTTTATATTTCGATATTGATTTAGCTGTTTATCATACTTTATGCAGTTTTTTTTTTCTCTTTCGAATGATATCAAAAACGTATTTTACCTAAAAAGTGTAGATAGCAGTTTTACACCCTAAGCCGACGATATTATTATTGTAATATAAATTTTAATTTAGTTTTTAAATAGTATTTAGTGCAATCACTTTAAAATTCTTTTCTTAAAAGTAATAAAAAATTTATTATGTATAATAATTATATAGTAAACAAAATTCATAATATAATAATTATTACATCTTTATACTTCAATATGTCAGGTATGTGTATACAAAGATAACATTTTATATTACTATTATCTAATCTTATCATCTAGTAATCTTTCAGAATTATTTAGTAGGATTTGTAGTTTCTGAGCAGCATGACTGTTGTCCGTGTTACAAGTGACTTCTAGTTTTTTGCTGTTGATTGTGATGCAGAGTGTTAAGGCTCATTTTAACCAATTACAGGAGATGTTGACGCGCTCTTCTCTAGAAACTCAAAAATTGGAGTTGATGTCTACTATATCAGACTCTAGGCTGCGTCAAGCCGCCCTGGAGAGGGAGAACATTGAGTTGCGAGGGGGTGTGAGCGGGGGGGGAAGGGTGGTGGTCAATAACAGGACCAGCCCCTCTCCTTGTCCCTCCCCAGTGGCTACCAATCAGAGGGAGGGCTCTACACCCAGAGTAAGCCCATTCTGTGTGTCTCACCTACCCTGTTTGAGAATAACCCATATGTGTCATCTGTTGTACAACTGTTATGTCCATAATGGTCCCCATATTATTAAATGACATATCTAATTTCCAATGCAGAAACACTTGCATTTTAATAATGTTATAAAAGAAATTAATTCAATTCTGTTTAAAAAAGTGATTGATTTGAACGGCAGTCTCAGTTAGGGCAATGTTTGTAAAAACATACTTCCAACTAAATACATTGTCTTGTTCTCATTGATTATTCTACTCCAAATTCGGGGGCTTAGAATCACAGGGGCTTATCCAAAAAACAGTGTTTTGAGTAAAACGCAAATAAAAATCTAAACAACATAAAATATAATCTATGGACTGTAGAAATTTATAGATGTCCAAGCATATCTTGTAAATGGTGATTTATGTATATAGTTTTATGTCAATAATAAACATGATTAAGGCATTACCGAAACAGGGGTTGAGGGGTTACACCACCCTAGGACCCTGAAATTTAGGTAGAAATTTTTAAAAAGAGTTGATTATTATTATTATTGTTTTAATTTTATTTATTAAACTATCATTTTATAGGAAAATTTTTGAAAAATAAACAAAATGGCCAGGTTATGTCCATTTGTGTGAAGCCATGTACTGCATAATGTAGCATATCCGATTTGGAAAAAAACATTTTTTTTAAAATTGCGAGCAGTTTAAATAAAAAGTAAAAATATTTCCCTTAAAAAAATGTTATAAGCGATTGTTATTAACAATTAACTTATCGGATTAAAAAATTCATATGCTACATCATGGATATTTGATTTCTAAATATTTACATGACCTTTTCTGTCTTGGACAAACGTGTATCGGGGAAAATTTCATCTCAGTCACAGCGGAGGAGCTATGACATGACGTGGCCATTTTGTTTTTTTGCAAAAATTTTCTAATGAATTAATAAGTGAATATGTACCTTAAGAAATGTCATTAAAAAAAATACTCAGTGTAAAAAGTCACCCAATTTGTACTTAAATTTCAGGCTCCCAGGGTGGTGTAAACCCTCAACTCAAAACACACATGTTTGTACTTAGGTCCTTAAGCCTCGGAATTAGCAATCTCATTTTGTGTCAAAACTGGCTGCTGTATTTTCCTATTGCTGCATTTTTTTCCCTTATTTTGTTGTTTATTTTTATTACAGACTCCTCCCGCCACGTACCGCCGCCTGGTGAACCCCGACCAATCGCCCCACTCGTACAGCTCCCTCCCACGGGGAACATCCCTGGCTTCCACTCCCACGGGTCGGCCGCCCAACAGCTCGCCCCAGCAGCACTCCACGCCTCTGGACACGGCGGTGGTGGTCCGCTTCGGTAAACCAAACCAACAGCACTGTATGGTGGTGGCGAGGGGCCGGGGTCACTCTGTACCCAATTTAGGTTTTGTGCCGTTACCATTTGATGTGTATTTCTGTGATGTTTCCTTGTAGTTTGGCCCCCTGTAACGTCACTCCTATAGCGTGCTTTTTATGTGAACTGCATATTTGAGTAGTTTTGTAAATGATTTCATTTTTATCTTGTTTTAAATTTTTTTCTGTCAGCTTTTTGACTATTGATTATTTCATTCAGATTAATTTGATCTTATTTTTCCACATTGTGTGTACACAGATCAAATTCAGATGCCGTTTTTTTTTATAAATAATGTATCCTTAAATAATAACATAGTTTTATTTTTTTCTAAAATATGTCACAACATAATTATTCAATTATTTGCAAAACCATTTTATTTAAATTATTTATTTGCTAAATTTTTTATTATCAAATGGTGCTCTAAGCCATAAACTAATGAAAACATTTATAGAATCCCTGTTCTGCATTTAGCCTCACTCTCGACACATAATTTTAATAATAATACAAATCTAATAACCAGTTTACAGAAAACTATTCTTTATCCATAAGGAAATGTAGATAATCTATACTAAACATTTACACCTGTAGTTTTGCTCGCATATTAATAAAGTAAAACAAGGTCTGCTTTGCATATTTTGT
Source organism: Agrypnia vestita (assembly GCA_016648135.1). Lineage (NCBI taxonomy): Eukaryota > Metazoa > Arthropoda > Insecta > Trichoptera > Phryganeidae > Agrypnia > Agrypnia vestita. The sequence continues at coordinate 132,569 of JADDOH010001325.1, read as the reverse complement.
TGTGATACGTTTACTCTGTGGAAATATTGTTAATTCATACTAACTTACCTTTACGGCACGTGTACATGGATGTGAATTGTCACAGTGGCAGATGCAGGCTTTTACTGACAAATCTCTGAGATGAGAGATCCATTATCATCATCATCATCAATCAATCATGTACATGTGCCAATAAAGCTTGGTCTGCTAGCACAACATTAATAAAGTAAAATGCATTTGGTTTGCACATTTTTGCTCTTTATTTACTCTATAGCACGGATTTCATGTTTCGCACTTGCATATTTAAAAAATCTTTTCATGTAATTTTCTTCTCCAGTAATTCACCCCTCATTATACATACGCATCTATAAGTAGAAAAATGTATATTAAGGAAATTTATTCACTAGAATTGGTAGAATTATTATACAGATGTGAGAGAGCTAGTCTATAATACTAAATAGATTCCTACCTAATTGTGTGCTGAAAATGTTCAAGCAACAATGTCCAATATCAACAGTTGTAGAGATATTCAAAGTTTGAATTTTTTCTATATTACTGATTGATTTTCTGTAAAACGTTGGACCATTATTAATGTAACTTGTTCATCGCTTTAATACAAGTCAAATAAAATGATTTAAACCTTATACAAAATTGAACCAGAATTTTTCTACAAAATAACAATATAAGCAGGAGTCTGTCTTATGTGTATGGAAACATGTCACATCATTTGTATTTTTACAACAGTCTAGTATTTTTATTTAGGTATCCAAATGTACTTTAATTATGTATCTTTAATTTCTAAGATTTTTTGACCAATTGCGTAAAATATGTATTTTTAAATATTATTCACAATCTGCCTACAATCATGCTCAGTGTGTTTACAGTTATCATCAATAATCAATCATGTACATATGTCAACACAGCTTGGTCCGCTAGTACTTATAAAGTGAAATGCATTTGGTTAACATATTTGTTGAGCTTTGTTTACGCTGGCACGGATTTCATGAAACGCACTTGGATGTTTTTAAAATATTTAGGTACATATAATTTAATAAAAAAAAACAGAACACAGTTTTTCTTACAGTAATTCACTCCTGATTATATTATATAAGGTGGCGCAAAATTGATCACTCTATAAGAATTGTCTATGGTTTTTACTTATCACAGCTTATGTCAACGCGACTGACATTTGTGGAGTAAACAGAAGCAGAATACATAACAACAAACCAACTCCTCAAGAACTCACAATACATACTTGTGCCTATGTTTCTGACAAATAATCGGTCGTTGGTTGATTCAGTGTGAATTTCATCATCGATTCCCTGGTCATGTGGCACTAACTAGGCAAACGCTGTGGCGTTTAACAACTTGCCTCAAAGAGACTGGCTCAACATAGGACAGTAGCAGACCATGATGTATGTATGAAGGCTAGAATTGGCAAAAAAAAAAAACGAAAGCACACTGAATACGGTAGAAATGCGGTCGCTTAATCATGTATGTAGAAAATATCTTTCGATAGGGTGGAGAATAAACAAATTACAATGTAATGCTAGCTGTAGCGTTATAGATAGAATGAATAAAGAATAGCTAAGATAGTTTGGCCATGTGGAACGAATAAGTGAGAACAGGATGGTAAAGAAAAAGTATGAAATAAAATAGAGCACGTCCGAGGAAAACCTGGCATGTCCTGGGTAAGATATGAGATAAATCAAATATTGGAGAATGGCCGAAGAGTGTGCCCGAGATGAGAGTGGACGAAGCAATATTGGTTGCCAGGACAGAAAAGTCCGGCGTTCTATTCTCTATCCCTCTGGGAAACGGCATGATGGTTAGTTAGTAGTTAGCTAGTTTGAGAAACAAGAGTCATCAACATTGATGTATGCATCTATGACAATGACGCGTAAAATTTTTAGGGATTTAAAATACTGGTGTTTTGCTTTGACGTTCCAAAAGTGTAGACAAATAATTAGATAATGTCAATAATTCTGTTTTAATTAAAAAATGATGGTCATGGTTTGATTTATTTCATGAATCTGATTACACAACTATAGTGTATATTACTACTATGTCAGTTAGTGCGTTTAAATCTAGGAACTAAAAATAAAAAATTGGAATCTTTTTACAAATTTCAGATTTTTTTTGAGAATTAATTTTGAACCAAATAATGTAAAACATGAATAGTGTTACGTTTGATGAGTTCACTTACGGTGGTATATGAAGAATTAATAGAATTTAGCAAGGATGAAAACAATTTCATAATTTTAATATCCAAATCAATAACTAGTGTCATCTCAGATGAAGTTCTCCTATTTTTTTAACTTTTCACTCTATAAGTAGTCTTCACTTTCTCAAAATATTACAGGTGACTCATGCTATCTCAAGCAGATATTAAAATCATTTATATGATAAATGAAAACTGATTGATTTCCACTATGTCATTATTATTTTTATGTTTTTTTTTTTCTTTAAACTATCCATTATATAAATGTACACTTTACCTATTTGTTTGTAAAAGCCCTGTAGGGCGTTAATAAATAAATACATAAAAAATTATATTTCCATAAAGGAAAGATTGTTTATTCTGTAAAAGTTAAATAAGTATTTAGACAGTTATATTTTTCCTGTTAAAATGCTTGTGTTGAAAGTATGTTTTCTTTTCTTTTTAGAAATATTCTTTATTTATCATTATATTCTTAAAAAATGATTGTTAACAAATTTTTTGTTCTTTTGCAGCTGAGAAAGATACCGTAATCGGCACAGGAAGTCCGATACTAGGCAAGATTGGGGCTGCTGGCAAGGGTTGGGGCGGGTTGTGGAGAGGTGGTAGCGGGGGCACTCTAGAAGATGTGGACGTGAGTGGTCGGGGAGAACCATTCCAGAGAGGGGGGATCAGGGCGACAGCTGCACCTAGATTGCAAACAACGCACACGGAAAGATGGTTAGTGGTGATTTTTTTTTAGTTTGCTCTAAAAGAGCCAGTATTAGATATCAAAAGAGATTTAAGATTTCTCATTAGTTGTCAGTTACAACTTGATGCTGTTAAAATATTCACTCTCAAGTTATTTATCAGTTCTTTTTTGTTCTGTTCCATTCTTTCAATTAAAATTACGTTCCTTTCTAACCTTTATCTCAAATGACTTGTGAAAACAAAGAAATGAAAAAATTTCTTTTCGCTATATCTTTATTATTACAAAACACACTTTTAATTGTCTACCTGATTAGTGTGCCAAATCATTTTAACATTATGTTATAGTGGAGTCTGTTTAACTGGGGATTTTATCATACATATATACAAATATCAAAATGTTTGTCTGTAATTATCAATCTATGAAAAATATTGTACTGAATTTTTCACTTTATTTTGGTTTAGGAGTAGTACACCTGTAAGAGAGTGGGACGCAGACATCACATGTGAATGGTTAGAATTTATGGGTCTAGACTGCTATAATGCTGATGCTAAGAAATGGTTAACCAATACTGCCGGCAATCGAGGAATCCTCGCTACCGCTACTCCGCAACAAATCGAGAAGGAGCTAAATTTGAAAAACCCTCTGCATAAAAAGAAGATTGTGCTAGCGTTACTGGACTTGCAGGTTAGTTTTTTTTATCTTGAAATTTAGCTTTCTGATGTATAAAAGTTTTGATCAACCGTAAAATGAATTATTTCTTTCCAGAGTGGCCCCTCAGCCGACCCTCTCCTCAAGGCAGCCGGTCGCTTGGACTGTGCGTGGGCTCTGCGCTGGCTGGAGGACCTCGGCCTGCCTCAGTACAGAGAAGCCTGGGCTTCTGCCGCAGCTGATGGTCGAGTGTTGCACCTTCTTTGCCATGAGGATCTTCAGCATCTGCGCGTCACCAGTCAACTGCATGCCCTTAGCATAAAGAGAGGTACGTAACTTCTTGAGGTGTGTTCGCCTGCAGTCGTGGTGTATCCAATACTAAATACCCCATTTTAACTTTTTGTTTATAATTGTATAGAAAACCTCCCATCTTCAGTGAGAAATAATTAGGGATGTTCCAAATAGTCGGTAAAGCCGACTATCCGGCTTCTTACTTTGTATATATTTCTCAATTAAATGTTTATAGGTATTAAATAAAAACCTTGATTTTTAATTAAATTTTATATTTTAGAATCAGTCTTACACATTTTGAAATGTAAAGCAACCTTTCCTTTGGTAATCAACTAATTGGTCTCTAAAATTACTTGTAAAGAAAAAATATCTATGAGATTTATCAAACAAAATTAGTAATCTTAATTAACAAACAATAATATGTATCTTCTTATCTTCAATAAACATATATAAATATTTCTTCTTATTTAAATAAAAGAATAGGAATTCTTTTAATTAACAGACTAAGTAATATTAACTCCTAGAGTGCGGGAGACTACAATAGCAGCTCGAGAAATTTTGTCCTGCGGGACGGGAGACTACATATGCAGCTTGGACAAAATGTTCAGTCTTTTAGTGACAATTTTACGTGATAATTGAAGTAAAAATGTTCAATCAATAGCTTCATGTATTTTCTGTGGCCTGATGTATCTAGATCATCATTTTTATAAGAATATTTAAATATACTTGCTTTTTTTGTTAGATGTATCCGTAAAAAACGGCCGACACATTCACAGTTGCATATGCGCTTAGCTGTGTGGAGGTCGCCGCATTACATTGTGTCAGTACACGTATTTGATGTTAGTGTTTGTTTATCTTCGGATGACTGTTATTTTGTTAGATAGGATTCAGCGCGTTGATTTATTTACCACTTGTTTTTGTTTTAGTTTTACATTTATAAACATTTATTTGAAAAAGGACACTTCTCGTGGTGGTATTGTGATTTGTGAACTTTCGTGTTACCCTTTGTTTCATGATTGATATTTATCACTTCAACAATGAATGACGAAGAGGTAGAACGGTATCTTATAGATATAGATTCTGATTACTCTATGAGTGACGATGAAGATTACATACCGGACAATTTAGAGAATCAAGGTGATAATTTAGAAGACAGCGATAGTGAGGTTGGCATTTTTGAAGAACTAGTTACAGATCCTGCACAGAAATATACTCGAGGAATTTCTCGCCTCAGTGGAACAGTGGTAGTAAGCTTTAGTCCAATATTTTATGATTTTTCTGTTTTTCTCGAATATTCCGCTAACACAAAATTTCAAGAGAGATTCTGTCTACCGGCGGTGTTACGTGTGAACGAATACTTCGCGGAAGCCTAAACGACGAGTTTCGACTCGGTATTGGTGTAGTGATTGTGGAGTTTCCTTATGCCCGACAACATGTTTTAAAGATTATCACACTATCCAACATTTTTAATAAAAAACTGTTCGGCCCTGCAATTGTGTAGTTACCGTAAGCAATGCGGACGAGTGCCGCGCTTGTGTTTGTGTTTTAGCCAGAATAATTATTGAGTGCATATGTAAATTTTTTTTGTTTACAATACAAGATAAGACAATTTCTTTTATGATTGAATAACATATTTTTAATAGACCTTAGAATAAACATTCTGTGGGTGATTATTTTCATGGATGCGACATTTTTGACGTAATTTTTTTTTTTAAATTTTAAATAAACATACTATTTAACATAAAAAATTATAATTTTATTTTTTAATGATGAACATAAAACGTTTGACCACATTATCCAAATGATTATGTAGTTTTTACGCAGCGCAATTAAATTTTGCATAAACAAATCGTTATGTATCGTATGTTAAAAATTCATGCCGTTCCAGGAGAACAATTTACTAAAATCCTGGCCGTCGTCTCGGGGTTAAACCAAGATTGCATGTATGAGGTACCTACTGAAAAAAAAACATTTATAAAAATTCTAAACTGCTTCATTACGTGGAATCCATCTGGTACATATGTCTTGGACAAGCTGGTGGTCTGATAAATTAAGTTCTTATTGCAAATCACATAGTTTAGACTGAGCTTGATTAGAGTGGTTAAAGTGTGTGATAATTCGTCTCGATTTTACAAGTATTTGTATCATGATATCATGTTTCAAAGCAGTATTGATTGCCAGTTTTAAAGTGTGTATGAAACAAGGTACCCCCTCAAAAACTGAAAACTGAATCGTCAATTGCTTTCGTCACATGCTGCTGTTGTCTCGCACAACGCAACAGCGTGAATTTTGGTCGTATCTATATCCCACAAAGTTGTAATTTCTTCTAAACAATTTTTTATATTATTTTCAGTATGTGTTTCAGGGAAATGTTTCATTTGCAATACTGCGTGATGATATTTGAAACCATCGTCAAGCTAGTGAGCTGTAAAACTCAAAAAACTTTCCTTATTATTTATGTTTGTCCACATCTCGGTAGTAACTGAAATTGCAGCTGCACTCAGCAGTCTTCGTATTTCCGATTTAGTCTCTTCGTAAAGTTGAGGAATGATGTTTTCTGTGAAATACTTTCTGCCCGGTATGTTATATTTTGGTTTAACTTTTCTCATCAAGTTTCTAGAGCCAGTATTTTCAACAAATGACAATGGCTGGTTACCAAGTGCAGTCATCTCACCTATAGCAATATTGATGTCTCTTGATCTTGAGTCTTCACGTGACCATTGTACAGCAAAATTATCTTCAATATTTTGCTGACTTTTCTGAAATAAACTGACCTCTAACGACACTGAAATTGACGGAGTAGGCACTGTTGTAGGTAGTTCTTCTATTTGAATTTGCAACTGGGAGGAATCGTCTGTGGTTTAACATTTGATCACAGAACCTAACTGAGGTATCAGGGTTAGATGTCGGTATTTGATATGGTTGTTCATACTCGTAGTATTTGCTGTTTTTCCTTGCCCACCATGAGAAATTATCATTTGGCACTTCTTACACTTGACTTTACGGGAATCATTGTTCAATTGGTCAAAAATCATTACACGAGACTTGCTTTTTAACATGATTAAGTTTTAATTGAGCTCTTCAACAGTATTGTCTTTATTTTTTACACAAAACACCGCTCTGACCCGTGCAAAAGCAAAAATCAAGAAACAATGCAAAATAAACAAAACATTTTCCGATACGCTCGCAGGCTGCGGTTGCGACTTGCGCTCGAATCAGCTGTAAACTAAGCGTCATGGAAAATACCCCCAAAACCGTGATCGGCTTGGCCGACTCGTCGGCCGACTAATCGACTCTTTACAACCGAATAATCGGCTAGTCGGCTAGTTGGCCAAAGTCATAGTCGGCGCTCTGTGTGCCGGTTCGGCCGCGCACTGAAATAAAGCGCAGCTAAAGTCGAGACGTCATTGGTCAGTTAATTCATCAGTTGTTTCCGCATCAGTAGGTATAGGGTAATATTCCTATTTAATAAGTAGTTTTTATTAAATAAATATTAAATATTAAATGTAGAGTTGGTTGAATTTTTATGCAATGTTTTTTTATTTTTTTAACTATAACATGGATTAAGGTAAAGTGTACGTCTGTCAAATTGCAAATCGAGGTCCCTATCTTAAAAAAAATATAAATGCTTCATTATTATTCCTCCCACAAAGCCCGAAAGAGCCTTTTCTGCTGCGCCTTATATTGGTTGTAAACTGAGAAGCTGTCTCGGTGATTCAATTCCATCTCAGGCTGAGAACATATTTCCAAAATTCTAAAAAATAAGACACTGTAATGTTATTCATTTCCTGTTAGTTATTTTTAATATTAAATGTGCCATATCGACGGTCCCTACGTAAACAGTCGAATTAGAAAATAATCGATATTCGCTTACTATCCATCCAATTTACTCTTATTATTATCGAACAATGTTAAAAAAAAAAATAATTTCCAGAACAGCAAATATAAAGGAAAATTAAACCTTTTTCCAACATTGTCTGAAAATATAGAGTAAATTGGAAGGTTTAAGATACTAAAACGACCATTGAATTTTTACAGTTCGACAGTAGAAAAGTTTATGAGATTATTATAGCACGTAACCCGTCAGTAATGACGATACTTTTACATGTCGGTTCCTAAGGAATAAGCTTGTATTTATTTTATTTAAAAAAAGTCTTGAAAAAGAAAATATTCCAAAAAAACAAAACTCTTCGAAAAAAAAATGTTTGAAAAAAAAAATTCCAAGAAAAAAAGATTTTTGGAATTTTTTTTTTAAAATAAACATTTTTGGAAATAATACATACATTCTCTATCTCCATTCTATCACCATGGAGATAGAGAAAAACAGCGTGCTGCCTTTTCTTGATGTTGAAATAAAAAAGAAAGCCCATGGGAGTTTCGGTCACAGAGTTTATAGGAAGCCTACGCATATGAACCATTATCTACATGCGAATTCCCACCATCATCCTGCTCAAAAAAGAGGTCTCATCAACACTTTGGCCACGAGGGCCGAAAGGATATGTCAAAACGAACATCTACAGGAAGAAATGATAACACTCAGCGACGCACTGGAAGGAAATGGTTACCAGAAGCGACAGATACAATGCGTCATAAGAACGAGGTCTGTTCGCCCCGAAAAATATACAGAACCTGAGTGCAAAGGCTTCGCCTTTCTACCTTTTGTCCAAAGCGTTACAGACAGAATTGCCAGAGCTCTCAAGAAAAGAGACATTAAGACAGTTTTTGGTACCAATTCAAAAATTAAGGATTTGTTGAGATCAGCGAAGGATCGAGATCGCTTAGAAACAGACGGTGTGTATAGACTCGATTGTCAAGACTGCGATAAAGTATACGTGGGACAAACGGCGCGTACAATTTCCAAAAGGGTCAACGAGCACAAACGGGCATGCAAACTCGGTCATCCAGAAAAATCAGCACTGGCTGAGCATTTTCTGAATACCAGCCATCATTTTGCATTCGAACTGAAAATCCTTGGAAAGCCTAAGAGTCACCATACGCTTCTTATCAAGGAAGCACTAGAAATCTACAAGCACCCAATATATATTAATAGAGATGATGGTCTCAAATTAAAAACATCTTGGTATTCGGCGCTTCAAAGTCATTCTCATCGCAGACTCCGCAGAGATAGTGATCAGACAACAGATGAATCATACACACAACACAATACAACACATCATGACTTCGGCACGGTATTGCAAGCCGATACTTAACCATAACACCAACATTCAAGACAACACATCAGCCCTGATGATGGACCCTGCAATGGGATCCGAAACGTCGGCCCGAAAGGTCGTAACAACATGGCATAATACCCCAGAAAACACAAACTTGAAGATTCTGAGTGGACGTGAAAACCTAAGAACATTTTTAGTAGTAAATAAATTTGATTTGAAAGATCAGTAAATTCTCAAGTAAATTACTTACCATGCTTCAGACAACGGGATTGTCACTTGAAGGTAACTTTTATCTCACGACGAAAGGACATCGTTCATTGCTGAGATCTCAATTATATAGAAGAGCGGCGAACACTTTGATCGCTGACTGGTCGTGTTTTTCTGGATTTAGCCAAAGCTTTTGACACAATATCCCATGCGATATTATTCCAAAAACTAAAAAATATTGGTATAAATGGAATTACCCTACAGTGGTTTCAAAGTTATATGTACAACAGAACGCACACAGCGAAGCTTTGTGACACTATAAGCGATCCAGAATATATACAATTTGGAGTACCACAGGGCAGCACCTTAGGGCCAATACTTTTTCTAATATATATAAACAACTTGTCAAATCTTGAAGATGTTGACACCAAAATCATAAGTTTTGCAGATGATACTGTCATTCTCTACAAAGATACTGCATGGGATAAAGTCTACAAAAAAACTGAGATGAATCTGAAAAAAGTCAAACTGTGGCTTGACAATAATTTACTCACATTAAACGTAAATAAAACAAAATACCTTGCCTTTAGTATTAATAAGACTGGTCAACCGCCACATTACTCCAACATACCCATTCACACATGTGATATGATTAATAACTGTGACGGCAAATGTGAGTCCTTAGGTCATTCAGAAACGATCAGGTATCTAGGTGTTACTCCAGCGTCATGTTACACTTCGAGATCATCATTAATCGACGAACGATAATCTAGGCATCAAGGCTAGGGTGTAGAATTTATGTAAACTTGTATTGACAGATCTTAATGTTTAGAATATCGGCTGATAACGTAATTATTTTTATGTAAACTTCAAAATAAATAGGATTTAAGTGAGGTCACTTTAAATAGTTATGATAAAATTAAATACTGGTCTTGTATTGTATATTTATGTAATAAATTGTATTGACACTAAACTTTATTACAGTTCATCAATTGTGAAATCCATTTGATTCAGTCAAGCACAACACCATTATAGGATTTATTCTCTTCCAACCCGTACTTACAACCCTTGTCTCACGGTATCTCCCTGAATAGCCGGTGAGTGAGGCAGTATAGGTCGGATCATTCGGGCTGCATCTGAGCCTGGACCGACTTTTTTTTTTACTTTACTTTCTACTAAATTTCTCTTCTTAGGAGACAAATAAATGCACATGTGGATAAAAATAGTAAATTATAATTTCTTTACTAAGTTCTGCTACTTATTTGATAGCTGTTTGATACATTTCCACTGGAAATTAAGTGTTTCTTTATGTTTAATTTTGTACCCACAAACAATATGACTGCACCTTTAAAATGCTTATGTTGACTGATGGGCACATTTCGCGTAGATTGATTGTGAAAAGACATCCACGAGTATTTACAATAAACTAACAAATGAACGATACTTTCCAGGTATTCAGGTGCTACGAGAGGCCAACTTCAGTCCTGATACAATGATCCGGCGAGCAGGTGTCCCCGATAGTAGCGGTATCGAAGGAGCCCCTCCGGAGGAACCCCCAACCCAGTTGGATTGGGGACATGTCTCCCGCTGGAGCAGCCACCGGGTGATGGAGTGGCTGAGAGCTGTGGACCTGGCGGAGTATGCGCCCAATCTACGCGGGGCAGGTATGGTGGTGAATAGCCATTCATTAAAATTGTATAATTTGATATCAATTAACTTGGTTGGTTATCCGTACTGCCATTTCTTATTTCGTGTGCATGTAAAAGTTAAATACAATAAAACCTCATTAATTCAAAATTCAAGGGATCCAAAAAAACATTTCAAATTATGCAAAACACACTCACTAATACGAAATTCAAGGAAACAAATTTTTTTCATAATTTGTAAATTAAAATCATTAACATTAGTCTGGTTTTCACATCTATCGGCACTCCAAGCAACAGTTATATACATTTTTATACGGTTTATTTGTTAATCAAGATTGTTAATCAAACTCCTAAGCCACTATGAAATACTCATTGCATGATGTATTGCAGAGGTCAAATATTAAAAAAATATCAAATTTTTAAAAAGAAATATTGATATGAATATTGGAAATATGTATGTATTTGAAAATTAGAGTTGCCACGAATAGTGAATTGGCCGAATACCGAATATTCGGCCATGGTGTCGGCCGAAGCGCCGAATATTCGGCTGCCGAATTTTTGGCACGAAATACATAGGTACTTGTCGGGGGCGCGTTAGCTGGATTAAGACAAGTCGCAACCTGTTTTCCTCGTTGCGTTGGCGCAGCAGGCGACACGGCGCGCGCGGGGCGGGGTGCAAGCAAACACAACACAGCGCGGGCGAGTATTTGTTTTAAAGTTTCAATTGCGAGTAAATCACGTCACGGAACGCTTTGTCAGTGTATAAATAATACATAAAATAAAACCTAATTACTATTTTGCTAAGAAGTTTGTTCTTGAGTTAATTTTCAATTATTTGTTTGTAAAACGGCTTATAAAATGACACCAGTCAATAAAAAATCGTCCTTATGGGAATATTATAAGATTTGCAGCGAAAATAATAAACTGGCCCAGTGTTTGCTGTGTAGCATCAAGATCTCAAGAGGCGGAGAAGGAAAGAAAGCAAGTAAGTAAATAGTAAAACCTTAACTTAATTTAATAGTTTTATTCACTTAATAGGTACGTTTACGTAGGTAGGTGGTTAACTGGTTATGTCTTACTGGTTAACTACTTACTTACTTGTTGTTGTACTATACCTACTTGTGTAGGTACTTACAAAATAAAAGAGATCGTTTTTTTATTGAAATGAACAATGGAAAAATATTTTTTGTTTTACCAAATTATAAATTCATAAATAGTTCATTGGCGCACTCTTTTAGGTAAAACATTATACCTGTGCCAGAGTGCTCTGATCTTTCGTAACATACATTAACTACATTTTACTTTAGTTGACAGAGCTAGAAATATTCTTTTATTTGTACAAAAGTATTGGTATTAGTATTTAAATATTAAATTAGGATAAATGTTAGTTACATGTAATTTTGTTCTAGCAGTTTCAAATTTATTTCTAGTAGGTATATTTTTAAATCAAGTTATTGTAGTAAGGTATACATCTCACACACCAACCTGTAGTATATTTGAGATTCTTAACCCTTCAGAATTCATTCTATATTTTGTTCTAGCAAAGTGAGTTTTTCGTTTATTTGGATCATAAGACACAGTTTTATGTTTTTCTAGTAACAAGGATAAAAAGCTTCCTTACACTTAGTAATTGACAAAAGTAATATAGGTTTTCTGTTGAATATCTGTAGGGTTTACTTACAGTACATAACATTTTTTATTGCCCAAGTTGTTTCGGAATAAAGTTTTCTGACAAATTATTTATTTATATTTGTTCGATTTCCTATAAGATTGACAGGGGGAAATAAAATAACTTATTTAATTATAATTAATTTTAGTTTTTTTATTTACAGCTACAACCTCTTTAAAAAACCATCTTAAAACCAAACATGGTGACCAATACGCTGCTTTAATTAATGTTCCATCGACAAATGCCAGCAACACGGGCGGTACTTCTACCGATTCCACGATGTCACCAGTACCTGGAACGTCCAGACCAAAAGAACGGCAGCTAACACTGAAGGAAACATCAGAAAGGAATTTGCTCTGGGACATTAATGATCCGAAATCAATAAAATATCACTACTTGATTGGCGAAATGATTGCTTTAGACAACGAACCATTGTCACTTGTTGAACGAGTTGGATTCCAGAGGCTAATGGCAAACGCTTTGCCCCATTATAAAGTACCTGGTCGCACTTACATGACCGAGAAAATTGTTCCTGATATATACAATAGAATTTGTGCTAAAATAGAAGCCAGTATTTCACAGGCAGCAGCATTATCAATGACATCTGATATATGGACATGCCAGCACAATAACGAGAGCTTTCTGAGTCTCACTGCGCACTGGATATCTCCAGAGTTCATTCTAGAACATGGCGTTTTAGCTACGAAATCATTTCCCGGCTCACATTCTGGTATCAATATTGCAAAAGAACTCAATGCTATTACAGAAAGATGGAATATTCCTCAATCCAAAGTCCATTTATTTGTCCATGATAGTGGCTCTAATATGATAAAAGGTGTGCGAGATGCAGGATATGATTCAGGCAGATGCTTTATTCATTCACTGCAACGAGCTATAGAGGAGTCGCTAAGAAGTACTACAGATGATAGCTGCTGCGAGACGAATTGTTACCCATTTTAATCATTCTGGCTTAGCAGAGCAGAAACTTAAATCCATTCAACAAGAACTTAATTTGCCAAACCACCAGCTAATACAAGATGTGAGTACACGCTGGAATTCTACGTATTATTTAATGGAGCGATTATTAGAACAAAAGCGAGCTATCTCCTTGTACATAACAGATCATGAAACCTTACTAAATCTGACGCATGCTCAATGGGAACTATCTGGTTGCTACTTTTCTGGATCCTCGCTTCAAAACGAGTTTCCTAGGATTGGTTCAAGCAGAAACAGCAAGACAAAAAATTCTTCTAGAAACTCATAAGAAAATAAGTTGTGATGAATCTACCGATGACGATTCTTCTCCACTGCGCAAGAAAAGAAACTTGAATGATAGGACTATTGAAATACACGACAGTTTCTGGAACTGCTTTGAGGAAGTCGCTACAGATAATATGCGAAATGTTAATGATGAGGAGGACCTGGAGAAGAATGCTGTTGCAAACGAGTTGGATTTTTATTTGAAAACAGCTCGCCTAGATCGGAAGGCCGATCCTTACAAGTGGTGGTTAGCAAACGAAAAACAATACCCAAGCCTTTCTAAATTTGCTAAAGTTTATCTTTCTTCTCCTGGAAGTAGTGTGTATAGTGAGAGGCTATTTTCAGAGGCTGGTAACATTTACGATGAAAAGCGTAATCGTTTGCTACCAAAAAATGCTGAAAAGCTTGTTTTTATCCATCACAATTTACCACTGATCAATTTTAATTACTTAAGTGTTGTAATTTGGAAATAAATACATAATTTTGAGTAATATAACTTCTCTTTTTTTACATACTTTGGTATTCGGTATTCGGCCGAATAATACGTACTATTCGGCCGAATACCGAATAGCAAAAAAAATGGCCGAATAGGCCGAATACCGAATAGTTGCCGAATATTCGTGGCATCTTTATTGAAAATACATGCTTTATTTTTGTTATTCATTTTTCACTTTGTATACTCTAAAAAATCATTAATTTTTTTACACTTTTGGGTATGTGGGACCCTTTTACCGGTCCTGTGCCGGTCATACATAATGTAGAATGCACCCTGTCTGCCGCGCAATTTCGCACATGATTTCTGTTTTTTTAGACACTTTTTTTATGTGATGGTTATATTCATGTCAAAATCAACGATAATTGCTAAGAAGTTGCAGTTTATGGTTTCTCAATATACAGACTTCAATAATTACTTATATTTCAATAATTACTTGTACAATAATTACGTATTCATTAATTATGAATTTAAAAAACAAAATTTACTGCCAGAAATGTACACACATGTTTATTGAATAAAAACATGGAAGCAATAACACTAAAGATATTGTATTTCAATATTTTCGTTCTAAATATATCAAAGAATATAAAAATACCTATTTTTAACACTTTTTTATTTAAAAAAAAACACTTTTTTAACTGATAAATAACACAATTACTGCGCGGTTCGAAGACAACATTTGGAATGATTTTTTGTCCATTTTCCACGGCAAATGAGGTTAATTGTCAGATAGAACTCGTTCATTCATTCAAAAACTTGAGATACAACCAATAAATAGCTTTAAAAACCCATAAACGCACAGGTAAAATAGGCCGAATTCGCATATGTGTCTAAGGAGCGTAGATCTGCGCTTCGGCACATAGATGGTACAAAAGTTTTCGCACAGGTTTGCGCTCCGGCACATGACTGGTTAATAGAACTAATTACTTTTACAAATGGTTGAATTTGTTATGAAAAAAAACATGTTGAAATTATGTTTGAAGTTTAACAGCGGTAAATTAAAAACATTATATTATTCCTTGAAGAATAGTTAAGACATCCTTTGTATATAATGTATTCTTCAAGATTTAGATTCAACATTCTTTAACCACTCAATTGTTGAATATTCAGGTGTGCACGGTGGTTTGATGTACTATGAAGTCCGCTTTACTGGAGAGCTGTTAGCAACCCTGCTTAACATCCCACCCAGTAAAACATTACTTCGGAGGCACCTTAACACGAGATTTAATCAACTAATTGGAAAAGAAGTCATTCAGGAGAAAAGGGAGGCGGAACAGACACTTGGATACCAGCCTCTCACACTGACCTCTAAAGTTAAGGTGATTCATAACTATTTTTCATAATTACACATTTACAAATTATTTTAAGACTGATTAAATATAATTATAGTTGCAATGGAGCTATGGTACTAACACTGATATACGGAAGAAAAGCCTGGAGCTGGAAGAAGAGGAACGAAAGTAATGTGATGTGGCAAAAATAAAATCATGGCAGAGGAAAAAAAGAAAAAAGTACGAAATAGTGAATAATACAAAAGATATATGTATATATATATTATTCATATTAGACACCAGAAATGGAGGACATCCGCGAAGATTTGGCATGACCAGGAAAACCAGATATGTACTGCAAGATGATCTTATTAGAAGCCTTAACAAATGATGAACATGGATGATGAGTTGTATGAATGTGGATGAGGCGAGAATTAAAAAAAATAATTATAAAGGACACTTTATCTTTTATTTTTATACTTATATTAATACTCTCAGCCTATCCCTGCAGACAATGGCGTGATAGTGCAAATTACTCTTATACGGTGATCATAAAATTATGTTAGTTATCTCTACGTGAGTTTAATAGTATTATACTACTCAAATTTCGAAAGAAACAGAATCTCTCATCGACAGGTGAAATACTAAACTGACTACTTTTAAATATAGAATTTTCACATTGATAAGATTCAAATACAAATAATTAATTGGTTAGGTACTGACAAAATGAGCCGAAATTACTGGTGTACGGGTGGCTGTAACAAAATTAAGGCTGGTCATCCATTTTTCAAAGTGTCGAATTGCCTCGATAGATCATGCTATTTCAAGATGAGAACAAGACATTAACAAACCTAATATCAGATAAACTTTACACAAGTGTGAGTATTTACGTGTTGCTTGCAAGACAGAAAGGCTGCGAGGAAACGCGACAACCATACGGAGAGCCGACGCTTAAAATATATGGGAACGCCTGAGAGCAAGTCGTGCTCGTGTACTTATTATCTGAATTTATGTGTTTTATGTCTAGAATTTAAAAAAGGCTTATTTATATTTCTCCAATAATTTATGTTACAACCATTTTTCTTATATCACTGTTTTTTAATTTATAACTTATGTTGCATAAGCACATTTAGGTATTATTTTGACTTCCGGCTGAAATGTCAAAACACTTGGGAATTTAATTAAATTCAAATAATTTTTAATAGAATAAAAAAAATACTACAACAATATGCATTGAATAAAAAAAATTAACAAACATTTATATATATATATATATATATATTTTTACCTTACTTGACTTTACAAATTATGTACAATGATATCTTCGCAAATATCGCGAGGTCTTCAAGGTCACGAAATCAGATAGAGGATGGAAGAACTGACGCTGGTTTAATGTAGGATTACAAGTAGAAAAATAAATTTATATAAAACTAGTTAGAAAAAACCTTATTGTGATGAATCAATTGCTTTCTATAGTATAAAATAATAATAATTTTAAATAATGTCAAATTTGGCATAGAAGCACATTTCATAGAGAAATAAGTAAAAAAGAATAAACGGCTACATGTACACGTCCGGCCTTCTCCGTTGCCAACAGCAATCTGTTTTATAGCAACGTCATTTATTGGCACATTTCATACTTTGGAATTTTATATTTTTAAAGAATATTTAAGGTATTTTTAATAAAAAAACTAATTTTTAACAGTGAATAAAGCCTCACAATACGGGAATAAATAGAATATACTGTTTAAAATCATATCTTTATACGAATAAAAACGTATGAAAATCATCAAAAAACGTAAAAAAAATTGATATTTAAAAAAATTATTCCTTTATTAATTTTGAACATTGTTAATTATCTTAGTACTGATTTAAGATAATGAAATAACTTTAATATGTATAAAAAAAAACATATAATGTGTGCATATAAATATTCATTAATATTTAGTTTCACCTAAGACAATAAAAATGATTTTTTTGGTCGCAGCCTGTCGATTAATGCTTATATTTTCTTAATTATTGTAAATAATGTTCAGTTTATTACTTTTATATAAGAACAAAAGGTTCTATCTAAGTTATTTCCCTAAAAAAATTGCAGTCTAGCTTATAAATTGTGATATAAATTATGAATAATAAAAACCCACATTTTCGTAAAAAAAAGTCGAAATATGCATTTGCAGTGAATGTGCAATGTTTTTCACCTAATTTAATGATCATCATGAATAATCTCTACAATGTTAACGCCAAATCCATCAATGATACTTTTTCTGGTTTGGATAATAAAGGTAGGACAATAATTCCATTAGCAGTTATCCTAGTTAGTTCTATTTTCGTAGCAAAAGTACTCTGGCTTCGTAGAAGCTTCGGCTTTAAAATACATAGAAAGATGTGACACATTTTCATGATCAGCAATTTTTATATAATGCTCTTATTTTATATACCTGCTTTTCAAAATTAAAATATCTCACTTTCTGTGTGTTGCAGATCGTAAAGAAAGGACAATTCACGTTGAAAAGGAAAAAGAACAAAGGGGAAACAGAATACGGAGATCTTGTCTGTCCCATTGTGGATCAAGCTTCAGGTGAAATATTAAGTGTAAGTCTCTAACACAACTAACATTTACTTACATTTTGGTTTTTATATTCTCGGTCAGTGTAACTGGTGTGTGTACTTCCTGAAATATTATTTAGGTCTTCCAATTTGTACATAGTCAAGTTATGAATTTTATTTGTCAATTGTCATTTTTAAATTAATATCACCACTGTATGCCATCAGATCTATGTATTTCCACTTTTTCTCTGGTAATTTTCATAGCTAGGTGTAAAATGGCAATGTGTTGGTGTATGTGTATTTGGTGAGCAATCTCACTAATTTGTCATTACTGTAATAAAAAATATTTAATTAGGTCTAAGTCTTCATTAAATATAGTAATTATTAGACAATAACCTTGATTCACCAAAAAAAATTCTCTTTGTTTTATCAGATTTTACATTGAGCACAACTTGTATCAAAATTTGATGGTTCCATTTCAGTTTAATACAATCTTATACACGGATGTCTCCTCGTAGCTAGCAGCAAAAACTATGGGGGAGTCTTCTTCATTTAATTTTGAATAGAAAATATTCTTTGGTATATATCCAAAGTGTATAAAATAATATTATTTTATACACTTTGGGTGAAATGTTGACCGTTACGGAGATAAGCGACATCAAAGTTTTCTTTTTTTCTTTCAATATCTAGAGTGTACCAGAGCTAGCAGCAGAAACTTGGTTGGTAGATTCCTGACTATGTTATGAGTCTTAAATGTTCAAGCAACCATGACCTAATATCATTGATTGCTGAGTAATCAACTTTAAAAAAAAATTCTAACATCGTATTATAAGGGTTAAATATTACGTAATTTATTCAAATATATAATATTTGCAGGGTTCGAAGACACATACTGATCTTGACCTAGAAAATGTAAACAAAACCACACGCATAAAATATTCTTAGTCATATAAATTTTACGCAAATTGTCAAAATGCATTCATTGCTGGTAAAAATCATGTTCTTAGATTGGAAACAATAAAATTTGTAAAAATAAATGTAAAAGAAAAGACATACATTTTTCTTCATTAGGCTTTTAACAGAATCATATGAAATTTGTGAAATTGTTTTGCTTATCAGCCTACAGATTACGTCTATAGTTAATATCTTCAAAGCACATTTGAAATAGGCACCTAATTCATGTATACGTACACAAAAAATACATACCTACTTTTGATAAAATCGTGACTATCTGTCAATTATTAAGATGCGTTAAATAAAATACACATTTTATTACATAACTGCATATTCTATTCAGTAAATATTTATGTGTATTTATTATTTACGACTTCGAAAAAGAAATCAATCATTTAATTCATGTCTTAAATACATTCAAATAAAAAAATATGTTTCGTACACACGCTGTAGGCACATTATCAATTGCTTATTATTACAGGTACACTCATGTAGGCATTCGATGGCATGATAGGCACTCTATAATATAAAATATTGGTAAAATTTGTTTATGCTTACCCTGACATGTCTGGTTAAGGTTGCTGGCCACCCAAACAAGACTTCAAACAGTTCAAACAAGACTTGACAAAAACAATTTTATAAACTATTAACTTTTGAATTGTACATCAAAACTTCTCTTCAAAATCTCACCGCACACCTACTGCAATAAATGTTCAAAATTTTGACCACCAACTCTAAGACACAATTCGGCTCATCTAATGCAGGATTGATGAACGCTTGGTAATATTAGTTCACTCTCGCTGGACACCTTATTGAATGCTTCAATTATGCGACCACGCATCTCTTCCTCGTTTGCCGAAGGTACTTTATAAATAAGATTTTTCACGTGCCCCCAAAGAAAAAAGTCTAGCGATGTAAGGTCGGGCAACCTAGGAGGCCAGGGAAAAGTTCCATATCTTATATATAATATATTCAGTTGTAAACACCCGACGGACCTCCACCGTGGAATGGCATGGTGCTCCATCATGCCGAAACCACATTCAATGACCACACATTTCGAGATCTATCCGATTTAATCATGTAATTTCGTTTGTATTTATACGAATTAATTTTTGATTTTTTATATAAGTTACTTTAACGATAGTCCAACGCTTGGCTGAAGCTCAGGCAGAAATATTGAGAAAAAAAAATGCACACTTTGAAGTCGATTATCTCCATAACTATTAATATTAGGTCATGGTTGCTTGAAAATGTTAGACTCATAATATAAGCAGGAATTTATCGGCCAAGTTTCTGCTGCTAGCTCTAGTACACCCTGTATAGACTAAATGATGTTTTTGTAAAACATTAAACTATCATAAATTTAATTTATATTGAATAATAATAATGCATTCGCTTTGACACAAGTCGAATAAAATAATTAAAACCTAGTAGAAATTTTAAAAATAACTTTTTGTCATTTTATTTAACTTGTAAAGCAAATGAATTTTTAATATTATAAGTTACTGTACCAACGCTTCAGACAATAAGTCAGAAATATTGAAAAAAAATGCAAACTTTGATATCGATTATCTCCTCCATAACTCAATATTTCATCCAAAGTGTAAAGAATATTTTCTGTTCAAAATTGAATAACGAAAACTCCGCCAAAATTTTTGCTGCTAGCAACAAGACACCTTTTAGTTAGTAATGTATGAGAATCATAGCAATCAAAGATAATATACATATTTATCAATAAATAAAATGCCTATCTATCTTATTTTTATTATTGGTTTCAAATATTTGTTGGGGAAATCCGCCTAAATTGAATTCTTTAACTCAACTTCCATGAATCCAGATAGAGTTAATGTTCCAATTTTGTACCAGTTTCTTGCCTCAATTTATGTTTTTTCAATTTACATAAATTTTCTTTGAACTTTTCTACTGCATAACTGAGGGATGGGAGTTAAAACCTGAATGTTTCAAAGTTACTACTGGTGTTTCAAAGTCTTTTCTAAAACATTTCTTTAACATTTTGTGACTAACAGTTTCACAACTCACAAATAAGTACTATTTTCTTTGATCATGAATAACTATTTTTCATTTTCATTATTTAAACTGGTGTTTATTGAATAAGCTTATATTTAATAACTTTAATATTGGGTTGAGGTATTCAATTTTTTTCTCCCATTAAACTTTGTCACAGTTGACATTTGATCATTACTGTGAGATTGTTGTAAAACAATTTTGAATGGGACATAATCTTGTTCGTAATATTTGCATCATCCAATTTTATTTTATACAGAGCTATTACTGCTAGAATAATGGATATTAAAATTTTTTTAATATTACTTTCATTCTTCCAGTCAGATTGAAAATAGGTTTTCTATAACCAAGATACTGAATATGATTTTGTCTCACATAAAGCTCGCTTCTGTTTATTTGATTGATTTTGATTTTCCCTCTTCAGACGATGAAGATGGAAGCTTTAGGCGGAGAGGGGGCTGCCTCTCGGCAAATTGACGAGATGTCAAGCTCCACTGACTCGCCGCACTCGCAAAGGAGTGATCACAGCAGATCCTGAGTATCATTTTCCATACGGCTTCAAGTAAATGTTTACGACAACATTAGTGTGCCCCGACTTGTGCACTAAAAATAAATAGTATTGTGTATTTTCCAAACCCTATAATCACTCTAAAATAAAACTCGAGGCCTTGTGTTTATATTGAGAAACTCTTCATATTGAATGATATCTAATGATCATCGGGGCATGGTTTGACACATGTAGACATTGTGTATTGCAATAAATATATCTGATGCCTCGTATACTGTCGAATCTGCAAAAATTCAATTTTCATTTTAGTATCTTAAACCATCCGATTTACCCTATATTTTCGGATAATGTTCAAAAAAAGTTTAAATTTCCTTTTAATATATGCATAGTTTGAAATGAAAATTTAATTTTTTTTCAACATTGTCCGAAAATATATACTAAATTGGATGATTTAAGATAGTAAACCGAAAAAAGAATTTTTGCATATTTAACTGTATAGGTAGGGACCGTCGATATGGTACATCATTTTTATATATATTACAATTTAGACATTTGATTGATTGAACACGATTACGATGTGCTTGTGAGAAATAATTAAGTAGTCTACTGATTATAGATACACAGTGAAAAATAACTGAATGCATGATATGATTTTTAACTAAATAACAACATCTTCTTGATTGAGTAGTTTTTTGAAATATGAAGTGATATTGCTATTATATTAAGTTTAAGATTAAACATTATAAACTTTTTATACCAAACATATTAAAATTGTTTCTAAAGACTAGCTTCCATGCGTAAAAATGGATATACATATATAATATAACTATGTAACATAGTGTAAGTCATTAATGCATCATTCATTTTTTTAATTACGTACTTGTGGGCTGCTTATTCATTTTCATTTTCCTGGATTTCTTGGAAATTCATTCTTCTTTAAAAAAAATTAAACTTATAAATTATATATTATTATAATTTTTAATTTTCTTAATTGGAAATTATTTTACATCACAATTCGTTAATACATATTACAAAGCAGTCTTGCAAAGGTAAATGAAATAATTTACTTTTCAATATACATATGTATTTTGATGTTGTTATTTCATCTCACTAACATTTTTGAAATATGTAAATCTTTTTCCGGGTTTTGTTAACCAATTAATTTAGATATTTATTGAATTTGAATTAATGTAATAATTTATATATGTTATATTTAAAGCAGTATATTTCTGGTAGACATTTCAATAATTAACATAAAATAACTTTGTATGCAATCTTTTGAGTTTGATTATTTATTGCCAACTGGTTTAAGTGTAATGCATATTTCCCATCAGGAAAAAATATTAAATAGTTTTTTGCCCTGATAATATTAAAGCTCATGTGATTATACACAGTTATTTTATATTTATTATATAATTGTTACATGGTGACGAAGTTCAACTAGAATTGTTGTAATTAAAAGAATATGTTAATCATTGCATATTTTAATCTCAAATGCAAACATTTTAGTCGTATTGAGAAAGAATGTCATTATTTTGAATTAATAATTATATATTTAAATTATCAAATAATTGTGTTCATAGTGTAAAGAGCAATAGTTCATTATTAAGTTAGAGAATATTATGTAATTATAATTATATTTAACACCAATTATTTCGATTTTTTTAAATTTTATATTTATATTATTTTACATCATTTGATAAGTGTCCCTGAATGTGTTTGTTATGTCATTATTTTACTGTTTAGGAGATAAAACTTTGTAGATAATGTGCAAATGCACTACAAATATACAAAAAATGACAATAAAGATTTAAAAACATTTGTAAATGTTATATAATTACAACAGAAAGAATTTTATTTCAAATTATTCATATTATTCAAACCTTCACTTTGAATAATAAAATATTTTTTTACTTTTAAAGGTGTAAACATTTTTTTATATAAATTTATTTCACCAAGTCCAAATCATTATCATTGTCAAACATCTTCCACACACACAATTATATTATCAAAAAACAGCTGCAGTTTATATGTATATAAGTATAGTTATTAAATATTTTTTAATTATCTCATCTGCTTATATCTCAGTGTTAATTATACATTACATTTATTGGATTGTTCGACACTAATTATTAGTCTACAAATAATATTATTAAGTCTTTCCCCAATATCTCTTTCACCAATTTGCCTAAATAAGGTTCCCCAGCTACTGTACACTAATAGGGGCCGGTTATTCAAGTTGGATCAAAGTAAAAGTTCATTTAAAGCATAGATTTTTGCATTCTACACCATTCAAATGATCTGTTTCTGTGAAAATCTATGCTTTAAACGAACTTTTATTCTAATCCAACATGAAACAATCGGGCCCAAGTCATCTCTGTGAAGGAAAAAGGCACTTAATACTAAAATGGCAAGTTTGAATTCAATGCGTCATTGATTAAGTTAACTTTCTTACCTTTGTTTTTTTTTATGCAAGTAGGTATCTAAAATATGCAGGATTTTTAACATTTTTTAAAATAAAAATTTTGCTGGAGGATATTTTACAAAAGCATGTAAAAATTTCATGTTTTCAGATATCTTTGCCGTAGTTTGCATTACGCGGGTTTTCCAAACTCGAACACAAAAATGTCCGATCTTAACTTAAAAATCTATAACCACACAATACCTAATAAAAGGACATCTAAAAATAGAAATACTACTAAAGAATTTTTTTTTCGAACACTAAACAAATATCACTAAAGAATATTTTTTTTGAACACTAAATAAACAAATATTTATAAACGTGACAAAATAATTAAGACGGTTTTACACAAAATATGTCAAGAAACTAATAT
The DNA here is from genome assembly GCA_016648135.1 of Agrypnia vestita. Taxonomy (NCBI): domain Eukaryota; kingdom Metazoa; phylum Arthropoda; class Insecta; order Trichoptera; family Phryganeidae; genus Agrypnia; species Agrypnia vestita. The sequence goes on along the minus strand of JADDOH010001325.1, from coordinate 108,148 downwards.
CATAAAATTTTGGGATAAACACAAAAAGATATATAAGCTGTCTCGATAAAAACTGGTTAGAAAAACATTTGTCAAGGCCGTTTCTACAAAATATTAGGAGTGCAACTTTTTTTTCTCTTTGAAATAGAGATGCGAACATGGAATACGTGTCACATCAATATTTTTACTATTTTCAAACTAAGCTAAACGCTTGTGCTATGAAAATAGGACTAACTTGTTGGTCTGGAGTGAGATCTGAACCCACGACCTTTGGATCACAAGGCGAGAGTCCTAACCACAACACCAACAAGCTACTCTGCTTTACTTACGCCGTTCGAATTTTGAGACTTTATTGTAAAAAACTGGTTGTACATTTGTGATTCAAAGTATTGTCCACTGCCGGCCACTACTTTCTCCTGTCTTTTGGGCAGTATAGGAATCCCGCGTTGAAAAAACTGGTCGTCTTTTGAAGCAATCCATGAATCAATCCAATTTTTTACTTCATTATAAGACCGGAAGTGTTGGTCAGCCAGGCCGTGTGCCGTTGATCGAAACAAGTGATAGTCAGAGGGAGAATACGGCAGGTGGGGTAGAAATTTTCATTTCCACGTTTCCAGGTATGTATTGACCGCTTTTGCAACATGGGGTCAAGCACTGTCATGCTGTAAAATCAATGTCTCTCCTTGTGTTGCGGCCGCTTGTCTTTCAATGCTCGGCTCAAACACATTAATTGTATTTTATAAGAATTGCCTGTGATTGCTTCAGTCGGTTTTAACAGCTCATAATACACTACGCCGAGCTGGTCCCACCAAATATAGAGCATATTCATGAATATTCAGTTTGGTCGTCGATGTGGAAGCATGGCCGGGATATCCCCGTGGTTGGGGTTGTCATAACATACCCATTTCTCGTCCCCAGTCACCTTCCGTTTTTGCCTTTCAAGCAACTGTTCACGAGACAAAAAATGCCATTCAACATCTTTTGATTTCATCTCATACGGCACCCAATTTCCTTTCTTATGAATTATTCCCATGTTTCAACACTACTTACCGCTAAAGCCATCTATGGGAAAACGGTGGAAGCAAATTGTACACCTAATACATTCAGAGTATTTTCGCTATTGTTTGCCGTCAGCCGCTGTGTATGGCATATGGATTAAGATGTAGAACAGCAGGTTACCAAGTTCATTTGGTAGTGCAAAGTGACTACTGAAAATTGTTATTGAACTTGTAAGACTTCTGTTAGTACAGAGAGTCACACACATTGCCCTGTGCAATTGAGAGGTCAGGTGATAGTGTTTGTACATTTCTATTTCATTCAGATGATTTACATACACTTAAGAACAAATACATATATTTGTTTAATGAGGGTGAAAATTTTTGAGGCTAGCGTTCGGATTAAGAAAAAGCGAATCTTTTAGTCAGGCAGCACAAATAAACATTTTCACGAATTTATATGATCAAATTTTGTGTAAATATGGAAGACATGTTTTTATTTTTATAATTAAAAATCTAAAATATTTAATTTAAAATTACGTTTAAACCCGGTTATTAGTTTTTTCAAACCATGTAATCAACCTCGTATGAAGGCCTTACACGGGGTCTACATAAACAACATTTAAGTGTTTTTACTTTTTGAAAACTTAGACATTTATATCATTAAAATATTCATTTGGGCCGGTTGTTTGACCAGTAGTAAAAACAAAAAGAAAGTAAAAATCTGTAAAAAAGCGAAAATGGGTAGTTTCTTTGGTTGGAAAATGCAAAATCAATGCTTTTTTTTCTTAATTTTCACTTTTACTACTGATCAAACAACCGGTTCTTAATGTATGAAAGTAGTTTTTAAAACAATGCAGCAAACAAGTTTTTTTTTTAATGTATAAAACAGAATTACAACTCATTGTTACAGTTTAATATAAATATAAGTTCACATCCAAATAAGAACTGATATTTCTAGAAAAATAGTTTTCTTTTGGATTAAATAGGAATATAAAAGATGACTTTTTAAATAAACTGTTAAATGAGGGGACGTTTTTGTAAGTATTTTTTAATAAGGTCTTTGTAGAGATAGAAGAATAAGTTTAAAAAAAATCATAGGGGTCTATCTGTAAAGCAAAAAGTTCATGTTGTATTTGTGAATTATGCCGTTACAGTTGGGTCACTAATTTATTTCCTGGGTATTTAAATTATTCAGTTTATGTTGCAAAATTTTGTTATTTGGTTTTAAATTAAAAATGAAATTAGATTTTTTAATTCATACCAGCCAAGATTAAAGCCACTTAGTCTCTTTCCTTAAACTTGATACATAATTTGGAATGAAACACACAAAGAAGTCTTCCTAATACCAGATGTTGAAATAATACGTAATCAAAAATACATTCATTTTAGTTATTTTTATAAAATGCAAAAATATTATTGAGGTTATAAGGTAATATTAAAATTTTGTAAAAGTTTACGTATTTCATAAGTACTTATAAGGCAAAAAGGAATAATCATACTTTTAAGTGTTTTGAGTGAAGAAAGTGATCATATTAGTTTTATATTTCAATAATCTTAAAAGTTGCTAAATTTTTACTTTGTTTACTGTCAAACTTCATTTTGTAATGAATTGGTTTTATAATTTCTCATGTCAACAGAAACAAAATATATAAACAAACCTTTTATTTTGATTAAATCTTTTTGATATTTATCTTCTGATTACCACATTAACTATGATTGTGTTGTGTACTTTTTTAATAATCTTTAAAATTAAATATTTATTGGCAGCATTTCCTTGGCGCACTCTTACTATAAACAGTAGAGGTGACAGTTTCTGTACATTCTTTAATACAGAAATCATTGAAAAAATAATCACTTAAAATAAATTAATTTACACTTTTTTTTTCCTTTTCATTCTATCGACCACATTTTGATTTTCCCAGATATTTAGATAAATATCAGGATTACTGATATTTATTTATGTGAATTTGACAACTTTATGATAGTTAACCTTAAAAATCAAATTCATATAAAGTTCTGTTGATCATAATGCAAGTACGAACATAAATTATACAGTCGTAAACATGTTTGTGTTTGTATATTTTGTCGGCTTTTTAAAATATTCAAACAAAAATGTTCAAAATATTCAGCCCTAAAAATAAAGGGAGTCTACTTTACATTTTGTTTGTGTTACAAGATTTTATATAATATTTTGTGTTTGTGATGATGAATCGTCTACATTACCTAAACATTAGACTAATCAAGAAACTGATATTTTACATCTTATTCTGTAAAAACAATAGAATTATTATGTATGCATATTTCTTCATCAATATTTTCCACATTTAAAATTATATAGTGAGCCTACACCATGGACCATAAATTGAAATATGTATGTATCAGCATTTATGCAGCAATCATAATCTCAACTGTAACATAAGAAGACAGAATGTATCATTTCACAAATCTGAAAGTGTTATCTCTATATTGTCTATTGAGACAATTGCCTTAATTGACATCTATACATTAAATGTGCCATGAGGAAAATAATAAACTTATGAAAATGTAAATTTTGCTCATTTAAATATTCAGTCATCTTACAATGCATGTATACCTTTTGGAAAAACCTAGGATTTAATTGTGTCTTAATCACAAGTGCACAACTTAACTATATATATATCTAACATATCCTTCTCACTTATCAGAATTTTAAGTGGTTAAATTGTAAATAAAGCTACTTTACTAGTGTGCTTAGGACAACCGCCCTTGGTAACAGAGGAAGAAACTCACTATTAACAGTCATTGGTTTAATATTAGATGTGACATGTTTTCACATTCATTCTTTTTTTCAGATTTGTGTAAATACTAAAAAGTTTCAGAATGCTTTCCTATAAATATTAAAAATTCACAAATTTATCATTGCTTTTCTAACATTGATGCTATTCATATTTATTAAATTCTCGACGAGCGACTTATGCCACACTGTGGTTTACTGAATTTACTGGAAGAATTTGCCTGAAGAAACAACCGTCACTTTATACAACTTTATACTTTAAAAATCTGTTTATTTTTAAAATTGCCTTTATTTAATATTTGTAATATGAATCAAGTATAATTATAATAACATTAAATTAAATATCAGCAGAGCTTTGTGAAATTCTGTATAGTAAAAATTTGACAAATGTGTTATTTATAAACAGATATTTTATTAGTATGTAACGATATTAGTAAAGACCAAATAAATACATAGAAAATGTTGTCAGGCAACGACAATATGGCGGTAAAACACTATACACTTCCGTGGAAGCCCCAGTCTGACATACATACTTATCTGAAATGACCAATATATTTAATGAATTTACCAAAAAATACCATGTACCCTACAGCTAATAATAATAGATAGTGTGTACACATATAAGCACAAAGTAATAAAATTGAATATAATGTGGATTTTCATTATTTTTCCTTAATCATTTTCACATCAAATAAACCTTTATTCTATTATTAGTACCTCCTCCAGCCCAGTTAGATAATAGATATTCACTCTAAATTATTATATAGTAAAACCTCATTAATTCGAAATTCAAGGGACCCAAAAAAAAACATTTCGAATTACGCGGAACCCGTTATTTCGAAATTCAAGGTTAAAAAAAAATTGCGAAATTCGCCAAAAATCGTAAAACTCGTGAAAAAGTCATTAATTTAGTGAAAAACATCTGTATTTTTGCATATTTTAAGAAATCATTTTGAATACGCAATATTTAATGTGCTAGTACGAAGACTGCGACATTTATATTAATAAAGTATCCGAAATTGACGTATCTGTTGTTCTGATTTGCGAAAAATATCTAAATATTTTTTCAATTTCGTCAATTTTAAAAAAAAAATCGAATTATGTGAACTAAAACTGATTTACGGCGCAAGGGGCTAAAAATTATTTCGAATTACGAATTACCGGGGTTTTCGAATTATCGGGGTTAATTCTTGGATAGGAAAACATATGTACAACCAACAAACACATCCATGAGGTTTAAGGAAGTCCCACCAATTGCCATTCAACGTATCATCGAAAAAATGGATAGTACTTCACCGGGTTTTGACAAAATTAGAAGGGACAACATAAAAAAGATAAAAAAAGAAATTAGTCCTATAATTGCAAAATTGATAAATCTTGGTGTAACCAAAGGAATTGTACCAGAGGATCTGAAAATCTCTATAATCAGACCGATTTATAAATCAGGAAATCACAAACACTTCACAAATTACAGACCGATTGCTCTTTTATCATGTATAGACAAAATAATGAAAAAGGCAATAATGGGCCAAATAAACCAATATCTACAAAAAAAAACAAATAGTAAACGAAAAACAAAAAATCGGAATAATATTCATAGATTTTAAAAAGGCATTCGACACACTCGAGCATGACATATTATTAACAGCAATGCATGAATGTGGAATAAGAGGACCTCTAAAAAAATGGATGCAAAACTACATGACCAATAGAAAACTAACAGTAAAAATTAACAATACGAATAGCGAATTATGCAATATTGAAACAGGAGTTGTAACGGGATCAAGTTCGGGACCAATATGTTATATCGCGCACGTAAATAGTCTTACCAAATGTTATTAAAAACTGCTCAAAAAAAATGTTTGCAGATGATACATGCATATTATATGCAGACAAAAACAATAAAAAAATTGAAGAAAACCTACAGGAAGACTTAGATCAAATCCTGAAATGGTCACATGATAACGGAATAATCATAAACACAAAAAAAACTAATATATGTTAATATTCCGCTTATACAAAAGACAAGGACAAAGATCTGAAATTAATAGGGCATTCATTTGATTGTTTGCATAAAAATCACAAAGATTGCAACTGTGAACGCTTGGAAAAGGTAGATAAATATGTATACTTGGGACTAACAATGGACAAAAACTTCAACTGAACAGAGCACATAGAAGACACGTGTAAGAAGCTAAGAACTCTACTAGGTAAATTCTTCCATCTGAAACATTGTATTCCAAGACACACACGTTATTGCTTACATTATAGTTTAGTAGACTCAATTGTAAACTATGGCCTAAACTGCTACGGATTGACATATCCATCATACTTAGAAAAAGTAAAACAACTACAATTAAGAATAATTAAAACTATAGCAAATAAAAAACAAAAAGAAGCATGTGCATGTGAGGACCAACCGGAAAACCTATTCAAAATGTGTAAAATCTTACCGATCCAAAAGCAACTTGACTATAAAATAACACTGGAAGAATACGAGAAGGACAGTTTCAAAACACCAATACATCATGAATATACGACAAGACAAATAACGAATAAAAAACTAGAAATAAAAAAAACAAATATTTGTTATGGAGACAGAACCAAACAGTGCGTAATTCCAAAATTATTCAACTAGCTACCGGATAAAATAAAAAATGTAACAGGACAAAAAAATATAAAAATGACATTAAAGAAATACTACAGTGAATTGTGAAGTGGATAGGAAAAGCAAAATTAGTTTAATATAGTAGCTTATTATATAATATATCATAAAGTAAATACAATTAAGTAAAGAAATGTACACACACTTATTATAATTAAATCCTTGCGTTTAAACTGTAATTACAGTTTTGCAAGAGGTAATTTTAAAAAAATAATAATAATAAAAAAAATCTACCATGAAATTAGCATTTTGGGACTTGTGGGTTTTAAAAATTTCGAATTAACGGGGTTTTACTATATGCATTTGGCTCAGTACAGTAATCGATGTACTACGTAATATGTAACGATGTAATACGATGTACAATACAGTAATGGTGAAATGAAATAAATAATAAGTTTTTAACAAATTTATTACCACCTGACAAAAGATTACGAAAATCTATTTACAGATAATATGTTACATTTCAACGTATTCGTATGTTCTATATAGCATTCTTAAAATTTATAAACTCGTTATATAGAATTTTCTGAAATCATTTCAGAAGTATCTTTTATAATTTTAACATTTTCATCCTTTATTTTCGAACCACCTGAAAAAAATAAATTATTTTTGATACACAATACATGATACAGTTTTCATTTACATAACAATATTGAGAAATTTAATTTGTGATCGGGTCACCTGCGTCAATGATATCTGCGTTCTTATCAGAATAATCAGTGTTATTCTTGTCTTCCTTTGCTTTCTCGTATGCGGCTGACTCCATAGGACTTAACGCTGAAATAAATAAGGATTGGAATGCGAGGTATCATCACTTTCTTTTGCTTACGTACTAAGTCGTGCCTGCTAATGTTTGACAAAAGCAATTCTTATTATCGCCCATATAGGACTGATTGTATGTACATATAATATTTAGGTCCAAAATCAATCAAGATAAAATTTATGCCAGCAAACTATCTCTGAATTCAAGCAAGCTATTGAAGCTGTCTGTACAGTAATGTCAGTTATCTTAGGTGACGTATGCATTTTCAATTTATTGATAAAAGTGCTTGGAAGAGTATGGAGAATATTTGGAATACTCGCAATTATACATATTTTTTTTCCACATATTTTCTTCTGAACTGAAATTGTGAAAATATAGAAGTACTTAACAAGGTTAATAAACTTTTTTGACACCTATGTTTTTGTAATGCATACTTGCAGTATTGTGCTTTACAAAAAAAAAACATAAATTGGAGCAATAGGTATTACAATAGCCTCTTCCATGTAAAGTGATGATATTTTAACCGGTAACAATACTGTTATATTATGTAGATTTGTATCGATGATTGGAAACTGATTTTTCAATACAACACAATTTGACATGGCAACCATTAGTACTGGACAACAGTTAAATTTCAGTTACCAATCATTGATATGCCAGATACAAATCCCAAATGACAGTACCTTGTGTAACAGTTTGAAATAATTGACCATTTCTACTTCTGTGTATATTCATTGTCATTTATTAAGGTGTGTAATAAATCACGTAACTTTTTTTCACTGCTCAAATTTGAAGAGTACACTAAAACCTCATTAATTCAACCAAAAAAATCTAATTACAAAAAACGTCCTTAATGCGAAATTCAAAAGACCAAAAAAAAATTTTTACTGTGCTATTACTGAAATATTCAATGGAATTCTAAAAAATGTTGTGAAATTAGTTCAAAATCATCGTCAAAGGTGGTGATTTTTCTAAAAAAAATGATATTTAGGCATATTCCGTGAAAATATCTCAAAAACGCTATTGTATTATTAAGAGAACCTAAAGCAAAATATCCACACTGATCGAGATCATACAGGTGTGTGACGAATTCTAGTCTTGACCTACATCATAATTACAGGTGTGTGATGGATAATATCGATATATGTTAAAAACACATACACAGAAATATTCAAGTTTGTGTTTACTGGGGTATTATGCCGTGTTGTTACGACCTTTCGGGCCGACGTTTCGGATCCCATTGCAGGGTCCATCATCAGGATTGTCCGATTGTCAAGACTGCGATAAAGTATACGTGGGACAAACGGCGCGTACCATTTCCAAAAGGGTCAACGAGCACAAACGGGCATGCAAATTCGGTCATCCAGAAAAATCAGCACTGGCTGAGCATTTTCTGTATACCGGCCATCATTTTGCATTCAAACCGAAAATCCTTGGAAAGCCTAAGAGTCACCATGCGTGTCTTATCAAGGAAGCACTAGAAATCTACAAGCATCTGATAAACATTAATAGAGATAATGGTCTCAAATTAAAAACATCTTGGTATCCGGCGCTTCAAAGTCATTCTCGTCGCAGACTCCGCAGAGATAGTGATCAGACTACAGATGAATCATACGTACAACACAATACAACACATCATGACTTTGGCACGGTATTGCAAGCCGATACTTAACCACAACACCAACATTCAAGACAACACATCAGCCCTGATGATGGACCCTGCAATGGGATCCGAAACGTCGGCCCGAAAGGTCGTAACAACACGGCATAATACCCCAGTAAACACAAACTTGAAGATTCTGAGTGGCCGTGAAAACCTAAGAACATTCTTCACAGAAATATTATACAGATAACTAATTTTGAAAGCATGATTGTGTGTTTTAGAAGCAATTTTCAAAACCATAATAATAAATACTCACTATTAATTAAATTTACATTTTGTATTAAAGCTGCACACAACATTATAATTTTTTTTTATCTCTAAATTTATCATTATCTAGTAAGTTTAAGATTATTGCAATCTCACAAGGATAAATAAAAAGATTACAATAATAAATAAATTATTTTATATAACTCACTCGCCAAACGTGAATCCATCGCTATCCAATCAGAGTTAACCACTTGGTCAATCGAAAAACGTGTACCCACATCAGGTTCCATCATCATCGACACTAACTTCTTACACTGCTCTGACAGGCCTACTACCTTGCTACGGAATTTCCATTTTCGTTTCATTTGCAATTCATATAGCTTTCTTATGTTGGAATCATCAAATGGCATTGATTTATTTAGCATTACATAGAGTAAAATGCCGAAAGACCAAATATCGGCACCCCTCGGAACATAGGGAGTGCCTCTGAGCACTTCAGGCGCAGCATAAGACAATGACCCGCAGTAGGTATTACTTAAAATAGGTTTCTTTTTAGAGTCCACGCAAAAGCGAGAAAATCCAAAGTCAGAGAGTTTTGTGTTCTGGTTGGAAGTTATCAATATATTTTCACATTTAAGATCTCTGTGTGCTATGTTCATCTCGTGCAAATACTGCACGGCCAAAGCAATTTGACGAGCCCACACCCTCGATTGATTCTCTGGCAACTGGCCGTGCTTCAGTATATATTGCAGAAGATCACCCTTTTCAGCGTACCGCATTAAAATAAAATATTTCATTCTTCTTTGAAAAATACTGTGTATATGTACAATATGGGGGTGATTCAATTTCAAAAGAATATCTAATTCTCGAGGCAAAAATTTTTTAATGAAATCTTTTGGAGCTTTTGCAGCATCTATAATTTTGCAGGCTAAAGTTGTTTTGCTTTTTGATTCTGAATTATTTTTTGTAACAGCTAAAAATACCTATACAAAAAAGTTCAATTTAATATTTTACGTCTCACCACAAAATAGTAAATAAATCAATCAAAATTATCATATAAATGACAAAGATTTTAAATTTGTACGAAAACTTTAACAAACCTTGGCATACGATCCTTCACCTACTTTTTTAATGAGCTTCAATCCTCTCATAGATAGTGTTTCTTCTACAGAGGCTGTTACATTTAGGTTTTGATCTACCATTGTCAACTTAACTTTATCAATTTTAAATCATTATGTACACAACAGGCTATGTGTCCATATTAAATTTAGTAATAATTTATGATAGCAGGGCCACAAAATGTGTTTAGATACTTGTAATTTTTTCATTTTTAATTTTTTTAATGAAATATTGAGTAATATAATTTACATCATCCCAAAAAATATCAAGGGGAGTGAAACCAAATGTCAAATGTCAAAACATTTCTTTATATAAACAAAACAACACAGAATGCTTAACATTTAAATATTCATAGAATACATTTTAATCATATTGATTGACTATGGCAAATTCCCCTGCCAAAGATAATCTTTGTAGAAAAGATTGTGCTGGAGTTTGCAAGAGATAGTAATCTCTCGTTGTGGGATGACGAGGATACAACCTTTCTTTGCGAATCTTTTCAAGCATTGATTGAGGTTCACATTTCACTTTGGCTGGAATAGAATTTGTCAGTAAATCCTGCACAAAATCTGGCAAAAGAGAAACCGTAGATTTAGGTTTATCTTGAGTAAGTGGAGGTGGAACGGGACTTGTCTCTGTTTGTTCATTAGACGTATTATCATCAGAGAGGTGAATGTAGTCTACATCTGATTCATTCAACGGATACAACCTTTTATCTCTCGAACTATCATTTGGAGCAGTAATAGTTTCACCTTTTGGATTTATTATTTCTTTATCAGTATTTTTTTCATTTAATTCCAATCCTATAGTTTCCACGTGTTTTGTAGAGTTGTCTTCTGCGAGTTGGCTTGAACTGTTATCCGCATTACTTGAGACTGATGTACTGTCATCAACTTCTAAATTATTTTCGGTAGAATTTATGACAGAGTTACTTTCTTTATCATTCAAATTTACCATAGTATAGTTCATCGTTTCCTGTCCATAATTTTTAAGAATCAACTTTTCTTCTTCTAGAAAATATTTGTAAAATTCATCAACTTTTTGAAGGTCAATTCTGAAATATAAATAATTTATCTGATTAAGGTATCAATTGATATTAATTTATGTTGTCCTAATAAAAATATATATTTATGAGGGATTAGAAACAAAAGTAGCATTATCCAATAGACAAAATTTAGATAAACATTTGTTGTAACTGAAATTAAAATAGTTTTGTAAAATGCTTCTAAAACACACAAACATGCTTTCAAAATTAGTTGTCTATTGTGAAATTGACACTCTTTGCCATATACATAATTATATTCAAACATGTCGCTCTGTATTCTCGTTATGTACAAAGTGGCGCTTTTGATTTTAATCCCCTAATATATAAAAAATATTTTATATATTAGGGGATATTATATATGTCCACGGTTTGTCTATATTTATATATGTATGTATGCATATGCATATGTGTGGTGCTCGGTGAGATGGAGTAATAAATGACACAGTAAAGGGCTTACTGGAGGTGTTGGGAGGCACCCTTGAGATGAAATTTTCACAAAAATTATGCTATATAAATTATACACTTTTATTATTATTTTATTTATCTTTTCACTGCAGATTTCAAAGGCCTGTTAAGAGGGTGGAGGATGTTCGTATGGGGGCGGAGAAGGTGTGCTGGGGGCAATAGGAGGTGCTTTGGTGTGGAGTTACGAAAGAATGCGGCAGGTTACGATGCAGGGATGCTGGGTTAGGTTGTCGCAACACATGCAATGCAAGTAGGATAGCATTTAGTAAAAGTAGTATTGCAGTAAACAAAAAAAATAATCTGTACCCTTTATTAGCACTATGGCAACAGTGTAAAGCTGCTGGATCTATGGGATGAGCTTCTGTATTGAATATATAACCCCCCACATCGAGAATACATTCTCCTGATGGCGTATCTATTATAGTTCCACTGTGGCCCGGGTTGTGTATGAAATTATCTGGATCAAACAAGAGATACAAGTATTTGGTTGTTTCTGCCAGGAAGAATGACTCCATTCTATCTTCTTTCCGGTGATCTCGGACATCTTTTATCTGTAAGATAAAACATAATGTTTATTAGTATGACTAATCATCATTGTTAAGAGGGTCCTTGTACTCGACATATTGCCTTTCAAAATTTTACCCTCAAATCGGCGCTGGTAATAGCGCCACTAGTAGATTTTTCAGTCACTAAAATGACTATATTTTTTTTTCCCGTGTACTACACTCATGTACACGACATAAAAATGTGCAAGCCTAATTTTTCAACTGCGTAGTGTTTACGTACGTAACCCTTTCTACATTAACATAAGTTTTGCAAGTTTTATAACATTTTGTTATACTTATTACACTGAGAGGCTCACGATACAGGCCCATCAGCAATAGCCGCCTGCCTGTCAATAATAATAAATAATAATATATGCTAATTCTTCGTTCCATATTAGGGATGGCTGTCATGACAAAGACATACGACCAAAAATACAATAGAGATTGTTTCTTTCTTAAATGTTTACGCGGGCATAATTTCACACAAATAAACCAAATTTTCTTTACGATTATTTCTGATTTTTAAGAAAAATATATTTTTAAGATCTCCATTATGTGTAACATTGTTATTATTTTTTCTTTTGCGTTGAAAAATTGTACCGTGTGTGTAAAATAATACTTTATTTTTTATTGTTTTATAAAATTCTGTTTAACTTGTTGAGGGCCAAAAAAACATAGATAAAAGTAAATCACCAAGGCCAAAAATTTTCTGATTTTTTTTTTCAATTCCGATAATGTTGCCAGCGCAACATTATACGAAAAATAATAATTTATTTTTATTTGTTTATTAGACAATACTACTATTATTATTTGATGTTAACCTAGTAATCTTCTTCTGTGTGGTATTTTTGTTGCACGGCACACAACGGGACATCGCACTCATAACACATAAATATGATACACTTTCACACACACACATATTTCAAATAAACGCAACAAAATTGCATGTATTTTTGTTAATAAATCACTGTTAGGGCCGGTTGTTTCAAGTTGGATTAAAGTAAGCGTTCTTTTAAAGCATAGATTTTTAAGTTCTCCACCAATCAGACGATCCGTTTTCGTAAAAATCTATGCTTTTATCGACCGCTTACTTTGATCGAACTTGAAACAACCGGGCCTTAGTATTCAATTGAATCATAAACCAAGAAAAACTAACAAATATCGCAAAATATATTGTATATATTTATGTATACGTGTACAAATAAATCGAAAATCGAAAAAAAAATAATTGTATTTCCCGCGCACTTTGTGCGTGACCTTGAATGACGGAATATTTCAATTTTGATTGCGCAACACGCATTCGGGGCGCCATCTTCAACTATTCTATACAATTTTGACAGCAGAAAAACTTCTGTTTTGATTGTTGATTTAAAATATAATACGTGATGTTTTTGAGTTGAAAATGGAACGACAGGTCACCATGGGATTTCTCTACTGGGAAAAAATCACATTTTTCAAATTCGATACGCGGCCGTCGAGAAATAATTAATTTTGTACCTGTCGCATATATCCGACAGTGGCACTCTGGCCCCTGTCATTGTCTGTCGCACAGGTCCGACGTGGCCCCACGCTCATTAATATTAATTTTAAATAATTTAATTAAAAACCACTTTAAAAAAATCCGTGCATGTACTCATGTATGCGGGGTAGAAGTTATACTTTAAAACTAAAAACAAAATTATATATTGATGACGCTCAAAGTGTTAGTTGTAAAAATCTACACTGATCATTGTTGACTATTTTATCAAGTTTCATGAAAAGAAATAAAACTCATACATACAGAAATGTAACCTCAAATATCTAAATATAATAAATTTATTGTCTGTATGTAACTTGCTGGAATGACTACTTTACATATTTAGAGTGTGAGACGTAATTAGCGCTCGACTCATGCTACGTGGTCGTGCATGGGTCGTTATTAATTACTAGCCGTATACCCATGAAAATATAATTAAGGATAAAGATGATATAGAAATTTGATTCGGAATGCGAAGTAGCGCGCAACGTTTACAACGATTCATAGACAAAGTTACACGGGGACTCGATTTTTGTTACGCCTACATTGACGATATTCTGATTGCGTCAGCATCACAACAAGAACACACGACGCACCTCGAAATAATTTTCCAGCGATTGCAGGAATACGGGGTGGTCATCAACGCAGCAAAATGCAATTTCGGCGCCACGGAAGTGAAATTCCTAGGATATCAAGAGTCCAGCGCAGGCATTATACTATTTCTGGAGAAAGTAGAGGCCATTAAAAACTACAAACGACCGGAAAGCGTCAAGGATCTACGCCGATTCCTGGGAGCACTAAATTTCTACAGGAGATTCCTACCTGGAGCTGCAGAAGCGAAAGCTCCACTTTACAATTTCCTACAAGGCAGCAAGAAGAGAAAACATCCGGTACCATGGACGCTGGAAGCCATCAAAGCCTTCAAGAAATTTAAAGAAAACCTAGCTCAAGCTACGCTACTTGCTCACCTGAAATGCAACGCAACGATATCCATCATCAGCGACGTATCGGAGACCACAGCGGGCGCAGCACTACATCAAATCATAGACGGAAATTGGGAACCCCTCATATTCTTCTCCAAGAAGTTCAGCCCGGCACAACAGAAGTACGGAGTATACGACAGGGAGCTACTAGCAATATACCTAGCTGTGAAGTACTTCAGACACATGGTAGAAGCATGAACGTTTACCATCTTCACGGATCACAAACCGATAACGATCGCATTCCAACAGAAATCGGACAAATGTTCTCCAAGACAATTCCGATATCTCGACTATATTGGACAATTCACAACAGACATATGTCACGTCGCCGGAAAAGACAATATTGTAACGGATGCACTCTCCAGAGTCAAAACAATCGACACACTGTTCGATTACACGGAACTGGCCGCAGACCAACAAAACAACGAGGAACTGGGAAAATTCCGTCTCGAACCGTCCGGCCTACAGTTAAAAAAAGGGTAGATTCCGGGAACGAACGCAGAACTACTCTGCGACATCTCTACGACAGCTGCAAGACCTTTCATCACGACGAAATTCGACGAGCTCAAAGAAGAGCTCCAAACAAACATGTCAATCATTGCAGGGTTGCAATGAAATGGGATAAAAACATGACATCAATAAATGCTTGACTACTCGTGTATAGATGACACAGCAAAATAAACTACAGCAACATTGTGTCACGCAGTCGATTCTAAAGAAGACTGGAGTTGTTAACATGTTGAGTCACAACTGACAGGGATGAAAATCGACCAGCTCAATGAAGTGCTCAAACAAACATGCCGATCATTACAAGATTCAAATGACCACATGTGATGGACTTGGACAAGAATAGAACAGATTCTAGATTCTTCCACACGGACTGCTCATCAAAGAACACTCAAGGAGTTTTTGTTTTACTAGACTTTTACTAGACAGCGGAACATATGCGTGCTTTGGTGACTTGAAGGCCTCGCTATATTCGCGAAGATATTATTGTAATTTGTAAAGTCAAGTAAGATATTAGTTTACGACATAATTTTTAAAATATAGATAAATGGTTGTTAATTTTCTTTTTAATTCAATAAATATCGTTGTAGTAGTTTTTATTTATTCTAGATAAAAATTATTTGAATTTGATTAAATTCACAGGTGTTTTGACATTTCAGCCGGAAGTCAAAATAATATCTAAACGTGCTTATGCAACATAAGTTTTAAATAAAAAAAACAGTGATATAAGAAAAATTGTTGTTTATTATTTTTTTAGAACATATAAATTATTGGAGAAATATAAATACGCTTTTTTAAAATTGTAGACTTAAAACATTTAAAATTCGGATAATAGTACGCGAGCATGACTTGCTCTCGGGCGTTCCCATACATTTTAAGCGTCGGCATTCCATATGGCTATCTCGTTTCCTGGCAACCTTTTTGTCTTGCAAGGAATACCTAAGTAAATACTAGTGTGTTGTGTTATTTTTAAATAACACGACGATTTTGAATTTGCCTGTCGGTAATGTCGCAAACTGCATTATCGGCCCCTTTTCAAATCATCCAATAAAAACGCCGTATTTTCAAAACTACCTACCCCGTATTTTTACGTAAATAATTACTTTTCTGATTTATCTGTTGGTACCTCCGACGGAAGTAGCCGCGTTAGATTGCCTCCCCGCCTTGTCTTCTCTCTTCCGCCCAGTTTTGAACAGCTAACAGAAGCATTCCTCGAGTGCTCTGAGTTATATTTTTATATAAATCGGGGCGATGGCTCCATGTACGAAGCCATCGCCCCAGACAGTAAAATCCACTGTATATAAAGTCGTGCCAGTATTCAAAAAGGTTTATTCTCTCGTAGACGAAATTTATAAAGAACGCGGCCAGCATGTCTTCCTTGATAACGAACTTCTGCATACATCTGTTTCGAGTGTCGTTCAATAATATAAAAAGAGGAGTCATCTACATTAAATACGGTCACTATACAGTGCGGATTAACCCAACAGATAATCGTGTGAGAGTAAAGTGACGAACTTCTTCGGATTACACCAATAAATCCAGATCCGTGTTCACCCACCTGTTACTCGTGGCATGAACCACCGGAAATATAACATTCAACATCAAAAAGGATCAGAGGCTAATCTTCGATCGACATAAAATACCACGTCAACGAAGGAACCCAACAACCATATTCCAACCACGTGTTCCGAGGTCTACCTGAAAGCGAGGCACATAGCCCAACTGCCATCGTCCTTCCACGACCATCCCTACTGGTCCGCGCAGGCCCACGCAGCTTCGTGGCGTCGAAACGCTCTCTTCCCTGGTGGAAACCCTTTGCTAGGCGTCAGGCATACGACTCCTCGTTACGCCTCTGCCGTAACTTGCACTTCCCTGGTATTTATCTTTTCAATAATTAATGATAGGCCCTACGAGTGTGAATAGGATTTAGACTGTACCTAGATATACTGTGGACTCACGCACGAGTCAGAACAATCTGTTTACTTGGTGCCCATTGACATTCATAGTCGGGACCGACCTACACCATTGTCACATTCTTTTCACCACATTTTCATACTTGCCACCATTCTATGCCTTTATCATCATATTTGTAAATAATTCTATAACATATGTGTCCCATGTACCTAGTGTCCCTATAAATGTTCTGTTTTTAATATATAATTGTGCCAAAAGCGGTGTTTCATTTTTAAAGCATGACGATGACAACCGTTTGTGAATCCACGATCCCCCTGAAGTATAAGACCAATGTTGCCAACTGAGCTGACCCAGGAATATCCTTCCCGCCATTGGGAATTGAATATAAATGTGGAAATCAGAGATATGCATAAAATAACAAACAATCCTTTTAAAACATCACTACAAGTAGCGTGCAGCGCATACAAGCAAAAAAGCTGTGCATTAGTAAAGATTCTGGGAAAAAAAATTGATTTAAAATTTTAGCCGTAATTTGTCCTACGGCTAGAAGTTTTATTTCTGATGTTTTTGTTTAACGTGACGAATCTGTTTTTTTCCGATTTAAAATTCTAGCCGTAATTCGTCCTACGGCTAGAAGTTTTATTTCCGACTTTTCTGTGCCTAACTTCATGTCAATTCTTCATTTATCTCGCCCAACAAATTTGTTTCATAGATATAGTCAAGTCGACAAAAACTGTATATTTTTAATGCTGCGAGTTTTGTGTAATAGACAAGTAATTTAGCGTGCTTCTTCGAAAGGTCCTATGCCAGGCGAGAACTACGCGCACGTCATTGCAGAAATGTTATTTTTTACAAATTCCACCCAAAACTTTCCGTGTAAATTCTATTTGTCTTTTCTATGGTGAATGGAAATACTTTATGGTCTATATTCTGTGGTAAATACCATCTGTCGTATCATAACATATAACATGTCATAACGATATCAATGTTTGATTTATTTTTGTAAAAACAAACATATACCTGACAATTACGTATTGTTCCCGATTAATATATATATATATATAGTGTATATAATATAATATATATGTTGCAATCGAAAGGCTTTCACGGTACAATATGTGTTAGTTCTAACTACTTTGGGGGTAACCCGCGTCAAATTCTGGTCGTCAGGATCAGTCGTCTGCCGACGTTTCGAACAGATCTCACTGTTCATCTTCAGGGCGCCTTGTCGATGAGCTGCTTCTCCAAAAAGCGTACAACCGTTTGGGTCCGGAGCTCACCGTCAAGTGAAAGTTTGAAAAAGTGTTTGTGGAGGAATGGGTTTCTCCAGCGACGCCGTTAATGAGTTTTGCTCGGCTTCTAGTAATCCGTATATTTACTTTATTATCGTCAGGTCCATTGTTGAGAAGTTTGATTTTCTTTCTCATTGGCTTCTTGTTGTTTTCAACATCCGTTGATTTCTGTTTATTATTATTAAATTATTGGTATTAGAATTTTTGATTATTATTATTAAGATGTTTATACTTACTCCATGCGGTCGGAAGTCGAATGCTATCGTCTCTGTTGTTCATTATATTATTATTTCTTTTATTTATTTCAATTGCCTATCTGTAGATTCTAAATGTTTCTAAATTGCCTCTCTGTAGATTCTAAATGTTTCTAAATAAAAGAAATAATAATATAATGAACAACAGAGACGATAGCATTCGACTTCCGACCGCATGGAGTAACATTCTTAATAATAATAATCAAATTTCTAATACAAATAATATTAATAATAATAAACAAGAAATCACGATGAAAACACCGAAGCAATTAGAAAATCCAACCTTCTCAACACTGTATAATGACGATAATAAAGTAAATATACGGATTACTAGAAGCCGAGCAAAACACATTAACGGCGTCGCTGGAGAAACCCACTCCTCCACAAACACCTGACGCAGAATTTTTCAAACTTTTACTTGACGGTGAGCTCCGGACCCAAACGGTTGTACGCTTTTTGGAGAAGCAGCTCATCGACAAGGCGCCCTGAAGATGAACAGTGAGATCTGTTCGAAACGTCGGCAGACGACTGGTCCTGACGACCAGAATTTGACGCGGGTTACCCCCAAAGTAGTTAGAACTAACATATACCCGTGTTTCCCTACCCGCCAAGTTTTCTCCACAACCAGACACAACCACCCACTGGTGGTTATGATGGTGGATAGCCCTTGGTGTCACATCGAAAATATGCAGTTTTGGGGTGGCTGTGCATGGGTGGGGGTGGGTGACAAAAATGTGCTTTCTAGCACATTGTTTTGTTATGGGAAGGCCACAAATGGTTCAGATTGTTTCAAAATAGGCACGCCGACTGTGTCGGTGAGTCTAGAAGGTTCCGGAAAAACCTACTCTAGAAAGTTCTGGAAGGAGAAGGTTCTAGAAAATTCCCGAAAATTCTATAAGGTTCTAAACTGAGTGGCGGAATGTCTCGGTGTGTCTAGAAGGTTCCTGTACATTCGATAAATTTCTTGAAAGTTCTGGAAGGAGAATCTTCTAGAAGGTTCACGAAAGTTTTATGACGATCCAAACAGTGCACTAAAAATCTACGCGTGCGAAGCCGCGCGGGCACAGTTAGTTATATATAAATCGTTTTTGAAATACATTGAAATTTTTTGCCGTATTAGCTATACTTATATAAAATATTTATTTATTTAGGAAATATTGTTTACAATAATTCTTTTACAGTGCAGTTATTTTTGTGGATTGAAGCTACTCAAAATAGTTCATTATATATATACACAGTTAATTTTTAAAAAAAAAGTATATACCTTTATAGGTGTATGCGTGTATATATATTTTTAATATAGATATACAGGTCGGTCACAGCATAACCTAAGATTATACCCACTGCACGCCACTGGTAAATACGCTCGTGCAATGTTTATCTGATATGACGTTTGTTCATGTCTTGTTCTTGTATTGAAATAGCATGATCTATTGATGCAATTCAACACTTTTGACAGTTTGAAAGACGGATGACCAGCTTTAACCATCATTCGACAATCTAGACTATAAACATACAAATTTTACTAAATTGTTCAAGATGAACCTACCCTACCTCGCCCCGTATTAGCACGTTCTGAGAGCCAAAATAAATACAGCGAAACTCGCTTAATAAATTCACTTTTAATAAGTTCTCCCGCTAAATAAGTTTAAATTCTGCGGTCCCGAAAATGTCCCATACAAATCTGATAATTTTATTAGGTTTAATAAGTTTCCCGCTTATTTTCGTTTCTCACCTAAGTAGTGCTAATATTTTTAGCTGAACTCAATTTATTCATACAAATAAATCTTCATAATACGTTTTTCGGAAGACGAAATTTTGTTCAACATTCCTAAAAATAATATTTCGAGAAATGGGCGCAATAAAAATTAAGTGGTTTTGGCGGTGTAACAAAAGTTCTAGGGGCTGAAAAAACCCTGCAGTATTTGAATAGACTAATAAAACAATTAACCCAAATAAATCTCAAAATTCACAAAATGGGCAGCTTACAATAAATAATTCTTGCAGAGCCATAAAAGTACTTTGACAAAAACTCTATTATTTGAAAAGGCAATACAATAAAACTTAATCCCCAATATAAACAAAGAATGCTTGGCTTTCCAATGTACTCCTATAATACTCACAGAGCCGCATTGGTGATATTAATTTTTGATTTATTTTCATTCTTAACTATGCAAACATTCTTAATTGACCAAAAAATCCATTTCTGAGAATACACAATTACATTAGCAGGTGCACCTGATAATTTACAATTCCAGAAGCCCTTTCGGTAGGTACTACTGTAATATTTTGTTTCATTTTCGTCAATATACAACATTGAACAATTATTTGTTAAACTCAACACTTTACCAAACAATATTATAATAGGTTGTATTTATATACCACCTTCATCAAACAATGATTCCTACAAACGCCATTGTGAAGCTGTGGAAGAAGTGACGAGATTACACCCACACTCCAAAATTATATTGGCAGGAGACTACAATTTACTCGTTATTAACTGGAGTGAAAATGATGATAGAATATCATTCAATAATTATCCTGAAAGTGCTCGCGAAATATTAGATATGAGCTTATACTTGGAGTTAAAACAATGTAACTATATCCCGAATGTTAATAATCGAATATTAGACCTCATTTTTTCTAACTTTTACTCCGTTAAAGTCCTTAAATCAATGGAATGTTTTCAACCTTTGGATGTACTCCACCCACCTCTAGAATTTGAAATTCATAATGTGACCATTGGCAACTTACGATACCCTATATCAGGTTTCGATTTTCAAAATACGGACTACACCAAGGTATCTGCATATCTCCATGAACAAAGCTGGTCATTTCTTAAAGATCACACATCTATCGACTCAAAGGTTGATAGATTTAACTCAATAATTACCAATGCAATTACATCCTATGTTCCTAAATCTACAAACAATAATGCTAATAATTATCCTAAATGGTATACAAGGGAATTGATTACATTAGTTTGTAAGAAAAAGCTTGCACATAAATGTTTTAAAGAGTTCAAATCTATAAACAGCTATGCACTTTTTCATGATCTTAGAAAAAATTGCAAAACTTTATCTAAGAAATGTTACAATGAGTACATCGCCAAAACCGAAAGCAATATAAAATCTAATATTAAGAGTTTTTGGAAATATGTTAATTCTAAAAAACAAAATAGTTCTAATCTACCAAACACTATGCACTTTCGCAATGACTCCAGCGACAACATCAACGGCATTGTTAATTTATTTGCAAAATCATTCATGAATGTATATTCAGCTACTGATAATAGCATTCCTGACTCTGAACTCATTGATAGTCTTAACATTTCATCAGTTCGCATCAACCTTGATCAAGTCGTAAAGAAAATTGAATTGTTAGATGTATACAAATCTCCCGGCCCTGACAACATTCCACCTATACTATTAAAACAATGTGTATCCTCAATATCCTATCCACTAGTAGAATTATTTAATCAATCTCTGGAATTGGGCACTTTCCCCGAAGCCTGGAAATTAAGTTATCTTATTCCAGTATTTAAAAAGGGTAATAAGAGTGATGTCTCCAATTATCGTCCTATATGTATTTTATCCACCATACCTAAACTGTTTGAAAGTGTTGTTCTAGAAAATATTTCGAACGATATAAATAAAATAATTGTTCCTAATCAACATGGTTTTACACCTGGCAAATCTACTTTAACGAATCTTTTATTATATCAAAGTTACATTACTAATGCTTTATCGCAGAAACTACAAGTTGACTCTATATACACTGATTTCAGTAAAGCATTTGATAAGGTGGATCACAACATATTGTTATTCAAACTTAATAAAAAAGGTATAAGGGGAAAATTTTTAAATTGGATAAAATCATATATTTGTAATAGAGAACTATTTGTAAAAATAAATTCTTTCTCTTCCTTTAAGTTTAGAGCAACCAGCGGTGTCCCACAAGGTTCTCATCTAGGACCTATCTTGTTTTTATTATTTATTAATGACATTATTACTGTTTTTCATGATGTGAACATTTTGATTTTTAACTTTTCAAAGCAAGAAAACACTTTGTGGCTTGACATTATAAGAAATTTAAGAAAAAATTACACACTATGTTTTAAACCACTTAATTGCTATATATTTTTTGTCAACTAGTTTCGGTTGGACTCAACCTTCTTCAGGACAATTACAATATAGACTAAATACAATATAGTCTATATTGTAATTGTCCTGAAGAAGGTTGAGTCCAACCGAAACTAGTTGACAAAAAATATATAGCAATTAAGTGGTTTAAAACATAGTGTGTAATTTTTTCTTAAATTTCTTATTTTGATTTTTGCTGATGACATGAAAGTGTTTAAAGTGATATGAAATATTCAAGATTGCCAAAAGATCCAACTTAATTTGGCCAATCTGAATTACTGGTGCAGCACTAATAAACTCCTTCTAAATATTGACAAATGCCAAATTACACGCTTTCATACAATTAAAAATCCTATCATTTTTAACTACTCGATTAATGCCACTCCCTTGAAAACCGTTACTGAAATTAATGATCTTGGCATTTTATTTGACGAGGAATTATCATTCGTAAACCATATCAATAATATAGCAAACAAGGCTATGAAAACACTTGGCTTTGTTCTGCGCTCTTGTAATTCCTTCACAAATATTCAAACGGTCAAACTCCTTTATTGTTCTCTTGTTAGAAGTCAAATCGAATACAACTCATCTATCTGGTGTCCCTATTACAATGCTCATGTTCATACAATAGAAAGAATTCAACATAAATTTTTACGCTACATAAATTTCCGTCTCCATATCCCAATAGAAAATCTTAACTATACAAACTTATTATATTTTACCGGTTTATTGCCACTATCGGACAGGAGAGTTTTATCCGATCTGATTTTATTATATAAAATTGTAAACTCGCATTACCACAGCCCTGAAATTTTGTCCTTAATAATGTTCCATGTACCCAGTCGAACTACTCGAGTGCCGACGCCTTTTTACTGTGACAATACTAGAACAAATGCTCGCTACAACTCGCTAGTACCTAGAATACACAGGTTAGGTAACAATTATACAAACATAGCGGACGTGTTTGGTTCTGGCCTGTCACAGTATAGGGGCGCAATACTGAGAGCGCTTCATTCCGCCATAATGTAAATTATATACACTTTCTTTTTTTTGTTTTTCTCTCTGTTTATATTATTTTTGCAAATAACTGTTATATACCTACATGTAAAAGCCTATTTAGGCGTAAATGAATGAATGAATAAATATTTAACGTCCAAAATATACCGTAATTTAATTAAAATTCACAAGAATTTATATCAATTATACTCTTTATTTTTAATTATATATTACATTGCCTTGCTTCCTAGGTCTATTTAGCTCATTAAAATCATTCAACATCATTTCAAACGCGTGAAATAACTGCCGATAAATTCAGTAAAACAAAGCCAGCAAAACAAGCCAGCGCCACACTGCGCGGATGTCGGATGTCGCGGTCGCGTCATTTCGTCGAATGTCCGCGCAGTGCGATTGATAAGTGCGTATTATATAATGGAAAAAAAATTAGATACAGTAAAATGGAAGATCTGCGACGGAAGGTCTGCGCAATGTGGCGCTGGCCTCGCGTCGCGTGAAGTCGCGGGACGTACAATCCTAATTAAACAAATTGAGTTTAAAGACAATTAATCACTTAAATTACTCAATTCATAATTCAAGTACTCATATATCGTACAATAATTTTCGCGCGATTGTCGGCATACCCGACTGGCGAGTTACGTGTTTATAGTCGGCTTTGATCAGCGCAAATAATCCTTTAAACTTGTTTGTATTAATTTTTCTTTGATTACTTTTAGTCCATGCTATTTTCATTCTTAAAAAATAAATCTGTTTTTGAATTATTTTCATTAAAATGCTGAAATTTATTTGTTTAATTTTCGTAGATATCATTGGGGGCTATTCATTACTTCCGGTTTAGTTTTGATTAGCTTGATTTGATTAGTTTCTTGAGAAATAAAATAAACGACCGACGGTTAGCGTTTATCCATGAATAAACTTGTCTCTTGATCAACAAGATATTTTAAAAATCTATTAAAAAAATCGTAAAACAAAACAGAATGGTTGAATACTGAGAAGTGAAATAATATTTAATAAATAATTTTATGCGGCGATTATTTATGATAATTTTTTATATAAGTAGTCGCAATCGCAAAATCAATCAACGTCGGTGCAAAATTAATTTGCCTAAATGAAATTCTTCTCATTTTGGTTGTATTTCTTCGAGGAAACAATCGGGAATATTAATTACGTAATATCTCCGATTGTTTTCTAATTAAGTTACAAAAAAACGGATCAAATTTAATTTAACGATAAAAAATATCACGAATATTCTTTGCGCCCGGGAAAACATTAAGGTATTGTGAAATCAAACGTAATTAAAATAAAGAAAATCGTTATTAATCTCAAAAGAATATTATTTAATGTATTATTGTGTTAAGTTCGCCGAGTTCGCCCCTGAATTGGCGGGTTGTTTTGGACTTTGCCCCATTGAGTTTGCTCAAGGCGAAATGTTGAATGTACACCTAAATTATGTAGAAATCATCAAAAGGGATACATTTTTAAAATGAAGTCAAGTAGAATACTATTTACAAACGGTTCTTTTTTATAAATGTGCAATCTTTACCAAGCCAGGGAAAGTAGATACAGGTAATTTTCGTTTTCGTGAGGTTTATGTTATGGTTTAGGTTTATACACCGAATTATATTTAAATTCTGATAAATTTTTCCTTTAATAATATTATTAGTTTAAGATACGTATTTTTTTTGCAATAGTAATTTAGATAACTTGTATATTTTCTTTTAAAATTAAGATTTGCACATAGGTATTGAGTTATTTTATGGTTTTCTTTTAGTATGGTTATTAAGAAAATATTTTTTGACAGTGCTAAAATTTTTATTGTTGTGGTGGTTTTTATTGTTTTCTGACCCTCAGGTAATATTTTACAAATGTATATATTTACCTACTTAATTTATTTTAAATAGATGTCCTTAAATGTTCATATTATATAAAGGAAATTTCAATTAAAACACAAAATTAGAAAGTGTAAATAATATATGAAAATAATGAAATCACTGTTAATATGTTCTCACGCCTAATAAGTTTTTATTTGCTGGTCCCTTGAAAAACGTATTAAGAGAGTTTCACTGTAATACAGATACATTTTGGCAAGTATCATTGACATACCAGTATGATACATAGGCCGCAATATAAACTATAAAAGTCCCAGGTTACAATTATAAAAAAAGATTACGTATCCCTAATCTTGTTATAGTTTGAATGAATGAATAAAAAAATATTTATATGTATGACAGGAGAGCAGGTAAAAATATACATACATATATGTAATGCAGAAGGCACAAAAATATAATGAAAGAACTGGCGAAAATTGGTAAAACATTATTCTCTGACAAAGAAAATGTAACTTTATATATATACATAAATATAAAAATAAAACCTGGGTGATTATAAAAAGTATAAATCATTAGTTTGATTGTTAAAAAATAATCTTACAGTTGCATAACCGCACCGTGTTTTAGCACTATGTTGCAGGCTCCTCAGTACATCCTCTCCCATTTGTAATATGATGGGATCCCTGGTGTCCCTGTAGAGGTACATGAGGGACTCCACTAGTTCTGGCCGAAGGGGGTAACTCTCCCTACCCCCCGAAGCACCTCCGGCACCGATGTTGTACACTTCGGGGGTGAAACCATACTGGCGCCAGACACTATGATAGTTCTGAACAATTCTCATAGCAGTGTCGGAGTCTCCTGGAAAATGAAATAACGTTTTTGTAGAGTATGTATGTGTGATTGTACAGTATTTTGACTGATAAGAGTTTTGATACATATTGTTATTTAATTTTTACTTTATTACTGAATATGTATTCAATCAAATAAATTCATTTCTGTGTCTTCGGACTTTTCATGTAAAATTTTATTAGTTCATTAAAATTAAGGATTAGAAAAATTTTCTTTAAGAATCCTTATAATTACTATTTTTTATTTATTTATATAATAGGTGTACCCATAAGTAATCGATTATTTTTGGTGTGGAATGTTTGAAAGTGAACGTGTAAAGACGTGTTTTATACGCAATATTATAATCCGTGGTCTTGTGACTTGTGACAATTAAATTTTATTTTTTTATTACTCTGTTGTAAAATGGCGGACAATCAACTAGAAAATTTATGTAATTGCATGCTGTTTTTTTTTCTATCGGGTGTTAATGCAACGGTTGCAACAAAGAAAATTTGTAATGTGTATGGAGACATATTGAAAGTAAATAAGTGCCAACGTTAGAAAATTTTGACTTGTCTGATAGTGACCGAAGTGGGCGGCCCGGTAGGGTTTAATAATGACACTTTAAAAACACCTAGAAGCATATTTTTCTTAAAAGTCTACCAACAAGATGGCAAAAGATCCTAGATACGATGGAGATTAAATCAATTAAAAATAAAATTAAATGTAGTTAAATTCTTTTTTTGTTGTCACTTAAATAATTGATTACTTATGGGTACACCTAATATATACACATTGGCAAACATTTAACTCTTTGTATATGTAATGCACAGATATCAAGGAATACATTTATAAGACCTGTGTGCGAACTATCCTCACATATGGACATTGAAGCGAGGGCGGACACTGTTGAGACAAAGAGCATGTTAATTTTTTCCACTCCAATGTATCTTTCCACGCACCTATTAGGTCAGCAACAAACGTAACACCAACTTTGACTAGGCAATGTGCGTAATACAGTTCACTTCTTTGCTAATTAATAATAAATATCTGTTAAACAGACAACTTGCCAAATTTAAAAATATCTCCAAATCATTTCTTATGAAGTCATAATTCTGATGGATCTATTCCCTCATTATTTTCAGTGTCATGGGTTTTACTCTCGGTTTAAATTTGGTGCCAAACCATACGGACCAGTCGTCACTCGCTGTGCGCGTATATTAATTAAATCATTATTATGTTATAAGGATCTTGCATCAATATATTTTATAATAAAAGACGATTTTATAATAAAAGATGTTTTTGAATATTTTCAACCAAATGGCATTATAAACGAGAAGTTTTTATGCTCACATGGATATTGATATACGATGCACGATGATGGATTTTGCAGAAAACAGAATACAACCAATAAAATTGGTGAATAGTTTATAGAATGGACATGATGCTAAAGTGATATAGAAAATTAGCATTTCTATTCGTTGGTATTCGTCATTTCTTAGATTTATAAATACTTATATCTGTTAATATAGATTATACTACCAATATCTTACACGTGTGTCGGATAAGATAAAAAACCGGCAGCTCTGAAAAGGTCCTTTTATCAACCTGCCTAGGATAGGGCCCTCTTAATAATTGCATGAAAAAGTTATTATATTAATAAATGTTGTAAAAATTGATATTGTGTTTGAATCATAGGGAATTGTGAGCGCGAGCACGCAGAGGGGTACTAATAAATAAAACCCTTTGAGTATTCCCAGAGCGCTCGACGCAGTTTTATTGAAAAATAACTACCGTAATTTTTTTGTTTCTTTGTATGTTACTTTTTGTATATAAAATACTATGAATTTGTGGAACCAGGTTCGCCAGAGAGACCAAAATAGACAAAATTATTGTACCAAGCTTGGCGAGCCTGGCACTTTTGACTAAGTATTTCATCATAGGTGGTTCTGAAGGACATGTTTTTTATAGAACATAAGCTAAATAAAAATGAAATGTGAAATTAGTATGAAAAAACTAAGAAAAGGGTTATGAAACCTGTTGAACTGAATTTTTTAATGCGGGACCACTGCTCATAGAGCTGCGACTTGAATAATAAGTGGTGATCTCACCGACAGACAGAGCTCGGCGACGTGGGTTCCCGAAATGCCGACCTCTGACTGGTTGTCGCAAATGTGCCTGGGCGTGTGGGCCCTGATGAACTTTTTTAATGAGCCTGGGGTCAGGCCGCACCCGTGCGCCCTGGCGCGACTTTCCCCAGGGGCCACGGACGCACATATCTGATGGGCACATAATTAATTATTTCTCGATGGCCGCGTAACGAATTTGAAAAATGTAATTTTTTCCCCGTAAATAAAAATCCCGTGGTGACCTGTTGTTCCAATTTCAACTCAAAAACATCGTATAGGAAAGTTGTAGATGGCGCTTCGAACGCGTGTTGTGTAACCGAAATTCAAATATTCCACCATTCAAGGTCTCGCACAGAGTGCGCGGGAAATATAATTTTTTTTTTCGATTTATTTGTACACGTATACACAAATATATATGATACTTTTTGCGATATTTGTCGGTTTTTGTTGGTTTATGATTTAATTGAATACTAACAGTGATTTATTAACAAAAATACACGCAATTATGTTATGTTTGAAATCATATTTATGTGTTATGAGTGCGATGTTCCGTTGTGTGCCGTGCCGTGCAACAAAATATATCACACAGAAGAAGATTCTTAGGTAGGCATCAAATAATAATAGTAGTGTTGTCTCTAATAAACAAATAAAAATTTATTATTATTTTTCGGAAAATGTAACGCTGGCAACAGTATCGGAATTCAAAAAAAGATTTTTTTTTCTTAAATGATAAAAAAATCATTGCATTTCGACAATTACGATAAAATAATATGAATGTGTGTGTTTTTTTTATATATATATTTTATATGTTATTTTTTATATATAATATACACATGTTTTCATGGTTTTTTCGTAAAAAGAAAAATTCAGAAAATCTCCGGCCCTAGCCTATTTGATTAGGAATTTTTCTGGCCCTAAATTGCATGGCAAAGGCGATCAGAATCCTGTTTTGTTTCACCTGCGCTCACCTCCAGATCAAATTGTGACTTTCTCTTCTCACCTGCTTCAACCGTGGACAGCTCTGAGATTTTCAGCGAAATTTTGTACGATTTTGTTTTCGCCTGAGAATCTGCGACATCGGTGCCATCAGGTTGACCTGACCTAGAACCACCCTCTATTTTTGCATGTTCCCGTCGGGAACATTACCCACTCAAAAAAATTTAATATACGAATTCTTTGGAAATTCTAAATTTTTGTTTTATTGATGTAAATTTTTCCTTTGTAGGTGATTATCCCTCACCACACAAAAAAACCTTGATTATTTTTCATGAGATGTAACATATATAAAAATTTGATTATTAATATCATCTATTAGTTATCATTGTTGTAAAAAATCATATGTATTTATGTAGTAAATAAAATAAGTACATATAATATTACCAAAGGCAATGATAAAAAGTCTTAAAGTTACCTATTAAACTTAGCACTCCCGGCCAATAAGCTTCCAAGGATTGAAACACAGGGAGAGTGACTTGCCCTTTGGTCATAGAAGCCCACACGTACCAGTCATCCTTTTTAAGATATTTATCTATAGTTGATCTTCCCTCATTAAACATATCCATAAGCTCTGGTTTTTGAAATAAGATAGCCCCTTAAATTAATTAAAGACATTAATTATTTATTATAGAGTTTTCGTAAAAAATTCAACACTGGCAGTTTTACATATATGGTCTAGGTTCGGTAGTATCAACTTGGAATATAGTAAACTTTTGTTTAAACATTTCATTTTCTATCATTTTTTCATTTCAAAGACTACCATAATCTAAGTTGATACAACCGGCCTTTAGTCTTTTTAAATTTACAGCAGGTTTTTAAAATGAATACATAAATATATGGATTTGATTTTAGGAAAAGGTGCATTTGTTTTTCTTATTTTAAATAATGCCTCTGATGCAGCGGTCCTTGTCATGGAGGATAAATATGTAGTTCCACACTTTTGGGCCTGCCACTGCAAATGCAAATTCTGGCTTTCAAACTGAACAGGATTCTCCGGCAATGACTGATTGATTCTACAATCTTTCCTGCGGGTGATCTAAAGGTTGAGCTGAGAGTTTTCATATTTTATTATATTATTATTCAAACTATCTGAAGTGCAGAGCACTTGTAGATACAGAGGAAGCCATCATGCCTCGTGCATCACCAACACCATTTAAATTTTACTCTTTCAGGTATAAGTGATTCTTACTTATCTGGGAATAGAATTACTATTTCAGGATATTTTAGCTCACCCAAAAGGGATATTAAATGTGACCATATCCGCGCTGCTGTATTCGTAAAATTAGCAGGTCAACATAAAAAGAGTTACAATAGTTAATATGCGACACCTCTAATGTATTTATGAGTAGACAGGCTACTTCATGGGGAAAATGTCTCCAAATACTTTCAATTTGTTTCAGTTGATAAAAGCATGTATGTACTGATTTGTTGATAGTTCCGTGAACAAATAGGTTGATAATTTTTCCGAATTGTCTTGTGAAACTTACTGTGAAATACATAGTTTTGATGATTTGTACATTCATGGTGAGATCTGAATCAATGTGCACGCCCAACAACTTACTGCAACTTTTTCTGCAGCGGATTCCTGGATTAAGTATTGCCTTCTAGGTGCCACTGCCCACGTTAGATCCAGAATAAATCTATTTTGTGCTATTTTCTTGATGAATTTTACCACTTAAATCAATCAAATACAATAACGCCATCAAGACAATGAATACAACAATTGTGAATATAAAACAAAGTATGACAGAGCGCAGGCGCACAGCATTTTAAACAGTAAAATTAATACTATATTTGAAAGCATTTCATGAAATACCTTTGACTAAGTATTCATAATAAGAATCCACACCAGCACCGATTCCAGCATCTTGGGCAACCCAGCGCCCTGTTAACACATCAATATGATTTCCCAGTAAACCAATTGGGGAACGATGATTATACAGAGCATACAATGCGTGCATAGCAACCTGAAACATTCACCAACTCTTTTAATTTTCTCTAATATCTACATTGAAAACTCCTAACTGCTTCAACCATGTAGTACAAATTATTCATGGTAAATGTTCATGAAAACTTGAGATATTAAATATGTGACATGATTTTCGATTCGAGAGAAAAAAATTGTTTGTATTTTTTTACTGCAGTTTTGAAATTAATATCAAAATGACCTATCTGAATAAACCGAATTTTTCATTTATTACTAGCTGTTGGTACCTGGCGTTGCATGGGTTAAGGATTAAATTGAAAATAAATTTGTGAGGGGAATTTAAGCAAACTTTAATTAAAACAAAGTTTCCATTTAATCAAGGCTGAGTTGGATAGGATGTCTAGCTTGTTGAGGGCCAAAAAAATTCCAAAGCAACATATAGGCAAGGGCCAGAAATTTTCTGAATTTTTTTTGATTTTTCTTTTTACGAAAAAACCATGAAAACATGCGTATATTAAAAAAAACACACACACATTCATATTATTTTATCGTAAGTATCGAAATGCAATGATTTTTTTATCGTTAAAGTCTAAAAAAAAATCTTTTTTTGAATTCCGATAATGTTGCCAGCGCAACATTTTCCGAAAAATAATAGTTAATTTTTATTTGTTTATTAGAGACAACACTAGTATTACTATTTGATGCCTACCTAATAATCTTCTTCTGTGTGGTATATTTTGTTGCACGGCACGGCACACAACGGAACATCACACTCATAACACATAAATATGATACACTTTCAGACGCACACATATTTCAAATAAACGTAACATAATTGTATGTATTTTTGTTAATAAATCACTGTTAATATTCAATTGAATCATAAATCAACATAAATCGACAAATATCGTAAAACGTATCGTATATATTTGCGTATACGTGTACAAATATATCAAAAATCAAAAAAATAAATCGTATTTTCCGCACAAATTGCGCGTGACCTTGACGACGAAATATTTGAATTTCGATTGTGCAACACGCGTTCGAGGCGACATCTACAACTTTCCTATATGATTTTGACGGCAGAAAAACTTCGATTTAGATTGTTGATTTAAGCTATAATCGGCGATGTTTTTGAGTTGAAAATGGAACGACAGGTCACCACGGGATTGGTTAGGGGGAAGGGGAAATGTCGCCTATATTATCCGACTGGTCCTAAAGAATAAGTATATAAAATTTGGGTCGGATCGGTCAAAAGGTACAGATATGCATTGTAAATATATCAGGGGGAGGGGAAGGAATAGAATGGGAGGAAGAAAATGTCCTAAAGCATAAGTATGCAAAATTTTAGTTGAATCGGACAAATGCTGTAGATTTATATAAAGAACAGACTGACACATAGACAAACAGAAAAACAGACGGACAGACATTGAGTTTTATAGTATAGATATCGCGATACGATTGACTGTACTTTCTCATCGGTTAAAACGAATGTTCAAGTTTTTTGTTTGTAATATTGTGGAAATTCATTTTTAATATTTAAAAAAAAATGAGCGTAAACAACACTGTTTTATTCCACTATATTTATTTTGAATTGTTAGAACGTTTTCAGGATTTCTCCCATTGTCAATAACAACACGTTTACAACTAAATTAAAAATAATTCGAGACAGAATAACATAACCTAACCTCTCCACTCCTATCCATTCTAACCCCGCCCCCGACCCCCACCACCATTACACCCACCCAATCCCTATAAATTCTGTTTTTATTTTTTTATTTACCCTCATTTTTTTTTATATTAGGTCCTTACATATGAAATTGGCGTTTTGCCGTACTGGCAAATTTGATCTCAAATATCTTCTCTTTGCTTAGGAATTCCAAATCCAAATTTATACAGCTAATTACTCGTGTATTTGTGTTTTGAAAATTATAATTCATTTGTTTTTTCCTCAATTGTTTTTTTCTTTGCGTCACTCAGTTTACAAAATGAAAAACTTGAAATATCGCGTTATTTACGAGTACGAGTTCCACCGTGGCACCAGTGCTGCAGAAACGGCTCGAAGGATTAATGATGTGTATGGCGACGTGCCGCAAAAGAAAACACAGTGCGTTTTTGGTTCCAACGTTTCGTTCTGGAAATTTCGACCTGCAGAACAAGCCCCGTGGACGGCCGGAGACCAAAGTTGATAATGAAGAATTGAAGGCTATTGTGGAAGCGGATCCATCGCAAACCACATCCGAGTTAGCTGCAGGCTGCGGTGTTAGTGATAAAACTGTTTTAATCCACTTGAAGCAAATTGGTAAGGTGAAAAAGCTTGAAAGGTGGGTACCTCACGAATTGAGTGAAGCAAATCAACAAACGCGCGTTGACTGCTGCGTTGCATTACTCAACCGGCACAATAATGAAGGGATTTTAAATCGAATCATTACCTGTGATGAAAAGTGGATCCTGTACGATAATCGGAAGCGCTCATCGCAATGGCTGAACCCTGCCGAACCAGCCAAACCATGCCCCAAGCGAAAATTGACTCCAAAGAAGTTACTTGTGAGCGTTTGGTGGACTAGTGCTGGTGTCGTTCACTACAGCTTTCTTAAATCTGGCCAGACGATTACGGCAGATGTCTATTGTCAGCAACTGCAAACCATGATGGAAAAGCTAGCTGCTAAACAACCGAGGCTGGTTAATCGCTCTAGGCCACTGCTGCTTCATGATAACGCTAGACCACACACTGCACAACAGACGGCTACCAAATTAGAGGAGCTTCAATTGGAATGTCTAAGACATCCACCGTACTCTCCGGACCTTGCCCCAACAGATTACCATTTTTTTCGAAATTTGGATAACTTCTTGCAAAGGAAAAAATTCAACTCCGATGGGGCAGTCCAAACCGCCTTCAAAGATTTTATTGATTCCCGTCCGAATGGTTTTTTTAGTAAAGGGATCGATGAACTACCTATGAGATGGCAAAAGTGCATGGATAGCAATGGTACATATTTTGATTAAATAAATATATTATAATAAAAAAAAATCGACTTTATGTTCTTCCCATACTAAACGCCAATTTCATATGTAAGGACCTAATATTAATATTAAAAACGAATATTATCAAAAAATTTGAATTTGAAAAATGTTATATCTAAATATTTATCAATATTGAAAGGGTAGGTACCTGCGCCTTTTTTTTTTCAAATAATTTGCGCAAATTCGAATGCAACATTGTGTCAAAAAGAACTTTAAAAGATTTATGATTTTGGACAATCGAAAATTTACATTTTTATTTATATAAATTAATACAGTACTCTCTCGTTAATCCGCCGCTCGA
Organism: Agrypnia vestita; assembly: GCA_016648135.1. Classification (NCBI taxonomy): domain Eukaryota; kingdom Metazoa; phylum Arthropoda; class Insecta; order Trichoptera; family Phryganeidae; genus Agrypnia; species Agrypnia vestita. The sequence continues at coordinate 73,270 of JADDOH010001325.1, read as the reverse complement.
CTATCCGACAACTACTATAATCAGCCGTTTTTTGCGATTTGATCACATTCTGTAATCCGTCATTATTGTAATCTTTAGCTCGCTAATCCACCGTCGTCTCTCTCTTTCATGTATACGATGTACACTTCTATACTTCGCCGCATGGTCATAAGCAACCACTCTTTTGGCCTGGTTGTTTCAAGTTGGATTAAAATAAAAGTTCGTTTAAAGAATAGATTTTTACGAAAATGGATCGTTTGATTGGTTGAAAACGCAAAAATCTTTGCTTTAAACAAACTTTTACTTTGATTGAAAAACTGAAATCTACGTCACTAAAGCAGAATCTGAAATAGGGAAACGCCAAACAATCAGAACTGTTGAATACCCGCAATTAGAATAAACACTTTTTTCGTGGTTTTTGCAAGAGCGTCGAAGTCACACACCGATAACTGCTGATGTTTTGCACTTTTTTTTGTCAAATCCGAAGATGTTCTAGATGGCATGGATATTTGTATTAAATGGGCTCAAGAAAATGGAATGTCATGTGACATGGTTACAAATTTACGTAAAATATGAGATCAAGTTATTAAAAATATATATTCTGGTAAAAAAACAAGCCAAATTAGCGCATTTTTTTTCTTCAAAAGCTGGGTAATTTTAGTTACATGTTTGTTGATTTTTAAATACAAATACATAATTAACCCAAAATTTCGTCATTTGATTCAATTTGTTGTACCTATACATTAGGATGTCCCTTATACGACCTAAAATTTTTTTTAACAACTACCATAGCCTATTCAGATACGAAATTTCATCCTTGTACGATGATTCTAATCCGTGCCAAGTCCCCAAAGTTTTTCAAAATAAGAGAAATTCACCTCTTCTAGAAATGATGGTAGTTTAAAATGTTCCATTATTTTTAATTGATAAAATAAACCAAAATATTTACAAATAATGAGGAAATATATTTAAAGATAAATTTTTATTTAATTATGATATTTTCTCTTTAGCGTCTCCTTTTTGCAATCAGGGTACAGTTTTCTGAACAAAGTGTAAAAGGTACTGCTTCTGTTCTTCCTGAGTGTTATTTTGCCATGAAAATCGTTGACTGCTTTAAGACGATTAACTTTTCTTTTTGCATCCATAAAAACATTTTCTTTCCATGACATAACACTATCTTGAAGAAAAGTGCTTTCAATCTTTAATCTTGTGTGTGTTGGCAAAACTTGTTCAACGCTACTTGAGAAATAATTGTATCAAGTTTCTCATAACCTTTAAAGTTTTAAAAAAGCACAAACTTTGATGAGGTGCTTTAACTGTCAAATTGCACTGGTTTTCACATAAACAGTTAATTTACATAACATAAACAATAAATAAGCAAATTTCTCTGTGATTTTTTTTTCCTTTGAGCTCATTTTAAATTGAAACTGTAATAAATATATTTTCTAAGAGTAAATAGCTCTTGCCATCCACCGCGTTTGGTGCATAGCACCAGGAGGCCTTATTTTCAGGTTTTTATCCCCATCGCCACCCAAAAATATGATGGATAGCTCGATCGGTTCACGGTAGTCATCTCTCACAAAAGAGTCATGATTTTGTAATTCACGCTTCTAAAACACTAATAATTGATCGATTTCTCCGTCACTCATTTGTTGTTTCACAAATTCGGATGTTAGTAAAATCAATATTATTCCAATTATATATTAACTTTTTAAACAGGGGAATATCAGGACTTTTAGCAACTTGAGTTATTTTTGCTTTTCAAGACGAGTTCATAAACATAATGGCGACAAGTGAACAATAATAGCTCTTTTTCCAGCTTTTGTTCACACAGCACATTATTAGCACCTGGTTCCAATCATGAAGCGCATTTAAAACAGCATTGTCTTGATCTTTTCCAGAAAAACTATCCAATTTTGGGACAGAAAGAAGTTGTTCTTTATCATCAAAAGGAATGATCACCAGTAACCACTCTTCCATAGAACTCCTGAAGTCTAATCCAAAGAACAATTTCCCGTCCCAATGAACAGTTACTGTATCAGGCACATGATTTTGAAAATTCATCTTTATAGCCGCTGCTCTTTCTTTCCTAATTTGAGATCGAATCCTTTGAATGGACGATTTATTAATTGGATATTCGTCTATGGTGAGACCAAACACTTCTATGGCGACCTGAAGAATATACACGGAGTCTCTAATGCTCAGCTGGCATCTGTCTAAAGCCGCAATCAATTTTGGTGAAATAAAATCCTTCTCCCTCTTTTTCCTGACGTTTCAGTCGCTACAGAAAATCATATGATGAAGTAGATGCAGTTTTATTGTTTCTTCCTCCATTTTGTGTTGCCGTGAACCTTCTTTCTCAGCCAAGTTTGGACATCCTGATTCCCCCTGTTTCCGTAAGATTACTTTATCTTCCTCTATCTTCGTTCTTTCGAGGGCATCTATATTATTATTTTGAAGTTCCCGCCAAATATGATAAATATCAATAAGTTTCTTAACACAACTTGGAAGTGTTTTCGTGGATATTCTTGCCTTTTCCCAGAAAATAACACATTCGTGAATAACTAGATTAGCGTTTTGTGGGTATTCTTGCCTTTTCCCAGAAAATAACACATTTGCGAATAACTAGATTAGCGTTTTCACTGACAGTCAATTTAACTTCACAAATATTGAAAAACAACACCGCAAGAACTTGTAGATTTGATGGTAATTTTGCACCTGTTATTTGGTGATTTGCCTTCCAACTAAGAATATACTTTTCTTAGCACTTCGTAATTCAACTGACATTTTATTAAAATCAAATAAACTGTGTTGATATCGCGAATAATTGCATTTGAATGAAGACAAAGTGAGTGCATGCCGCCTGTTCACTTGTACTCTAGCATAACTTGTATGAAAATGTAGCTGAAGGCCGAAAGTGTACGAAGACGCGGAATTGGAAGCATTATTGGATCAAGATTCGTGCCAAACGCAAGAAGAACTTGCACTTACATTAGGAGTGACTCGACAAGCAATTTCACATCGGTTGAAATCATTAGGAATGATTCAAAAACAAGGAAATTGGGTTCCATATGAACTGACGCCGAGAAACGTTGAACATCGATTTTTGACATGTGAATTGCTACTTGCCAGGCATAAACGAAAGGGTTTTCTGCACAGTATAGTCACTGGTGATTAAAAATGGATCCAATATGATAATCCAAAAACGAAGAAATCAAGGAGACCACCTGGCCATGCTTCAACATCTACAGCTAAGCTTAATATTCATGGAAAAAACTCTTGTTGTGGTGTATTTGGTGGGATCAGCTATTTGGTGGGATCAGCTTGGTGTTGTGTATTATGAGTTGCCCAAACCAAATGAAACCATTACTGGGGCAGTCTACCGAACACAATTGATGAGATTGAGTCGAGCACTCAAGGAAAAGCACGCCGACTACTACTCCAGACACGATAAAATTATACTCCTGCATGATAATGCTCATTCACATGTTGCGGCGCCAGTCAAATCACTCAATTAGGAAGTTTTACCCCACCCGCCGTATTCACCAGACATTGCTCCTTCTGATTTCTACCTGTTTCAATCGAAGGCGCATGGCTAGGGAATGCAAATCCGTTCTGTTTTAAAATCCGAATTTTTTGCCAATCCGCCAATTACGGATTTTATGGATTAAAATAAAAGCACATGAAAATCGAATCAAATGATTTTTAAATTTTAAAATATTTTTTTTATTTGGAATTACTCAAACTATTATAATTAAATACCATAATTATGGTGTTATTGTTATTAAAATAATCAGTCTGTGACTCGCGTGCTGAGTAACGTTAATAAAATAATCAATAGGTACAAATTAAAATAAACTCTGAAGAACAAAAATAAAGACAAATAGACTCCTTGTCAAATTATTAAACATAAACAAAAGTAACAAAACAATTTAACTTCACTTAAATCAACATAAAAACAATGTAAAAAACTATGCCATTTTTTGAAATATAAAATGTGACCGCAAAAATAATAGGGCTTCTAAAGTGCTGTCGTTTAACCTGCTGCGAATTCGGTTGCACATAATTCCTGCCGCGGAAAAAGCACGCTCTGATTCAATGCTTGAAGGCGGAATGCACTGAAGATGCTTGTAAGCGGCCTCCAAGTATTATCCTCGTGAACCGCTATCCTCGAATAACATCATCTCCACTCGCACTAAACTGGGAATATAATTTTTAGGTTTTCGGCTGATGAGCACATTTTCTTCTCCATCCTTATTGATTTTATTTAGCTCAAATGCTAATCTCTCTCGAAAACTCATTTCTTAATCGGAGGACTCTTGTTCTCTGGATGTTGTTTAATGTGATTCAACAGACACTTTTATAGGATTAATATGGCTTTCTACAGTTTTGCAAATTACTTCTTCTATTTCTGTCCTAGATGGCTTATAAAATACTTCATCGGCGGGGGAGTTGGAAAACTCAAATAATCCGAATTTGATTTTCAAATCCGGATTTGGAGGTCTAGTAAAAATATGCGGATATCTGGATTTTTCGGATTACGGATAATCCGGATTGCATTCCCTACGCACGGCCTGCCTAAGCAACACTTCATCATATGAAGATACCAAAATTTGGGTCGATTCGTGGATAGCCTCAAAAGATGAAGCATTCTTCCGACGCGGTATCCGTATGCTGCCAGAAAGAAGGGGAAAAAGCAGTGGCAAGCGATTGGCAATACTTTGAATATATATAAAAACTTTTCTTTACAAAACTGAATATTTATCTGAATTTGAAGCCATTTTGTGGACACTGCCAATATTGGGTCTGTATGAGGCGTGTTCAAATAATACTAAACCTTTATTTTATCCACGTAAACAAATTAAGTATAGGAGTGTCCTTTGGTAGAAATATTTAGACATTGACATGATACCCATAGGGTGGCGCATCATGAGTACGCTCCACAAGGTGTAACTATTACCAAAAGGTCCTTCGTCATCTTCTTGATGCTGTGCGATGCAAACGACCGGACATGTGGGTAGCGACAATTCGGTAACTCCATCATGATTAATCGCATCTTATTCAGGCTCTCCTGGTCAAACACAGCATTTCCCTGGTTTGTCAGACTCCTTCCTCTCCCAACATGGCTGTGTGAATTTTAGCTATCCCAAGTTAAAAATGCCGATGAAAGAAACTCGATTTAAATCAATAGAAAACATAATGCAGTACAGTATTCTAAAAGATGCATTCCAGAGATGTGTCAACCGCTGGAAAAGCGACCGCTGAGAGAAGTATGTGCATTATCAAGAGGAATACTTTGAAGGAGATTAGAGTAAGTATAGTGTGTATGAATAGATGTGTTTCTACCAATGAAAGTATTGATATTTTTTTAACATACCTCATATGCCTCAAATGATCAATCATGAAAAATATTTTTACCTCTTCATAAAGTGGATCGCCCGTTAGACGACTGAGGGCCCCAAACTCTATGATGAATGTGCCAATACCCGCTGTACATGTAACACTGGTCTCTCCTCGAGGCACTCCATGCCTCAGATTAACAGTTCCATAAGGCATGCCAGTTGGTGTGTCGAAAGCAACAATCAAGCGTTGAGCGACATCTTCAGCTAACCTGAGGAGTGGTCCATTGCACGGCCAGCCTGGCTCCAGTTTAACACCAGCTCTGAAAATTATATGAATTTTAATAAACAGGACTCCATAAATACAATAGAACTTATATAAAATGCATTATTTAAAACATTATATTAAAAATGCCCCAATTTTTTAATTTATGATTAAAATCAATTTTGTATGTTTTAGGGCCACTTGCATCATTTTGGTTTATAGTAAGTAATAGTAAGTTGAAAGCATAGATTTTTACGAAAACAGGTTGTTTGATTGGTGTAAAATGCAAAAATCTATCCTTTAAAAATTTAAAATTAGATGCAATTACCCATTCAGAAATACGAAATATACAATAAAAAAAAAACATATCAAAAGTAAACCATAGATTACGAAGGAAATAATACAACTCACAGTAGAAATAATACAACTCACAGTAGGTTCATTTGGGACAAGTACAAATATACAAACAATATTGATGACTATAAAAGGTACAGAGAAATCAACAACAAAATAGTCAATCTATGTCATAAATCACGAAAAAATTATGAAAGTATTATTATTGACTATGGTAAAAAAGCTTTTTTCAAATACATAAGAACAAAAGTCTCTTCCAAAGTTACAATACCAATGATGTTACGTGATAAAGCTGATGGTAAAGTAGTAATAACAGCAACCGAAGTAGCCAATATTTTTTCCAAGCAATTTGAGGGAACATACACATATGAACCACTAGGACCAATACCAATGATGAATACTTTACCACATATTGAGGAAACTTTAAGTGAAATTGATTTTTCAACAACCAAAGTAGAAAAAATACTAAACACATTGAAGGAAGACACAGCTACGTGTCCAGATGATATACCTGCTATACTTTTGAAACGCTGTGCCTGTTCATTGGCTCCTATAATATCAAATATAATGACAAAATCTTTTAACCAAGGAAAACTACCAGAAGAATGGAAACAAGCAAAAGCAACACCCATATATAAAAAAGGTGATAAAAGGGAACCATCAAATTACAGACCAGTTAGCCTAACATCAATCACATGCAAATGCATGGAAAAGATAATAGTGGAAAAACTAGGTCAATTCATATTATCAAATAATATCATACCAGATGAACAACATGGGTTTATTCCCAAAAAGTCTACCACCACAAATCTTCTAATGTGTTTGGAACTTTGGACAAACGAACATGACCAACACCAACCTATCGATATATTATATTTGGATTTTGAGAAGGCCTTTGATAAAGTCCTGCTAAACAGACTACTTGTCAAGCTAGATCATATTGGAATCAAGGGAAAACTATACAGATGGATCAAGGCATTTTTAGAACAACCTACATTTCAAGTCAGAGTGGTTAATAAGTTGTCTGTGTTGTGATGTGATGTGACCAGTGGAGTCCCGCAAGGATCCGTGCTGGGTCCCATCCTATTTACCATCTACATAGCTGATTTGTCGTCTGAAATCTCCTCGACAGCAAGCTTTTTCGCAGACGATACCAAACTTTATGCTAATGCAATCAGTAACAACCACAACCTTCATGAGGACTTAGAGCGGATAATGCAATAGACTAGAAAATGGCTTCTCAACCTTAACACAGACAAGTGCACGGTTATGCATGTTGGTAAAAACAATCCTCAACAGTCTTATAAATTGGGACAAACACAAATAAAATTGGTAAAGAAACAAAAAGATCTTGGTATAACAGTATCACATGACCTCAAATGGAATGAGCATATTACTACAATTACAAAGGAAGCTAATTCAATGTTGTACCTCATCAAAAGGTCTTTCCACGAGATAAATACAGCCATGTTCATCGAATTGTACAATTCATACATTAGACCGGTATTGGAGCATGGATTCCAGATATGTAACCCATATTTTATTAAGGATATAGACCTCCTTGAGAATGTATAAAGAAGAGCTACCAAACTTGTTAAATGCCTCAAGAAGAAATCCTACGAAGAAAGATTAAGGATACTAAAATTGCCAACATTGAAACAGAGACGTGAGCGAGGTGATCTGATTGAGACATACAAGATTCTAACTGACAAGTATAACTGCCCAGACTTGATGAACATATACCACCTTAACACCAATAATCTCAGAGGTCACCAATTGAAACTGAATCGTGCAGCATTTTTGACAATTCCAAGGGAGAACTTCTTATCAAACCGTGTGGTTGATAGCTGGAATAAGCTTCCAAGAAACGTCATTGAAGCAACCACAGTGGGCACCTTCAAAAAAAGACTAGACAAATTTTTAGAAACAGATCAATGATTATATTTATATATGTATTCTTTTTTATCTTTTCTTTTTTTATTATTTATTCTTTTCTTCTGTTTTAGTAATCTCAATTTTTTTCCTCTTTTCTGTTTTTTTTCTCTCTAGTACTGTTCAATTGATATTTAAATGACATTGTAAAAAACCTGGGGTAACCCACAAGCTGCTCACCCACAAATAAACAAATAAATAAACAAATGAAAGGACGACGCTACGCTACGATTGAGGAGATAAAGACGGCATCGAAGAAGGAGCTGAACAAGATCACAAAAAATGATTTTTTGAAGTGCTTCGAGGATTGGAAAAAATGTTGGCACAAATTGTATAATATCTGGTGGGGATTACTTTGAAGGGGACAAAATAGATACATATTCATGAATATATTAATAATTTTTGAAAAAACACAAATTTTGCGATACTTTTTGAACAGACCATGTACATAACATATACATAACATACGTAATAGTTTAAGAAATGTTTTCAATAATGTCTTTTTTATAAATTTTTATATTTGCGTTGTAAAATAACAATATAATAAGTATTGTTATACAAAAATAAAATAATACCTTCAATAAAAAAGGAGGATGGGCAAAAAAATGTATGGGAGCTGGCCTAGGAACCAATAACAACACCATATATATCATTGGAAAGGTTTTTTATGTACTTCAACTATTGTTATGGCGGGAAGTCCCAAATCGCTGTGTGAAAAAAGTTATTGCACAATAAAGCCAGACTTAGATAAAAATAAAAATAAATTATTTTTTCAGAATTTCATAGTAAAATGGTATAGGGCGATTCCGCTAGAGACGATTCTCGACATCAATTTTTAAATCACAGTATTAGTTACATTTTTTGATACTTATACAAAGAAAAACTTCTAAATTTTATAAAATAACTATTTTTTTGTACTTAAGTTAATTTTTAAATTTTTGAAACGCTTAGAAACATTGACATTCGAAGTTTTAATGTAATCTGAAAATCGGTGCCTGGCAACACTAGCGCAAAACAGCTGTTACTGTGAGTTAGAGGTTATATTTTACCGGCTAATTTTATAGTGATAATATTTGTATACTCATTTCCGCAAAAACATGAAGCACTTGTTATTAGTTTTTTTAACATTACTGACTACAAGAAGCTATTGTTAGCCTGTTGCACCTGCGATATAAAAGTTTGGTTTTCTCACAGAAATAAAAAGCTAACGTTTTGAAACTTTGTAAAAGTGAGAAGAAATCAATGTTAAACTTAGATCAATCGTAATTAAGAATAAATTGTAAGTTGAATTGAAATAAACGTTATCTCAAATTGATTGCACCCGCGATCGTGATATTTGTATCGCGGGTGCAACATTTTTGATTCCTAACATTATGGTGTCCTTTATCATATTTTATTAATTAATTAAGCCTTGGATGATAATATACGCTGTGTGATTTATATTTAACGGGTATTTCTATTACTATTTCGCTCTTTTTTATAGAAAGATTGGCTAAAATGAGAGAACAACATCGGAAAAAGACTGCTTCACAGAAATATAGGATAAAACTGAAAGAAAATGTCAAACTTCATGGAGAACATCTCCATTAAGAATGGGCTCGTAATTCTAAATGAAGAGAAGTAATGAAAAGAAAAATAGAGGTAGATGAAGATTTGAAATTACTGGCCAGAATCAGATCAAAAAAAAGAATGCGGGTGAGAAAGTGTCATAATGAAGCACAAATTCAAATAACAGGCGCTAGATACAGCAATTCTCGCATGTCGGGAAAAGCAGTGACAAAAGGCATAGAAGAACAAAAATGTTGAATGCCCTAAAATTAGAAACAGTAAATCAAAGAATAAAGTATAATGTATTGGTGCAAATATTTAAAATTCAACACATATTATTATTACCCAAATACTTTGATCACAGAATGAAACTTAAGAAGGATTTTCATTCGTACAATACAAGAGGAGGCGATAGCATAAGACTTCAAAAGAAAAATAAAAACACCTCACAAAATTGTCTTATGTACGAAGGTCTTAAAATCTTCGATAGCGTGCCAAAAGCAATACAAAATACAGTGAATATAAAGAGGTTTTAACAGGAGTGATATAAAAACTTTTAAATGACTAGATTATGGAATGCAATATGTTCAAATGAAATCAAATCCCTCCTATATGGAACTAAATAATTAAGATAAAATTAAAAATAAATAAAAATGAAGTGTAATATGCCTGCTAGTCCCACCAAAGCAGTGGAAGTTGTAAAAAGAATAGCAACTGAATTCCAAGTTGCTGTACCGGACAATAATAACTCCGCTGTAGCAATGCCTCAGAAACTGACGAATGAAGTAAAAAAACAGATTTGCGATTTTTATGATAGGGATGATGTTAGCAGACGAATGCCTGGGATGAAAGATAGACGTTAGAGTACAATTTCTGAAGACAATTAACGATAAACGCTTTCTTGAAATCGTGAATAACATAGTAGATGTTCAATTCGAAGACATTTTTGCAATACTGGAAGCGCCAGAGAAGAAAATTGATGGCAATAATATATTAATATTTTTCGGCAAATTTTTAATAAATTTTTTTGCAAAAAATAAGTCAGAAATATTGAAAAAAAAATGCAAACTTTGATATTGCATATCTCCATAACTATTGATATGTGGGGTCAACAATCCATTTTCCCACTAGTTTTTAACCAGCGCCGACGTTCGCCAAGAATTTCCCATGGTAACACGATGCGCAGCACCAAACACGAGCACTTCTGTCTGCACGAACATCTGTGTTCATATTGCAGATGAAATCAACAAGAGACAATGAACATGCGGACACAGCGGTTCACACGACAACAAAGGAAAAAATAAAAGATGTGGGATTTCTTACACGAGTTTTTGCACACATTTCGCAAGCGAAATTACGGTATAAAAGGCGTGTTTTGTACGTACCAAAACAAATCGTTTCCCGGCTATCATCGAGACACCACGTTGCTCGACCGCTACAATAGCACATCTCGCTACGCATTTCATCTCTCTCTATGCCATACAATCAACCTTCAGCCTGCTGTAGTTACGACATCTTACTATAATCGCTACACCGCTCAGCTCATACATCGCTACGCCTCCAGTCTCCGCTTCATCGATCATCGTCTGCCTCATCGCTTCACTGTCTTCGCCACCTCCGGCAGCGCCACCATCTGCTCCCGGCGGTACCACCACATCCTGGTGACCCCCGACTTGAGAAGAACACGCTACAAAAGGTCGGGTCATCCCACAACCTGGCAACACCCGACGTGAGATGAACATAGCAATCTTCTGATACAACGCAACGTCATATCCACAACCCGGTGACTCCGACGTGAGTCATTTCTACATCTGGTGACCCCAAAACAAAAATAACATGCAATCTCAACGCACACAGAAGCAAAAACAGCAAGGTCGGGTCATCCCCTCAATCTGGTGACCCTCGACGCAACACCACGCAACAGCAGAAGCAGCAGCAATAACAACAGTACCGGATCATCACCTCCACACTGGTGACTCATAAGCAGGACGACTACACATTCAAAAACATCAATGGAGATCAAAAGTTTGGCAACTTAAGCGACCGAAAACATCTCGCACCAGCATGTCCCGATCGCACCATCTCTGCTGATGGCCACAGCGTACGCGCACAGCAGCACTTCCAGCATGGCGGTACTTCAAACGACATTTTACGGCGAAGGTCGTAGCAGTAGCGTGACTGCAACACCAACCACGACATGCATAGGCAGGTAGCCTGCACCCTGGATGTTACCTGTTCGTACCCTGCGTTGTACGGGTTAAGGATTAACTTGAAAACAAATTTTTTAGTGTAAACAAAGGTTCGATTCGAACGGTATAGATTTGCATCGAAAATATATCAAGGGGAGGGAAGGGGAAAAACAATAGGGGGGAAATATCACCTACGTTACCCGCCGAGTCCTAAAGAATAAGTTTTCAAATTTTGAGTCTGATTGGTCAAACGGTACAGATTTGCATCGAAAATATATCAGTGGGAGGGGAAAGGGTAAAAGAATAGGGGGAAATGTCTTCTATGTTTCCTGTCGAGTCGTAAAGAATAAGTTTCCAAATTTTGAGTCCGATCGGTCGAATGGTACAGATTTGCATCGAAAATATATCAGCGGGAGGGGAAGGGGTAAAAGAATAGGGGGGAAATGTCTAACTATATTTCCCATCGAGTCATAAAAAATAAGTTTCCAAATTTTGAGTCCGATCAGTCGAACGATACAGATTTGCATCGAAAATATATCAGGGAGAGGGGAAGGGGTAAAAGAATAGGGGGAAATATTACCTATGTTACCCGCCGAGTTATATATATATATATATATATATACATCGCAATACTTGTTACATCCACCCCTTAAAAATTGCATAGTATTGTTGCGTCCACCGACTTACTGCATCCAATATACGGACGCAATAATGTTTTCAAAATGCCAAAATGCCAAAATCGGCCATTTTGATGCTGTCGTGAATAAAAAACAAAAATTATCTACAATCGTAGGACGACAAAAAGATTATTGTTTTTATTGCCAAACTATTAAATTTTGCGAGACATCTTATCAGGCAACATGATCTTGAGATAGAAGTAAAAAAAATGTTATCATACCCAAAAAAAAGCAAGGCGAGAAAGTGTATTATTTCTGAGTTACGGAAAAAGGGGATCTACATTATTAATACGGTTAGATGTGAAAAACCGATGAGGAAAGAAAAAAAGTGTATTAATTGCTTGGGATTCTATGCTAGAAAAAAAACTGTGGAAACATAAAAAAAAATGTAACCCAGAATCATCAGGCAGATCTGTACAAATATCTATGTATCTGTACAAATATCATCTGCACAAAACTTTATGTGTCGTAGCCAAGTTCCTAAACTTTTAAAAGATGTCTTTTCTCGGATGAGAGCTCATTTGTATCTCTCATTTGTAGTTAAACAAGACTTCCTTATTTGTGCATTTGGTGCCCATTACCTACTTAAAAATACATCGAGAGAAACATTTTTTGATCGTTGCGTCCAGGAAGATGAGGGAGTTAGCAAAGCTCTTGATAGAAATACAGAAGATAAAACCGGACACAAAAAATTTATTTGATGCGTTTAAACCCCAAAACTACGATATCATTGTGTACCAAAGTATGATGCAACGAAAGATGGCTACGAATCGCCTATCTATGCTATGGATATTAGTACCTTATTAAAACAGTGTTGTCACTTGGCAATCATGACAATTCTGAAATCAGAGGCAAGCAAGCATCTTCCGAAATGCAAGCCGATATAAAAACCCTAGTTCAGTTAATTGAGGCCAATTGGCGATTTGATGTGTTCAGTAACGCTGCTGATGACCTTAACCTAAAAAAGTGGAATAAAATAACTATTGTGCCGCTAGCAAGCGATTTAAAATTATTAAAAGACCATTTATGTGCTAAAGCCAAAGATGCTGCATCTGTATTAATGCACATTACCTCATATATTGACTTATTGAAAACTGTATTTAGTCGTATACTGTTACTAAATGAATAAAAGACGTCCAGGAGAGCTATAGAGGCTTATGCTCAGTACCTATCAAGAGAATGAATCTAATGGTAACAAGTATGAAGAGTTTGATCGCACTCTTAGCGCCACCGAAAAGATTTTAGTGAAAAACTTAAAACTTATAGTAATACTTGGGAAAAGAGGTAGAGGAGTTCTTGTACTGTTTAGTCCAGATGTGCAAAGTGACATACAGATTTTGATTTCTGTGAGGCATAAATACATAGAAGAATGTAATAACTTCTTATTCGCCAAACTAGAATGTACAACTCCTATATATGGTGAGACGGAACTTTGGTACAGGCTCTGCACGTATCCTGGAGTCAGGTCTGGAAGAGACTTCTACCGTTTAATTAGCAGCTGCCCGACCGAAGTTCGTTCTCCACCGAATGCCGCCGTAGAGCAGAGAGACCAGGGATTACGGATTCGACTCGGTCAAGTGTGAAGGACAGTAGCTATACAGGGTATTCTAGGCTAGTTTAGATGGAGTTTACAATTGACTGAAACAGATTAATTTAATAACACAATTTATTACACAAATTGTTACAAAGTAAATGTACCTAGCTATCTGGTTTTTCTACATCTGACTATCTACATCTAAATTACCATAGATGTGCATTGTTTAAATTTGGCCATTAATCCTGAGCTAAGTCTAGTTATTGAGTATTCTAAAATTATAAACCATGAATTATAAAGACGACCTCACCACGGATGGCGCAAGACCGCGCCGTCCGTGGTGTGGTCGTCTAGTAGTCCCAGGGAGTGTTCGCGCACACCCAAGTCCCAGAGGCCGCATCCTTCTCGTTCATGGTACATCAGATCCGCAAGCCTGCCTTTTATCCTTATAGCTCCCGAATATCCCTCTATTTGCAATTGATTTAGTCCTTACTCGGTGACGATATTAGATCAAATTCTCTCGATACAGTGATTTATTAGCTTCTAGTTACTGATATTTCCATTACTAGCGGACATGTGACTATTGTCCGATGATGCTACATCATATAAATCGGTTGTTACTGCTAATTCATGGTATAAATGATGGACTTGATTCCATCCAGATGCTTTTGAATTGCACATGTGCAATCGTATTTAATAGTATTTATTTTAATATTTTTTTAGTGGGTAATCCTCCACTTATCGACGTCAGATTTAAAATTATAAATGCAATTATGCAGTATTTGTAAAAAGAGAAATGCAGATTTAGAATTTAGAATAATGACGAGTACTTAGGAACAATAATCCGGATTTTGGTTCAGTAAGTCGTACCAAGTTGTATGACATTCCCGAAAGTTATGAAGTTAACGGTAAATTATTGAATGCTATTAGATATTATAAGGACTTATGAACGTAGACATGGTGATAAAAGATGATACAAGTGACACGAGGGTCCTGTAAGAAAATAAATACAATAATTAATATGATACCTTATGCTTTGGCTGAACTCAGTATGGTTGCACTTGTCGAGGAGGGGAGGAATTGTTCCTGGATCCCGTATTTTATTTTTATATTTGAATTACACAGGTTGGTGTGAAATAATTTCGTGACAATGGATATAAAGTATTGTATAATCATGTTAGAATGTGCGGTGCCAATAATGCATAAGCTATAACATCAACAAAATTGCGAAAGCATTTGACTACATTGGACACAAATATTCAATATGACCGAAAATGATATTGAACACCTTTCAAACTTTACGGGGCATACGAGCGGGGTACATCGAAAAAATTACAGACTACCAGACGACATTTATCAGACAGCGAAAATATCTAAATTGTTGTTATTGATGGAAGATGGGAAAGCCGATGCTTATAAAGGAAAATCATTAGATGAAATCGATTTAAATATGGAAGAAGACTTAGAAGGAGAAACTATAGAAAATGAAGACGTTATAGAATATAAAGAAATAAATGATATGCGGACATCATCGACGACTGCAGCTCTACATTTGGATCAGGAATCATCGTCGGCAGCAGCTCAAGTTTTTTCATCTGAGAATCGAGAAACCCGACTATTAAAAAACATAACTAACAGTAATGTTCCATTTGAGAAAATAAATTTGGTACCCTGGACATCAGAGCAGAGAAAAGTTGTTCTTAAATATTTTTCTACACATTTAAAAACAAAGAAACCACCAAAGAGGCACGAATGCAACGGGTTAAAAGATTTATATCCACAACTATTAGAAAACAAACATTGACTAAAAATTAAAGTTTTTAAGGCTTGACAGCCGTTTCACAAACATACGGATCTGTCAAATTACATCGATAAATCATCCGCTTTCAAGCCGTGCGCGAGATGTCATCTGAGCGCAAATCGAATAAAAATTACACTTTCGTTACAAATTTATGGTACATACGTTGTACAGTAAGGTTTTGATAGAAAGAGATGGTCATATATTCTTCGATTCCACTGGCGTCACTCGTCCCCGGGGACTACTACATCTGTCAAAATATTTACTTATTTTAACTTTTGACAAATGATCTTATATTATTTGAGTAGACTTTTTATTTTCTGTAAATAATTTAAGAATGATATTAATAATTCTGAACTCCTTTTTAATTAAATCAATGCATATCGTAATATGAAAATAACAAAACAATTACCTACGCCCACACGCGTACCTACTACGTATGTCAAAAATGTTAGAAAAATTAGAACAGAAAAATTCCCGTATTTTATTTACGTCCAATTATTACTTACTCTTTAGAATTTAAAAAAAAATTATTAATAATTCTGAAATACTTTTCAAATCATAATGTATACCGTAATATTAAACGAAAAATTAAACAACGCTAAAAATATAAAGAACTTGGTATGTACAGTCGAACTCGGTTATAACGAACACGACGGGACCAACTAAATTTGCTCCTTATAGCCGGGACTCCTTATATTCGGGATTCACTTTTTTCACAATTTTTTTTGATTGTGTGATTTTATTTTCAAGAGCAGCTGAATAAACATCCTTATCTTTCCAGAGTGATGAAACTGTAGAAGACGATTGTGAAAACTTTTTACAGACTTTTTGACGCCGATAATTTCGACTTTTTCGCGAACCTAGTGACACTTTCGTTTGTTAGGGAACACGTTTAACTGATTAGGCTTTTAAATGCTAATACAGTAAACTGCATAAAATAAACTGTCACCATAAACATTTTGGAAACCCCCAATAATCGGAGTTATATGACCAGTATTCTCGACCTTCAGTAAACTATTGCTTGCCTGCGCACGTGGGATTTTCGGACACAAGTTTGTGTACGTCATAAAATGAACCCTAATTAAGTGCGAGCCGCTTTAAAAGCAAAGTGAAAAAGTTCATTGTTATGAGTACGTATTTGTCTTTTTTTTTCTGTAACCCAAGCAAATATGTTTGCAAAGTTTCTAAAATTTGCTCCATATATCCGGGAATCGCACTCCTTATAGCCGAGACCGATTGTAAGGGACTATGGGCAAATCAAAATGAATTCTCAGTTTTTCTCATTATAGCCGGGATCTCCTTATATCTGAGCTCATTATAACCGAGTTCGACTGCATTTGAAAATTACAACATTGCGATGTTTTAGACACTTATGCGCGTGCGCAGGCACAAACTGCTACGTTATCAAACGTCAGATATACACGTGAAATGAACGTACTTTCAACAATTAAAATTTTGATCGTATCAACAAAATCGTATATTGTATATGCTATTAATTAACAATAAAGTAATATTTGCATAGAATATACGTTTTATAGTGATTTTATATAGACAGACTAAAATGGACACAGAGAAGACGTCTGCCACTCGCCGCGGCACCGGCCATAATGACGATTTTTCTCTCTGTGTTTTGAGACATAATCATAGTGTGTTTTATTTATTTTTTAAATAGTAATTAACTTGTTTCCAATAAAAAAAACTAACTTTTAAATAGTGGGTGAGGTTTCAAAGTGCGGGATTAAGTAGAATATATTGCTAAAAATCATCTCTTTATATGAATAATAGCATTTGAAAATCATCAAAATACTTAAAAATTTCTTGCAAGTTTGAACAATTATAACTTTATTAATATTGAATATTTCTTAATTTCCTACGTACGGATTCTAGATAATTAAGTAATCATTTTACGTATAAAAAAAAAATTGTGCCCACGCACAAATTTTAAGAAAAAGTCTCACTCCCTCCAACAATAAAAACGAGTTTTGGCCGCGACCTCTCGAATAATTAATTAGTAATTAACTTGTTTCTAATAAAAAATAATAATTTTTAAATAGTGGGTGAGGACTGAAAGTGCGGAATTAAGTAGAATATATTGCTTAAAATCCTCTTTTTATATGAATAAACAACATTTGAAAATCATCAAAAATCATAATAATTTCTTGCATGTTTGAAACATTATAACTTTATAAATATTGAATATTTTTTAATTTCCTACGTACGGATTCTAGATAATTAAGTAAACTTTATACGTATATAAAAAAATATTATGCTTACATACAAATTTTAAACAAACCACTCTTCGCCTGGGAACATTAAAAACTTTTATTTTGACGCGGCCTGTGGATTAATGCCTATATTTTTCTTAATTATTGTAAATAATGTTCAGTTTATTACTTTTATGTAAGAACAAAGGTTCTATTTAAGTTATCGCCCTAAAAAAATTGTAATCTATCATATACATTCTGATATAAATGAATAATAAAAACCCACATTTTCGTAAAAAAAACACCGAAATATGCATTTGCAGTGAATGTGCCGCCTTAACCAAAATACATACACTAAAAAGTAACTAAAAAATGTAAAAGTAACAAGTAATAAATAACTTTTTATAATTACTTTTACTGCATTAGGCACATACTGATAACTGGCATGACAGTTTTGGGATTATTTTATTATTACATATTTTATGTTATTATCGAGTTTTCCAGTTCCTCCAAAAATATTTTTAAAATTTTGAGTATTAGTTTATTACTGTTTTTTATATTTATTATTTTAATGAAAAGTTGATATTGAGTTTTCTTTGTGTATCAGTTCCTAAAATAACTAAAATTGTTTGTTATTAATGAATAATTGGAAATGTGGCCTATGTTTTCCATTGGGTCCTTAAGAAAAAGTATGCAAAATTTGGGTAAAACCTGTTAAACGGTATGGATTTGTACAGAGAATATACCAAGAGGAGAGGGTGGTTTAAAAAGGAGGGGAAAATGTGCCCCATGTTTTCCTCCGAGTCCTAAAGAATAAGAATCCAAAATTGTGCAGATTTGTATTGAAAATATATCGGGGGTGGGTGGGGTAAAGTAGGAGGGGTAAATCTCACCTATGTTACAGTAGCCAGCAAACACCTTGAACATCGGCTTCAGGTGAGCAGAAGACAAATTTTGGGTCTCAGGGGTGAGGTAGTACGGAGTGTACATGCGCAAACTTTCCCCCACTACGCTGAAAATTGTTCACAATGTTTGCCGGCTACTATACCCACCGGGTCTTAAAGAATAAATATGCCAAATTTGAGTTAGATTGGTCAAACAGTATATATAGATTTGTACAGAAAATATATCAGGGGGAAAGGGTGGGGTAAAGGTGGAGAAGAGATGT
Organism: Agrypnia vestita; assembly: GCA_016648135.1. Classification (NCBI taxonomy): domain Eukaryota; kingdom Metazoa; phylum Arthropoda; class Insecta; order Trichoptera; family Phryganeidae; genus Agrypnia; species Agrypnia vestita. The sequence continues at coordinate 54,280 of JADDOH010001325.1, read as the reverse complement.
CTTAAAGAATAAGTATGCAAAATTTGGTTCAGATCGGTAGAACGGTACAGATTTGCATGGAAAATATACCAGGGGCGGGAAAGGGGGTAGGGGAAATGTCGCCTATGTTATCCGTCAGGTCCTAAAGAATAAGTATGCCAAATTTGGTTCACATCGGTCGAGCGGTACACATTTGCATGGAAAATATATCACGAAGAGGGGTATGCGGATGGGTTAAATGATTTTCACTGTAATTTATTAGTTTTTCATTGATTGGCTTTATAATTGATTTATTGTAAAAATGAGAATAATACCTGTGAGACATTAAATGAGCACTCAAAAGACCACCAACCAGTCTGATATTAGTTTCAAATACTGATATGTTGATATTTGCATCAAAGTTGTCCCTTGCAGTAACAATTTCAACTACCCGCTGGAATTCTGTGTAGTTCCCCATGATGGCCAGCGTGTCCAGGGCATCGATGAGAGTCAGGGAATAACTTCCCCAAGTATCCATTCCATCACAGCTCAAGGGACGAAGTTCGTCATAAGGATAAGCATATTTCAGATAGCTATCATAGGCATGTTGGAACATTTCCCGCACTTCTTCCCTATAAATAATGTAGAAAAATCAGCGGGTAAAAATACTGAATACTTCGGCACTTTAGATTGGATTTCCAAAAGTTAACAAAAAAAATTATTAATTCAAAAAACGGCGTACTATCTCTCAGAAACCAATTAATTTTCAGATTATTCTTGGAGTTTATGAATTATGAAGGCATACATACCTAAGTTTAATGACATCTTCTTTGGAATATTGACGAAGAGCAGATATTACACCAACACCGTAAAAAGAAAATAATAAAAGAAAAACAAACACAAACTGAAAATGCATTTCTCTGACAAAATATTCACGAGACTAGCGTCATTTTGACAGAACTGACTGGAACCATAGAAAAGAGAACACCATCTTTGACAGTAGTCCCACCATAGATAACATTATGTTATCTATGAGTCCCACTCTATGGTCCCACTCACAATGTTATCTATGCACTCACAGAATATATAGTCCGTCCAACTTATCTGGAGAATAAAGGAGGGCGTCCCAATCGTTGTGGTACTGCCCATAGTCTAAAAATTATCTCATTTGTAGGGAATTTTATGCAAATTCGTTTTTTCTTAAACAATTTATTAATTTCAATTTCAATTTCAATTTCAATTTTTATTTATTACATAATATGTACATTACAAACATTCTGTTCAATGCATACATATTATTAACTTACATCTAAAAATATACATATACACATATACATATACATAAACACATATGTATACATACATATACATATACATATACATACATACATATACATATTGTGTATTAAAATACTAATTTATTATTAAACAATTATTAAACAATTAGAAGTGACCTGTATAATCTGGTCAAAGGTGTAGGAGAATCCTGCTTCGGAAAACCCCCTCAGACACATGGAATATATCAATATCCAAAGCGATCTTGTTCAGCATAGCAGCTTTTCCAACAGGCTGTAGCTTTTCCAACAGGCATAACCATCGGCAGGTTGGTCCTGTATATTGGAATGTGAAACAATCTATGCTGACGATGTCTAAGGTAATTATCAGGAACATACAAACCAATGCTCTGCATAATTTCAGTATTGTCGATCATACCGCGCAACAATCGATAAAAGTGTGTAATCAAATACACATTCCATCTAGTCTCTAAACTATTGTAGCCAAGCATACCCTGGAGAAACTCGGTTGGGTAAAGCCAAGGATAATGCCCGTACTCTCTCATGTAGAGATATCTCAGAAACTTCTTTTGGACTTTCTCCACCATAAGAGAGTACTTGCTCTCATGTGGCCCCCCAGATCATCGAGCCACTCTCGAGTCTACTCCGCACCAAGGAGTTGTAAAGAGTTCTCAGTACGCGGGTATTCTCGAAAACCCTGGCAGTACGCAGAACAAATCCTAACATTCTCAGAGCATCTACTGATCGTCTCTATGTGATCATGAAATGTCAGGCTGCTTACAAATTTAACACCTAGATCTTTAACATTCGATGTTCTTGTCAGATTTTGGTCGTTCATTTTGTAGCGAAAAAATCGAGTTTTTTGGGCCCTAGTGAAGGATGTAACCGAACACTTGGAAACATTAAACAAAAGTTTATTTCGTCTTCCCCATTCACATATATTTGATATATCTGTTTGGAGAAGATGAAAATCGTCCAAAGTTGACACCTTTAAGAAAAGCTTTAAGTCATCCGCAAATAACAGAAAGCGCGAGTTTAAAATTACTTTTTTTATATTATTGATAAAAATCGAGAACAACAATGGACCCAGGTTAGATCCTTGCGGGACACCCGAGAAGGTATAGAAGCACTCTGACGCGAATAGACCGTAGGAGATGTATTGGTTCCTATTTTGGAGGTAGCTCGCCATAAATTTTAGCATACCATCCGAGAAACCCATCTCATACAACCTTTTCAATAAGACATCATGGTTGACTGTATCAAAGGCTTTGGCGAAGTCATTATATGAACAGTCTACCTGATGTCCCGCGTCCAGAGCTTCCGTGACATAATTTGTGAAAATCATCAGATTGGTCTCAACCGAGCGGCCCTTCCTGAATCCATGTTGTTCATCAATTATAAACGGCTCTACTCGGGAAGCGACGGTTTTACTTATTATAATTTCAAATACCTTAGCTGGTGCAGAGAGAACAGCTACAGGTCTATAATTTTCTACGCATTATACGCAGTATACGTATATACGCAGTATACGTATAGCAATTAAGCAGTATACGACACGATAAAAAACAAAAAATGAAAACTAACGTACAAATAAATTTATCAAAATATACATTCGTAAAATACACAACGTCACAAAATGGCGTTTTTTCAAAATCAAAGAAAAATACAATTTTCAGGAAAAAAAAACAATAATTCTTTTAGGCCGGCGCCACATTACGCAGATCTTCCGCCGCGTTTTTTCCGTTGCGCCAAATCGGCAAAGCAAATAGATCATCCGCGTAGTGTGTTCAATAAGCGCATATTGTATGGAAAGAAATGTATCGATGTTCCACGACAGAAGAGACGCGGCGGAAGATCCGCGCAGTGTGGCGCCGGTTTTATTCGGTGTCTCATACCTAATGATCATTACCACCATGTTTAACTCAGTAACACCTAAGGATATCAATCGGTTTAGGGCCGTTGTATCAACTTGGTTTATAGTAATCTTTCGTTCAAAGCATAGATATTTTGCATTTTCCACCGATCAAACAACTCGCTCTCGTAAAAATCTATGCTTTAAATGAACTATTGCTATAAAGTAAGTTGATGCAACCAGTCTTTAATGTGCATAAATAAAAAAGTTTATTTTTGAAAAAAGATGTTTATACAAATGAACTCGTTAATGAATTATGTAATAAAAAGTATAAATAATAAAAATTCTATGTAAAAAAATTATCGAATAAAATATTTTCTAAAACTTTTCTCATCTTACGGCTTCTAATTCAATTTTTCCACTTATCCTTGTTTTTTTTTTCCGGGTGTAGATATTTTAATGCCCATTTCCACGGCCACTTTACCTTCTTTAACTATTTTGTAAATTGCCGATTCAGAAATACCTGAAGAAATTGTATAATAGTAAAATAAAAAAACTAAGTATGGGAAAATCATTATAACTGCATGGCAGCACTAACCTGAAGTGGCGGCAATAAGTCTATGAACAAAATCAAACGGTATAATTGGGGCTTTTAGACGTTGTTCCTCTTCAAAAAACGTGTGCATTTTCAATATTATTTCCCGAACACCGCTTTTAATGGTTTTTGGCATGGTGACAATCTACAATTTTCTTAAAAAACTATCGAAACAGTCGTGAACCCCTCTGTAAACAAAGTCTGTCAAAGGTCTGTCAGCTGTAGATAATCCAATATGGCGTCGTTAGTTCCAAATTTGGCCATTCTTCGGATAAGTTAGACGGACTATAACCGTGGCGTAACCACAGAATATAGACCAAAAGGCGTAACTGTTCAAGTGTATCAAAGCCCAGTAGAGTCCATATACGTTACGATATACCGTAGTAGTTTTCAGTTATAAGTTATAACTATGCCATCGTTACGAAATGACGTGTCGCTATGACAGGGTTTTCACTCTTTATTATTATTAGAAAGTTACGCACGACGAACGGACATCGAAATTATTATTATTGGATATGACTTTCTTTTCAACAACCACTACTTATAACATTTTCCACGTATTTTTCTTTGCTTTTTATTTATTGCCGTATTTCGCTTTCCGTTTATTACCGTATTAATTACGGTAAGAAACGCAAAGCGAAATACGGCAATAAATAAAAAGCAAAGAAAAATACGTGGAAAATGTTATAAGGAGTGGTTGTTGAAAAGAAAGTCTTATAATAATAATCCAATAATAATAATTTCGATGTCCGTTCGTCGTGCGTAGAATTTAATTTCATTTTCAAAATTAATTTGGGGTGGCCGTTCTCCAGTTCCCGCCGTTGTGTAAAAGTTGTGTAAAAGTATCTTTATGAAAAATGCGCAATCGGTTTTAATATAGCTTTTATTTGAAGGAGATTACAATGGTTTACCTATGGAAGAATTTTGATAGAAAGAGTAAGGTCGATGACAAAAGAAAAGGTATGGGACGTGCAAGGGGCCTTTGTGGGTGGAAGAGGATGCATGGATCAGATATTCTCTCTACGAGTGTTGACGGAAAAGTTTTTAGCAAAAAACCAAAAACTTTTCTGTGCATTTGTAGATCTGCAAAAGGCTCATGATAGAGTTATAAGAGGAAGGTTATGGAAGGTACTCTCTGGTTACAAGGTGAACAGTAAACTTATACACGCAGTTGCATCCCTTTACGAGGGGACGAGGGGGAGGGGTTTAAGAATCAATGGATTATTCACACCATGGTTTGATACAACAAAAGGTGTCAAACAAGGTTGCGCAATGTCTCCATGGCTATTCAACTTGTATATGGATAATTGTGTGAAAGAACTGGAATGTATGAATGTAGGAACGAAAATGAGTAATTTGATTGTATGCTGTTTACTGTACGCGGATGATGCAGTATTAATGGCAAATAGCGAACAAGACTTACAAAGTCTAATAAGCAGGATGTATGATGTATGCAAGGAAAGTGACCTTATTATGAATGTAAAGAAGTCAAAAGTGATGGTATTCGAGAAGGAGGAAAGTAAGAAAACGTATGAAATACTAGTAGGTAATGAATGTTTGGAACAAGTAGATGAGTTTGTGTACTTGGGAAGTATGTTCGATAGTAGAGGGAATGTTGAGAAAGATATAGAGAGGAGAGTGACTGCCGGGAATAGGGTGTACGGTGCTTTGAATGCAATAATTTCTAATAGAAATATGTATACCGAGGCAAAACTAGCGGTACATAATGGAGTTCTGGTACCGACACTAATATATGGAAGTGAAGCCTGGAGCTGGCAGAAGAGAAACGAAAGTAGATTGAATGCAGTGGAGATGAGGTCCTTTAGACGTATGTGTGGCAAATCCATGTATGATAGAGTAAAGAATGAAGATATTAGGAATGAATGTAAATCTGATCGTAGCATAATACGTGGAATAAAAACAGGCTCGCTCAGGTGGTTTGGGCATGTTGAGTAAATGAATGAGGAAAGAATGGTAAGCAAGATATACAATGCAAGTTTTGACGGTGCCAGAAAGAGAGAGCGACCACGGAAGACGTGGCGTGACCAGATTAATCAGATACTGGTAGATGGTCCTGTTAGAAGCCTGAACAACCATCGAGCTTGCATGCGAAGATGTATGAATGTAGATGAAGCGAAAGTTGTATGTCAGGACAGAAGAGTATGGCGCTCTATCATCTCTGCCTACCCCCTACGTGGAAACGGCGTGATGGTAAGTTAGTTAGTTAGATTACAATGGTGTAATTGGAGACAACGTTTTATCGGTGCCTGATAAGGTCTGACGCGACGAGATGTCTGCGCAGTGTTGATGGAGATGATACTTGATGGCTGGTGCAGAATGGACAGCGTGGCCTTGATGACGATGATACTTGATGGCTGGTGCAGAGTGGACATCGTTGATTAGGATGCTACTTGATGCTGGTGCAGAATGGTCGGCGTGTCTCTGTCGATGACGATGATAGTGCTGGCTACGGAGATTTTACGGAGTGCTGCGGAACGGGGTGAAAAGCGAGTGAAGGCTGACGAGTAGCGCTACCGCGAGTCTTGAGACCCAGGGACGAATTGATTTCGTTGTCCATTGTACCGCTTTATATATCCTGTATTTGCTTTGGCACATGTGCACGCCGACGTGGGAAATGCAGCGTTGGTAATTTCGACTGGCGTGGAATCTGCCCCTGCTTCTGTCTCTGCTCATCCGCGTGTATTCTTGGTCGGTCAGCGTTTTTTGGATCTCTCAGGTTCGGCATTTATCTGTGTGTATTCTGGTGTATTCCATCGCGTCAGCATTTTGTGTAGGAGCCATGTAACTCTTGTTTAATGGGAACGGCGCGGCGCTGGTTGTTTTGCTGTAGGTCAATGGGTGCATCCATTAATATGGGCCGATTGTTTCAAGTTGGATTAAAGTAAGTATAAATTCTGGCTTAAACTCGAGTTTAACCTCCCGGTTACGAAAAATCGCGCAGAATTCGGTTGTTTCACGATGGTTTCACCAATACCATCTACAGTGGTGTTGGTTTCAAGCGTTTCACGCTATGACGCGCTATGGTTTCACATGGGTTTCACGCATGTTTCATGTCAAATATTGGATTAGGGGTATTGCAATTGTGTTAAATAAAAATTAAAAACAAATGCTGTCTTCAACAAACAATTTTTTTTATCATCTTTTCCTTGCTTATCAGTTCCACATGACCAAACCATGCGACAGCATTGGTAAATAACATTGAAGCGCGTAGTCCAGTGATCATGTCACCGGCTCTGCATACTGAAGATTCCGGGTTCGTTTCCCGGTGAGGTCGCAATACATCTTTGTTATTTCTTTCAAATCAAGGTGTTTTTGCCGGACCGCAATTGATTAGGCCTTCAGGCTCGTTTTAGCATTAAAAATCGTTATACATATGGTTTGAGGACATAATCCCGGTCTTCTACAATACAACAATTACTAAATCTGGTACCTAGTACCGTTTGTCGTAACTTGATCCTTGGTTTGGACGTAATGACAAATATAATATTTCTGATTTTTATGGTACTTTTCGCCTAATTAAAATGTGCTCTGAGAAGCCATTGCTCTGGTAATGGGTCACTCTATCCGCAGTCCAAGAAACAGTACTCCAGATACATCACCTATGCACTTTTTCATCAATGTAAGTGTACAATTATAAAACCTGATTGAAATAGAAAACTTTAAAAAATATTGTCAACAATGCCCTACGTGGAAAAATCCATTTCTTTCGACAAAAAAGTATTGTTCGAGGTCAAAGTAAATTACTTTTCCTGTTATTACGATCGCCAGAAAAATCTGTGTCACCCTACATAATATTGGTCCCTTCGACACTTTGTATGTAAAATTTAAAAAAAACATTGTTGGCAGATGTCAATTAAATCGCGCAGTGCGTATGCGCGTCCCTCACCGAGAGTTTAAACTCATATAAATTTCGGACAGATTTCGCTTAATCGAACTTGAAACAACGGAGCCTTAGGGCCGGTTGTTTCAAGTTGGGTTAAAGTAAGCGGTCGATAAAAGCATAGATTTTTACGAAAACGGATCGTCTGATTGGTGGAGAACGTAAAAATCTATGCTTTAAGAGAACGCTTACTTTAATCCAACTTGAAACAACCGGCCCTTAATAAGAAATTAAAATTATTCGTATGGCTAGAAAAATAATAATAGGTGGGCTACAACGGCTACAACGGCTACAATTACTTTGTTTTGATTTGTCTCTGGATCAATAGTCTCTGGTGGGCTAATGTCATAGATAAAGTACATGTGGTAAATTTGACAATATTAGGTTATGTTATTCACATGCTGTGAAAGTAGCGGTGTCGTTTGTTTTAGCGTGATACTAAACTCGTAAATTTACTAGATATATATATTTACTATATCATCATGAAGATTCCTAAAGGCACCACTTCAAATGTTGAAACCAAAATATCAAAAGTTCAGCAAAAGTTAGGATTGAAGAAAACTGGGAAAGTGGGTAAGACCAATAGCAAAGTTAAGGGGATAGAATTCAAGGCAGAAATGAAAGAAATTTTGAAAAAGGATATACTTAATATCCCCAAAAAAAGAAAACAGCAGGAATCTTCTAAGGAATCTTCTGCGAAGGATATGAAATTATCAAAGAAAAAACAAAATCAAGAGAACTTAACTAAAGTAATAGAAAAACAGCAAAACGGTTCAACAGATTCTTTAAAAGTTGTACAGAAAAAGAAGAATAAGAAAAGATCAATTGAAATTGTTGAACCAACGGTTTCTGAAGATCTGAAACAAAAGATAATTCCTAAAGAATCCTCTTTAAATGCTAAACTAAAAGTTTCTGCAAATGTTCAAAAGACGTTGAAGAAAAATAAAATTCTTTCTGAAGGTCCTTTGGAAGTAAAACAAAAAAAAAAGAAGCAAAAGAAAGCTTCTCAAGACTCGGATATTGACCAAGATGATGTAGACAGTGTTAAAATTGTTAAAGAAGAGAGGACTGTTAAAGAAAATAAAATAGATACTAAACCAAGCATTCCCGATGACACCATTTTGAAAGCTCTCAATGTGGTTGACAAATTGAATTTAAATTTCCAGAAGAAGAAAAATGAACTTTTTACAGATGAGACGCCCATTCAAATTCAAATAGATTCAATTAAAATATCTAAGTGTACAAAACGGAAATTAAGATTGTGAGTATGTATTCTGAATACCTACCTATGCAAATCAAATTTTGCAACATTGCTAAATATAAACAAACTCAGTTCGTCAAGACAAAAGGCATTGTTAAAAAATATTGTAAACATGCACAAAATATTTCACATCCTTTTATGGTGTAACAGAAAATCACATGACTGATTTACAACATAAATTATTTGTTTTCACATTTATTTGGAATCGCCTTCGCTCCCCTAGGTTTCTGCAATCTAATATTTTTTCTTGAGGGGTTAACATTTTCAAAAAATTCTTTTTTTTTTTGCTTTGAAGTTCCAAGAATAATTTGAGTCACTACTCATTCAGTATCTGATTAATTGAAGGTAGCGTGCTAGGTTTAAACAAATTACAGTCAAACTCGGTTGTAACAAGCGCGACGGGACCGACTAAATTTGCTCCTTATAGCCGGGACTCCTTATGTCCGGGATAGGTAAATTCGGTGCATAGTTCTTTAAATTAATAATCCGAATACTATATATATAATTGGACTATGATAGAATATCCAAGATTTAATATACACGTATAGCATACCTTCATTTAATGTCATTATAAATAATATAATATAATGTCATATTATAAAAGAATCCTGTATAGTCATCGTTTTAGATGACTTCGTCATTGAAACTCTGCCTCAAATCTGACCAAACACTTTCAATCCACTCACTTGTCATTACAGAATCGGTAGATGCTGCTTCTCCATTAACTTTTGCATAAACAATATTATGGCGATTTTTAAAACGAACCAGCCATTCGTTGCTACATTTAAAGCCATCTCTTCCAAATTGTTTTGCGAATCTTTCCGCTTGCGCCTTAAGTATTGGCCCGTCGATGGAAAATCTAGCGAATCTTTGGGTTTTTTATTTATCATTTTAACAACGCTCCGTCAACTTCAGTAGTAAGTTCGCATTTTCTCAATTTTTTGATTGGGCGATGTTATTTTCAAGAGCAGCTAAATAAACCGCGTTCTATTTCACGAATAATTTAAACTTTTTTGCGACCCGAGAGACACTTTCGTTTGTTAGTGGACATGTTTCCGATAGAACAATTTGCGTTTAACTGATTAGGCTTTGAAATGCAAAAAAAAAACTGCATAAAACAAACTGTCACTTCTAACATTTTGGAAACCCCCAATAATCGGAGTTATATAACCAATATTCTCGACCTTCAGTGATAAGGAATGCCGACGAACTATTGTTTGCCTGTGCACGGTGCACGTGGCATTTTCGGACACAAGTTTGTCTACATCATAAAATGAACCCTAATTAAATTAATTAACCCTAATTAATTAACGCTTTAAAAGTAAAGTGAACAAGTTCATTGTTATGAGTACATATTTTTTTTTCTGTAACCCAAACAAATATTTATGCAGAGTTTCTAAAATTTGCTCCGTATATATCCGGAAATTGCGCTCCTAATAATCGAGAATGATTGTATGGGAATATGCGCAAATCAAAATGAATTCACAGTTTTGTTCGCGAGCCGAGATCTCCTTATAACCGAGTTTAACTGTACATTATTTTGTGTTTTTCTCAAAACCCCCTTTTTCAGACTCTTGGAGATATCTCAAAAACTATTAGGTTGATTTTGTTCAAATTTTGCACAGCATAATCTCATCCAAATAGTTCATCGCACCTTCGCACTATATTTTGAGCCAAAGTAATTCAGATATTATCTATGATGTAGCTTACAATTTTTTTGATAACATGTACCATTTTCTTATAATGAATTTTTAACTTTTTTGGCTAAAATGAAAATTATTTTCAAACTGATATCATTTGCACAAAAAAAATCTTTTGTTACACTACATTATAGATGGTACGTCATTTAATAAGAAAATAATTAACTTTTTCATTTCGCTCAAACCCTGACAATATGATTACCTCCACCAGCTGCACACGTCATGGAAAAGGACTTACTTATGCCAGTTTTAAATAATTTGTTAATGATAAACAAATTTTATAAGTGCAATAGTTATGTAAAAAATTTTTTTTTTGAGTTTGAAAGTATTTTTTGATGCCTCAAGGTATGCTTCCCTGAACACATTTGCACTAGTCTACATAAAATCACGAATTTCAGTCTTTTAAGTCTACTGCTTGACATTAATTCTATGCGGAACACAAACATAGCTCTTTTCAATATTCTAAGTATTGATATATAAAAGCAAAGGCAGCAAAATCCAAAAAAAATTTAAGGCAGTCATCGAGGATTACTAATTTATAATATACTGAATTCGAGATTTTATAGGAAACATGGCCTATACATTTATAGGAAACATAATTTTGGAAGGGTCAGATATGTATAATCTAGAATTCAGTACATTTTAAATTAGTAATCCTCGGTTACTGCATTCAAAATATTTTTTAATAATTTTTTAAGCTGCCTTTGCTTTTATATCCCACATTTGAAATATTTTATTTTGATTCCAGCAAACTTCCCCATACATTAGTAACAGACACATCCGACGTCTGTCTGTTTGTGTGTGACCTGAAAAGAGGAAAGAAGGTGGATCATGAACCGACCTTGCAACATTACGAAGACGTGCTCAGGGAAAAAGGAGTGACTAATGTAATTCTAACAAACTGTTTCCATTGATCATCTGAGAAAATTAAAAAAGTACTGCTTCTACATAGATTCTCAGTTCTCTGACCTTTTTGGGGTATCTGTTTCTAAACCTATTTCAGTTTCATCGTCAGGGTTAATATTGGCTAACAATGTGTTGTCTTAGTCAAATTTCTGAATAAATTTTTGTGTCCAGTTGCTCTTAAAATGCATAATCTCATCCAAATAGTTCATCGCACCTTCGCACTATATTTTGAGCCAAAGTAATTCAGATATGTTTTTTCGGGTAAACATGCTATCTACTCCTCCTCTAACTCCAATATTGGTGGTTATGTGCCTCTCTCATCTTCTCTATACAAATAATAGTTTCACAAAAAAATTTTTACTAATGCTTGTCCAACGTAAATTGGCGTGCGGCAACTTTGGAACTAAAACCCGCCCCTCCCGCACCCGGCATTAACCCCTAGCCCTGTCATTCGGTTCATTCTCGTATTTAAGTGTGAACTGAGACATCTTGATTTCCAATATACACTGAATTATTATGTCCAAAACATCCAATACAGTCCGGGATGGTGTAAGAACAATTGCCAATGAAGTATTAAAGTTTTGCAAAGCTAAAAAAGCAAATAATGGACCGATATTACCCTTTGACAGGTTGACAGATAGAGCGGCCGCCATTACTGGTTTGTTTCTTTAGTGTTGCCTAACCAAATTTCTATTAAAGGCTTCGACACCAGTCACCGGACATTCTGTTCATTATGTATTGCGTAATAAATTTACACCCTGGAAACATCTGTTATGCGGCAGGGGCGCCCTCCCTCACACGCCAATTTATACTGGTACGTCTATAGGTACTGAAATTTCATGCGTTTCTCAATTAAAAATAAATGTGCAAGGCAAGGTACGCTATTAGAATACTTAGCATATTTATTTGCTATTATGATATACTATGTATGTTGCATTATTTTCTTACCTAAATTAATAATGGTCATTGTGTGTTGTAGATAAAAACAATCATACCTGTGCGACAGATTAGGGTTGAATATGATCAGATGGAAATGAAACGGCGTCTTCTAACCCAGTATGATTTCTTCTTGGCGGACGCTCGTGTGACTGGTCTGTTGTCGCATAAGCTCGGCGCCGTGTTCTTTAAAAAGAACCAGCTACCTACTCCACTACGAATGGACGCCAAGGACCTGAAGAAGGAGATCGATCGCGCCCTCCACAAGACTGTCATGAGACTTCATGGTGAAGGAACAACATTTGTACTCCGCATAGGCAATGGCAAACAAACTCCCAAACAGATATGTGAAAATATCCAGGCAGTCTTGCTTCAGATTGCTCAGCAGTTCCCGGGAGGGTGGGACAACGTGCGCTCTGTTCATGTTAAAACTCCAAGATCCATGGCCATTCCCATTTATCTCACTCTTAGTAAGTAACTGTCCGCGTAGCTGAATTTTAAACTCTTTTCTCAAGTATACAAAACACTAAATTAAGATGAAAATGTCAAATACAATAACACCCTGGAGTTACGTAATAGGTGGGATCGGGAAGCGTAATGTAAGATTGAAAATTACGTAAGTCGTGTTCTTATCCTCAAATCTAATTTCAGGTAGACCTCTTTGCATTTAAGAAAGATAATCTAATTAGTATGTACTAGCTGTAACCCATCAAAAGTGACGGAACATTGGTTCACGTCTTTGCTAAGCCCTAGTATACATTTATAATATCTTTTCGGCGGTCCACGGAGAGGCGACCGTAGCAACATGCGTAGAGCGGCCGGTTCAGATTTGCTCGCCTGGGGTTCAAGCCCCCATCTTTGGCCGTTTAATTTTTTTAGCCGTGAATTCGAAGTTTCGGGGACAGAAGGACAGACAACGAATTATTATGTTTGATGAGACGTGCGTACGAGGCACATTGTTTTGTTGTGTTGGTGTTTAAACAAAACAATGTGCCTCGTTTGCACGGCTTACACATACTAATTCGATTGTCTTTGGTAAATGGAAAGAGGTTGGCATACATATTAGATTCCCAACTGCCACATTATTTACCGAGAAAACAATAAATTACGAATGTTTATAATGTGTGCTTCTAATTAAAGATTCCTAATCATCAAATCAAATATGTACATACATACAGGTATCTCTTAGCTAGTAGTAAAAACTTCGGATTAGTATTCTTCATTCGATTTCTGATAGAAATTATTCTTTACTCTGGGTGAAAATTCAACATTTAAATAGATAAGCAAAATTGATGTTTGCATTTTTTTGTTTTAAATATTTCTGACTTATCTTTTGTAAAATGTTAGGCTATTGTGACAGTAATTTATATGGAATATTTAAAATTCATTCGCTTTGATACAAATCAAATAAAATGATTAAAAAACCTTGCAAAAAATTAGTTAAAATTTCTGCATAGTTTTAATATTTTTTATTATATATTATTATTTGTCTTGTATCTAAGGGAATAAATTTTTAATATTCAATATAGGTAAGTTACTTTTGTGATACTCCAATGTTTTACATATAGGTAAGAAATGTTGAAAAAAAAAACGCAAACTTTGATGTCTTTTTTACTGTTGACATTTCACCCAAAATGTATGTATATTTTTTTTTCAAAATTGAATGAATAAGCCTCCCCGAAATTTTTGCTACTAACTTTGAGACATCTTGTATATATGTCACGTGTTGCATGGGTGCAGGATTAGGGTGAGAAGTTCTGTATCTGAATTTGTTTGTCAGAGTATTACTGAACTTTTTTAATCTAATCTAAATCCATCAAATAAATAATTGATTTGGTCAAGACAGTGGAAAGGGTAAAAAATGTGGATCATTAATTTTTAAATTTTTATTCCCAGAATGTCAAAATGATGTTAAAAGACCAATGGTAAAACCTTTGTACCAGACAGATGAAATGGTTGAAGGGGAACTCAGTACCGTGCTCGGAGCCAGAGTTCAAGTATATCGCAGCGGTAAAGTCGTGGTCAAGAAATCCAAGAGTAATGCGGATGACAGGTAAAGTTATTTGTTTTATTGTTTATGTTTTAACTACGAGTATTTTATTGTGGGGTGATTTTTAAACAAAGAATTTTATATTTTTCAGTGATGAAGATTCAGTCCCATCAAAGAAGCCTAAATTAGATACAAAAAAGAGCACAGCAGTCGTCTCGGACCCTAAAACACAAAAAGTTTCCAATCAGAACGATGTCAAATCTAACAGTGTTCAAAATGAAAATAGCGATGATGGAGATAGTGAGGACGATATTGAAGATGATGATAATGAGGAAGATGTAGATGTTGATAGTGAAGATATAACAGAAGGCAGCGGTGATGAAAGTGATGAAGTGACGGATGATATTTCAGAATAAAAATATTTTTTATTAATATTCTTAAAAGTGTGTTAATTTCTGACTTTGGAATAAATTGAATAAATAAATTTATTTTCCACACATTAATTACTACAGTTCTTTTTTGTGCCCATGGAGGTAGTGACAACCCGATGCGGATGAGAGAATACAGAAATATAGTGTATAACCAGGATTAACTTTGATCTTATTCTGTTATCATCTGTCTTCTTTTATGTGGAGCTAATGAGAGGGAAATATATTTTTTCACACGAGTTATACAAAACCTTTCAGTGATTGATCTGCATGTATGTACACTCTGTAAGAAATAAGCACCTAAGACCCCGTTATTTCAATTTGGATTAAAATAAAAGTTCTTAGAAAGCATAGATTTTTATGGAAACAGATTGTTTGATTGGTGGAGAATGCAAAAATGTATGCTTTAAACAAACTTTTACTTTAATCCAATTTGAAACAGCCGGCCCTAAGTCAGCAAATACTGCACTTAGGACCGGTTGTTTGCACAAACAATGCGAATTCTGGAAAACAGTTACAATAAAACTTTGATTTTATGTTCCTCACTATTTACACTGAAAAGTCGAAGTCCCATTTCATCTCCATACATTCCCATAAAAATATTTCACGCAATTTCAATTTCACGAATCGTTTAGAAAACTCAATATGTTAATTCTACATTCATTGAAATTTACGAGCAAAATTATGAATTTTACTTTTTCTTTTCAAAAACTGCGATTTTCAACGCTACGATCTTTCGTGTTTTGGTTCCGGCTCGAGCGCGTACAAATTACGTTAGTAATGAAGTAACGTAAAAAGGGGCACATTAATTACTGAATGTAAATGTTTTCAACACTTAAATAATGTCCCTTTTTAAAATATTTCGTTAGTTTTTATTGTTGAATTCGAATTTTTATGAACTTTTTTTATTTTTTTTTCTAAAATTCTTTTAAAATGCATCATGATTTTAAAATGACATGAGCATCCGCCAATTTTTTAACAGAATACGAAATTGAAGATATGGGTGCTAAAAAAATGATAGGGCTCCAAAATTTAGCAGTTTACCTAGAGAATAATGGCCCAAATGTTGAACCAAGTAGAGGAGTGGAGGCAAACTGATGTACATGAACTGATACAATCCAAACGACATTTACAACTCTAATGAAACAGGGTTATTTTTTTTAGCAATAGCAACAGAATAAAATGGTAAATAGATAAAAAGTAATCTAGAATAATGTACATTTTTGAAAATAACTTTTGTAATACATATCAAATTATTTCAAGCATTAATTGTTTGTACTTTCATCGAAAGCTCATTTTGTATACAATTTTCATTTCCTCACTTTTATATTTTCCTCAAATTTTAATACCATTTTTTTCTGTTCTCTGGAGAAGTGTAACTGAGGTTTTACTGTACATACATAGTTTTCATTTCACATACAAGTAGAATGAAAAATACCTAGGCACAAATTAGTCATTTATAAAATTTGAAGCCTAATTATTTTAAACACCAAAACCATCAATTTCTAACTAAAAGTTATTTAGAAATCAGGTGCCAACTTAATTTTAGAATACAGTAAAACCTTGTTAATTTGAATCCTGATAATTTAAAATTCGCCATGATTCGAAATTTATAAAACCCAATATAAGTCCCAAAATGTTAATTTTATAGTGGATTAACTCCGATAATTTGAAAACCCCAGTAATCCATAATTCAAAATAATTTTTAGCCCCTTTCGCTATAAATCAATACATTTTAGTTCATATAATTCGAAATTTGATAGAATTGAAAAAAAATATTGTTTTTTTTTTCTCAAGTGAGAATAACAAATATGTTAATATCGGGGGTACCTTGGAAATAATAGAAATGTCGTGGTCTTCATACTAGCATAATAAATATTGCATTTTCAAAATGATTTATAATAAGACTACTGCTGCCTAAAATGTGTACCAAGTTACTAGAATTTAGGGAGAGGTTTGTTGCAATAAAATTTGTTTATTTTGTACAGTCAATGTTTTACCTAACTAGAGTGTACTGTATCTGATTGTTAATTTTTTTATTGTCACTGTAACTGGCACTATTTTACCAATTCTGAAAATATAGGAAACATACCAAATCAGTACAATTTATTTTTATAATGGAATACATATATTTTTATTATTATTTTTCTTCTAAGTTTCCAGTTTAAATATTTAATAAAGGCCGTTTTGCGAGTAATGGGTGTAATGCGATTTTTATATATAATGAGTAAATATTCATCCTGTAAATCTAAAACATAACAGATTAAGAATAGTTTAATTAAAAGCTTATTTTATTTCATTATTTATTGTAAAAATAAATGATAAATACATTTATATAAATCAGAACAATGGACGAAAGCACACAAACACTTTAATTGCGCTCTAAAACTTGGCATTATTATCAGATTTCAAATCAAAATACATTTTTATATACTTAATAAATTTTTTTAATTCAAAATAAAATGTGTAAATCATTAAAATGAAATGTTTTATTTTATTTTTATTATTTCAATTTTAATATCACAGATCAAATACCATATAACTGACTACAACTTAAATTAAATTTTGGTAAGGAACAAAATAGCCCAATAACTCAATAATTAAGAAAATTTGATATTGGAAATTAAATACATATTTATTAATGATTTACAGTTAAATTCTTAATTTCTGAGGGCATAACGGGCTTAAAATATAGAATTTTATATGTAACGAGTTATCAATCTCCATCCAATCATCAATCGCCCAAGAAACTCCAATCTTGTCTTTACTACTTATTTTATATTTTAATACATACTAAAATATAATTAAAATACATTTTAATTTGTGGGTGAGCATTTAAAAATGAAAGCAGTTTAAACATCAGTAAATAGAAGTACTTAATACTACAAACAATACATGCATCAGGATATGATGCATATTTTGCCTATTCAATTTGGGGCTTATAGATGCGCTTGCAAAAATGTGGGTGCATCTATACATGCATGCATGAATAACATATACATATAAGATGATTTTTACTATGCTAGTTTATTACCACAACAAATGAGTACAGATTATAGTAAAACTAAATTTTATGTGGTTTGAATTAGCTGGTTTCCACAATTTTATTTGAAAATCAATTGCTGAACGATTCAATATCATGGAAATAAATGCATGCTGGAAATTTGGCTGCATTCTCTATTATTGATATTAATAAAATAATCTTTTAACAGACTATACAATTTAATTAATTCAAATTCTTGAGTATGAGGTATAATTTTCTGAATATTTTTATATTAGTGAAAATGAAATTCTAGTATGAATATAACATTTAATTTAAAAAAATCAATGTTTTAATAGATTTTTGGATACTGCAATATAGGAGACGGAAAGTTAATTTTTATCTTTTTGAAAATGTTATATTTAGCTAAACCAAAAATAGTAATAATCTTTGAACTTTCTTTATCCAATTTGTAAAAAAAAATATGGTCTTCATGTGGAAACATTTTGAGATTAAGTGTACCAAAAATAACTTGCTAAAATTGCAAGAAAGTTTAAATAGTGCTTCGGTTTTTATATGGGTACATATATATATATAATATATATATATATATATATATATATATATATATATATATATATATAGATATATATATAAAGAATGTATGACTGTAAGTTTGGCCAAAAAATTCGAAAACTTTGCACTAAATTGACTCCAGACTGTAAAAAGGTAAATCATGTACTACAGGGCCTTAATATATCTAGTGCATTTTACACTGTATGAGTATACACCAAACTGAATTAAAAAATATTTTTTAGTTTTTAAACAATGAATAAGATCATAAAAAAATTGCAATACATAGTGTAAAAACAAAAAGTAAAACAAAATATATAATAAAATGAACGATTAATGCAAAAGTGACCAGAAGATGTAAATTAGTAATAAATTAAATGTATCTTTGATAACACTTAAAAATGATTTTTTATAAAAATATAAAAGCAAAAAACGTTAGTCTTAAAGAACTAGTGAAATTATAAATACCAGTTATTTTAATACAGCACGGTTTGATTCCTATTGGCAGAGATGGATGGGTAAATATTAGTCGAGGTCATGTGAAGAGGAGCAGGAACTGCTGTATCTTTTAGAACAACTTCTAATTCTTGAAAAGTCTTTAACCTTCGAACATCCGCATCAGATCGAATACGAGTGTCTGGCAGCTTTCGTATTCGATTTACCTTTAAATATAGAATCAAATTTATTCTCTACTTTATAAGATGTACATACATAGTTTAATGAGTGGGTATATATAATTTTTTTCTGAGATATTCTTCCATGCTTCTACGACCTTTCTTGGCTAGGAAGATTGTAGAATTATGGCAGAATATCTTAGAAAGATCAAACCAGAAGATTCTGAAAAAATAAGAACATTTTTATCATTTCAGGGGTATGAAAGCAAAAAACCTGTCACTACTCAAGGAAATTTCTCTGGAATCTATAAAACCTACACCTTTAAATGGAAATAATTAAATACATCATGGAAATAAGTTTTTAAAAATATTTCCACCTCATTAAATATAATTGGAAAATATTTAATTAATAAATATTTGATTTTTAAATTTATATATGTATTGCTGTGTTTGCTACATAATGGACATTGCTGCTTTTGCTATTTACATAACAGGAAATTACTGTCTTTGCTATGATGTTTCACTTTAAAATCGACATCAACTCTCACTTTAATATGAAGCAGGCATTTTGTCAGTTATTTGCTTTTAAAAGTTAATCAATTTTTTATGATTGTTATTTGATGATATGTAGTTGCATATTTTTGGAGGGGATAGACCTATATTTCTTATAAAATTTTAATTTCAGTAGATTCTAAATTAGTAATCCTCGGCGACTGCATTCAATTTTTTTTTATATTGCTGTCATTGCTTTTATACCACAACCGAAGAAAAGATTGCAATTATACCTATAATAAACATTGTAAATTATTTATGAATTAAACCATGATTGTGACTGTGATTGAGATATTTGATTATTCGTAATTTGTGAGCAAATAATTAGTAAACTAGAACGAAAACCTTCAACAGTATATCTAAGTTACCAATCAATACAATTGAACACCAATCACACAATCAAAGGCACAATAACAGTTTAGTTTGTAACTGCAGATTTTTCCCATGTTAAGAAAAATGATAAGCATATTTATCACAGTAATTTCTATTTATTTTTTTGGTCTTTATTATTAAATAATTTAATATTTGAAGTGTCACAAAAAAGATAAATAAAAGTTATAGTTTAATATTCACATCGTTTCATATAATCAAGGCTACAAGCTAGTAAGAGGGTCATAATGGGAAGGCAAGGTAATTGCACAAGAAATCTTCTAGTGAGACAGGCATAGTAAAATCAAACCAATGTGATAATATACATGATCTGTTCAAAAAGTATCGCGAATTTTGTGTTTTTTCAAAAATTATTTATGTATTCATGAATATCTATTTTATCCCTTTCAAAGTAATCCCCACCAGATATTATACGCTTGTGCCAACGTTTTTTCCAATCCTTGAAGCACTTCAAAAAATCATTTTTTGTGATCTTGTTCAGCTCCTTCTTCGATGCCGTCTTTATCTCCTCAATCGTAATGTAGCGTCGTCCTTTCATGGGCCTCTTCAGTTTCGGGAACAAGAAAAAGTCACAAGGGGCCAGATCTAGGGAATATGGTGGCTATGGCATTATCAGTGTGTTGTTTTTGGCCAAAAATTTGTGCACAAGCAACAATGTGTGAGCAGGGTCGTTATCATGATGCAAAAGCCAATTTTTGTTCTTCCACAAATCTGGGCGTTTCCGGCGGATTGCTTCGCGCAAATTGCGCATAACTTGGAGATAATATTCCTTATTGTCCGTTCTATTCTGTGGCAAGAACTCATGATGCACCACGCCCTTGCAATCAAAGAAAAATGTAAGCAAAACCTTCACATTTGACCGAATTTGGCGCGCTTTTTCGGTCTTGGCTCGTGCGGCAGCTTCCATTGGGATGATTGCGCTTTGGTTTCCACGCCTTAATCATAAACCTATGATTCATCACCAGTTATGACCCTCTGGGGAAAATTTGGGTCGTCGCGGACAGAGTCCAAAGCTCCTTAGCAATGTTAATGCGATGCTGTTTTTGGTTGAAATTGAGCAATTTTGGTACAAATTTCGCGGCGACCCGTCTCATGCCCAAATCACTGGTAAAAATCAAATGACACTCGATATGTTTAGGTCCTCAGCAACTTCTCTAATGGTGATTCGATGATTGGCCAATACTATTTTCTTCACTTCATCAATGTTTTCGTCTGATGTTGACGTGCTCGGGCGTCCGGCACGCTCTTCGTCGTTCACATATTCTCGGCCCTCTGATAACATTTTGTACCACCGATAAACGTTGCTTCAATCCAAGGTAGCTTCACCATACACCACAGTTAACATTCGGAATGCGTTCGTGCACTTAGTTTTGTTTTTCACACAAAATTTGATACAGATTATTTGATCCTTTTTTTGGAATAGGAAAAAATTGAAGACGAGCCAAAACACGTGCAAGCAAAGCAGCTGTCAAAAATTAATTGAATATTCAAAATAGCCGAACTTGTCGGCATAAGTGAGAGACATGAGTACAAACATAACGTCCCAAAAAATCGAAAATCGAATATACGTAACCTGCGGAAATTCAAAATTCGCGATACTTTTTGAACAGACCTCGTAGGTAAAGCAATGAAATTAAAAAATGAAATAAGGCAGAAAATAATAATAGTGATACCTGTTCAGGAAGAATTTCTAGTTCTTGGCAGCAAACCGCCAACAAATTTTGATATGTGGCCCCGAGTCTGGGCAATTCCACTTCTATGTAGTCAGTGTCAGAAGAATTAGCAATCCTCACTTTGATTACAGTCTCTGAAAATTAATAATTATTTTCATAACATTATGGGTTATATAAAATAATTTTGAAGGATCACACACTTTGATAAAAAATATTCAGTTTAATATAATAAATACTTTAAATACAATAATACCTTGAAGTTACGCGATAGGTGGGACCGATGAAAATCGCGTAAGTCGAATTCGTGTAAATCGGGGTACATCTTTTCATATTAATACACATAAATTTTGTTTAATTAGGACCAAAAAAACTTGTTTAGAAGAAAAATATTTAATAATATTGCTGTTCTTTGTTAATGTTCTTTACATACTAACATACAGTCTATTTAAACCTTTAATAAAGATGATTTATGTATGAGTGCAGGATGTTTACAAATAAATATTTTTTAATAAATCTATATTTTTTAAATAAAAATTATATATCTATTTATGAGGCAAAAACTTTACAGGTGGATTCCTGCCTTGATGATGAGTCGAAAATGTTCAAGCGACTATGACCTAATCAATAGTTATGGAAATATGCAATATCAAAGTTTGCACTTTATTTCAATATTTCTGACTTATTTTTTGCAAAAAGTTGAACTATCATTACAGTAACTTATATATCGACTATGAAAAATTTATTAGCTTTAATACAAGTTGAATAAAATGATAAAAACCTTGAAAAAATCTATTTTAAATTTTTGCAATATATGTATGGGGTTATTTGGAAAACATTAACAACCTCGCAGGACGATATTCCTGCCTTGATTATGAGTCGAAAATGTTTAAGCAGCAATAACCTAAAATCAATAGTTTTGGAGTTATGCATTAAAAAAGTTTGCATTTTTTCTCAATATTTCCGACTATTTTTTCCAATTGATATTCAAAGGTTTTTATTATTGTATTTGACTTGTATTAAAGGGAATGGATTTTTAATATTTGATATAAGTTACTGTATTGATAGTCCAATGTTTTACAAAAAATAAGTCAGAAATATTGACAAAAAATGCAAACTTAGATGTCACATACATATCCCCATAACTATTGATATTAGGTGAACAGGTGGTTTGTTTGAACACTTTCGACCCATAATCATGACAGGAATATGGGCCCGCGAGGTTATTAATGTTTTCCAAATAACCCTGTATACATATGTAAATTTTTTAATATAAGTTGTTTTTTTTGTTGTTATTTTATAATTGGTCAAAGGCACGGTCTAATGTCAATGTTAATACGATTATCTATCAATGGCTGTAAATAAACAACAAAGACTGGAAAAATCTGAAAATGAAGCAAAAAATTAATCAAATAGTTGAAAATGAAGAAGAATAAAGTAAAGTACGAATCAAGTTGTAGGAGGGTGCACTTTTATTGTTAATAAATAAATAAAAAATTGTAAAAATTAATCATTAAAAAATATGCAAACTATCCTATACTTTGCAACACAAAACTGGCATGCTACCTCCTCCACGGTCGGAAACACACTGACACGTGTATGAGTGCGCTCCACAGTGGTTCCACCAATATGCGCGCTTATGATCACAAACAAAGCGCATGTGTATATTTAATTTGCATATAGGCACTCGCACATATAAACATATTATAAAAGATCACAATGCACTGTACATACATATTAACACAAAATATTAGAAAAATAAATGAGTTATTTCGGTGTTTAAATATCTAACAAAATTGTCTGTTTTCTTTGGTCATGCAGAATTTCTTCATAAAATATTTATTATTCCTTTCTTTGTAGCTGTAATGTTTACATGGTCCTCTACATTTGAAAAAAAATTCACGTCATTTTCAATTGAGATTTGACCTTCTGTTAAGCTTGCAATTTTCTTGCTCAATAATTTTCATTCTTCTATCAAAATCTTGATAATATGAAGTTTACATTCGCTTTCTTTTTCTCACTGGGTGCAGGAGAATAATATTTACTTTGTTTGAATGACATAGTTTTTTTCAGGATTTAGACACGTAATAAAACAATCTTAATTTTCGTCAATCGTACAATTCGCGTTAAATACGTCCAATGCATATTACAGCAAGATAAACATTAAAGTAATCAAAAATCGCGTAACTTCGAGTTCGTGTAAGTAGAGGGATTACATAAAAAATATTGAATTTAACACTTATGAAGAAGCATATCAATCACCCACAGCTAAAAATAAACAACTTCACAAGCAATTTAACAAAACAAAAACAAAAAAACGATAATATACTGTGAAACTGTGTTTACGGAGGCTGACGATACACAGCAATAGAAGAAAAAAGTTCATAAGTGAAAAATAAAAAAATTATATAGGAAAATACACACCTTGAATAGAATTTTGGCTCATAAGACTATCATGTCTATTCAGCCCTAGCATATTATGTGGAGGGTCAAAAGTCAAGCGATCTATTACAGGTGAGCGACTATTAGGAGACACAGGTGGGGATTCA
Source organism: Agrypnia vestita (assembly GCA_016648135.1). Classification (NCBI taxonomy): domain Eukaryota; kingdom Metazoa; phylum Arthropoda; class Insecta; order Trichoptera; family Phryganeidae; genus Agrypnia; species Agrypnia vestita. The sequence continues at coordinate 30,130 of JADDOH010001325.1, read as the reverse complement.
CAGGTCTGTAACAGTGTTGCCACTTCCAAGGACGTAGTCAAATCTCTAGGCGTCTGCCCAGTTAGTGTTCTAATAGAACTATCGGCTCCTCTAGATAGTAGCAAGGATACCATCGAGGCTTGTGAGTTTTTACATGCCCAATGTAAGGCAGTCCTTTAAATATAAGAGATTTTAAATTAAAAAATTTGTTTAAAACAGTGAATTAGAAAATAAATTATGAAACAAAAACTTGAAAATATTTATAATGTTTTTTACAGATTTAAAATGGTAAATATGTAAACAGTTTACTGAATTAAAAATTTTCAATGACCGGCGTTTATATGTTATACAAAGAAAGTTATACAATATGAATTACAAAGTTAATACCCAACATTACATCGTAATGACAGGGCACAGGGAATACATAATATTTTAAATAATATTCATTTACCAGCCGTTCAAAGTATTTCTTGAATTAATATCGACACCGTTGTCCAAAAGTTTTATAGCAGATTCAAAATCTCCAAGACAGCAAGCTTCTCTTAATTTTTCTTCCAAAGCACGCTTATCCATTTCTAGTATTTGTTTCCACAATCGTTGACTATATTCCGTTCTGATTGACATTTAGGTGACAGTTACTTTGTAATTGCCACTAAAATAAATCATAAATAGACATTTCATACTCCATTTTTATGTTCGCATAATGTAGATTATTATATTATCTATGATGTAGATGATAAAAAAATAATAGGTAAATTGGTAGTAACACAAACAAATATATAAAGGGCTCCATGCACTATACTACAACTTGTACTTTTACTTTCAGCGTCAACCTCTTTCGTCCACAGCGAATTTATAATAATAACTACTACAATAAAAATCTGTAAGAAAAAGTGAAATTTTTACGTACTTACTTTTAAGCAGAGCTTAAACCAAACATAAAATTACGCCATATTAATCACAGAAATATATTTGAAATGGAATAACAGAGTAAGAAAATATTAGGACGAAATAAATATTTGGAAATATGATAAATTAAGCTATAGCTGTATAAGCTGTATGTACTTCGTTTACAAAAAAAAAACACTTTCTAGAAAATCGCCTATAGAAATCAAAATTTGGATTTTATAATTATTATTTGCATACACCTAAAAAATCTTCAAAACTTGAAAAGTACACAGGAAAATAGACTGAATGCAGTGTAAATAATGTAGTTAGCAGTGTTTAGAAATGATTGGGAAAGAGAAGATATAAGCATAGTTTGAAAAGGATAACTATTTAAGAGCATAAGAAAATATGAGTATGGATGGCTGAATGGTAATAAAAATTTCTTTATTAATCCATTTCACTTCATTCTGAAATAAAATCTGATATAAATTAAATAAATTCTGAGATAAATCAATCTATTCATTTGTAGCTACAGCCAAGGCTGTCAAAAAACTAAAAATATAAGCATGAAAAACTGTCATTGTGTATATTTGAATATTGGTTTAGTACGTATAAGAAGTGAATTCTCTACATCGTATTGTGGAAATGCGCCTAATAAGGGATTATCCATAGATCACGTGGCTTAAGTTTGAACTATTTTGAACCCCTTTCTGCCTCTATGTAGTCCTAATATTGCTTTTGCCCCGATCCCCTTAACACTCCTTGAGTGGAATATAGTTTTTTCCTTTTAATCCCAAGACATTTTGTGCTGTTTTCTCTTACCAAAATTATTTTTAAAATTAGTGAGTATAATATGAACAAGACTGATATTTGTTTTATAATACAGCGATGCATAACAATCAATCAATCAAATATGTATCAATATAATATATCTATATATATATAATATATCTATATATATATATAGATATATATATATAGTATATATAAAGAAACCCGTGCTTCCCTATCCGCCAACCAGATAATACCACCCGCTGGTGATTATGGTGGTGGATAGACCTTGGTGTCCCATTGAAAATGTGCGAGTTTGGTGGGGGTGGCTGAGCGTGGGTGGGAGTGGGTGACGAAAATGTGCATTCTAGTACATTGTTTTGTTATGGGAAGGCCGCAAATACTTCAGATTGTTCAAATGGGCCCTTTGACTGTGTCGGTAAGTCAAGAAGGTTCCGGAAAAAACTGTTTTAGAAAGTTCTGGAAGGAGAACATTATAGAAAATTCCCAAAAGTTCTATAAGGTTCCAAACTAAGTGACGAAGTGTGCCGGTGAGTCAAGAATGTTTCAGAATGTCCAGTAAAGCTCTAGAAAGTTCAGGTAGGAGAACGTTCTAGAAGATAAAAAAAGTTCTACAAGGTTCCAAATAAAGTGACGGAGTGTATCTGTGACTCTATAAGGTTCCAGAACGTTTGATAAAGTTCTAGAATGTCCTGGAAGGAGAACGTTGTAGAAGATTTTTTATTCGTCTAAAGTATGTTCTCTTACATTCCAAACAGTGTGGCAGAGAGTGACTGTGAAGGTTCCATAACGTTCAAGAAGGTTTTTTTTATTTTATTTTTTTATTTGGGAAACATACAGTACAATTTTAATTTTTTTATATAATATTAAAAAAATATTCATGAGTATGACCAGTAAAGTTTCCTCGAAGCTGGTAAAAAAAACTAAATAAAAAACAATGATAAAGAATGTGTGATAAATAATAAATATTTCAAAGATTTAAATTATGATAATGCATAAAATAGGAGGGGTGGGGAGAGGGAGGGAATGGGATTCATTAAAGAAGTATCAAATCAATCGTCATAAATGAGATTACGAAGTTTAATTTTAAATAAAAGCAAATTGTCAGTAAAAATGTCTAGATTATTTGCAGAATTTAACATATTGTATTTTGAGGTGCAACGAGTTACAAAGCAGTTTTTTAAGTAGTTAGTCCTACCAAAGTTTGCTTAAAATAAATTATTTGAACGCGTTGAGTAGGTTCTCGAATGCTTTAGAAGATTCTAGAAAGTCAATGTTCAAGAAGGTTCTAAAAGGTTCCAAACAGAGTGGCGGAGTGTGTCAGTGAACCTAGAAGAATCTAAAACGTTCAATTAAGTTCTCGAATGTTCTGGAAGGAGAACGCTGTAGAAGATTCCCGAAAGATCTCTAACGTTACAAGCAGTGTGGCGGAGTGTGTCTGTGAGTCGAGAAGGTTCCAGAATTTTCGGTAAAGCACTAAAAATTTCTGGAAAGAGAACGTTCTAGAAGATTCTTAAAATTTCTATAAAATTCCAAACTGAGTGGCGGAGTATGTCGGTGAGTCTAGAAGGTTCCAGAACGTTCACTAAGGTTCTCGAATGTTTTAGAAGGTTCTGGAAGGAGAAAGTTTAAAAAGATTTTATAAGGTTCCAAACTGAGTGGCTGAGTTCATCGGTGAGTCTAGAAGTTTCCAAAAGATTAAGAGAAGGTTCCAGAATGCTCTAGAAAGTTCTGGATGGAGAAAGTTTCAGAAAGTTCTATTAGGTTCCAAACTGACTTGCAGAATGTGTCAGCGAGTTTCAAAGGTTCCGAAAGTTCTAGAGCGTTCGAAAATGCTCTAAAAAGTTCTGAAAAGAGAAAGTTCTACAAGCTATCAGAAAGATCTATGAGTGGAGGATGTGTCGGTGGGTCTAGAGGTTCCAGAAAGAATTATAATGCTTTCGAAGGTTCTGGAAGGGGAAAGTTCTAGAAGATTCCAGGAAGTTCTATAAGATTTAGGAATGCTCTAGAAAGTTTTGGAAAGTTCTCTCTAGAGTGTTATGATATGCGCTAAAATATCTGTTGATATTTTGGCAAAGCAAAGATGGTTCAGCAAGTCAATCGATATCACAGGTGCCGAAACCAGCAAAAAAGAGACGTCAACACAATTCTATGCTTACCGAATTATGGTCCCGAGCGAAGCCGGGCCAACCAGCTGGTTTGTATAGAAAAGCAAAAATATGAGTAAAAAAGATTTCAGCAAGAAAACTCAGAAAGATATAATTCATTATTGTTTAAATTGATGAATTAGAAAGAATTATAACTGGCGCGTAAATAAAAACTTGCCGGTTAACCTCGTAATGTTTATTGAACAGCGTTATTTGACATCAAACTACACTTTCAACTTGAAATAATACTTTAACGAGCTACGAATAACTCTACTAACGAGTATTCCCAATATTATATGTTATTCTCAATATTTAAAACACTAAAATTCACTTAAAAAAAACAAAAACACATATGCTGTCGTATATTCCGTACAGTTTTATTTTTTCTGAATAAAATAAATGAAGGATTAAGTAGCTCGGCCTTGATCCCCTCTTGCCCTTGTAGCCCTTATAATATATATGCACATTTTTTTGATTGTGTAGCTTTTATTGTTTAGTAAAATTATGGTACAATTGTAAAATTAAAATGTATTGTATTGCCATCATTGTAAAACCACGCCAAATTTATTATTATTTATTACCTTCCACAATAATTTCATTACCTTCCATTAACATATTAACAAATGCATTTTTCTATAAAACTACTTGAGTTAAGTAAGTACTGTTTACATATAATTTATCTACTAACAGACTTATTCAGTTTTGCATAATAATTTCAGCCAAAAATATTTTTTTTTTCATTCCGCCAAAATGCTCGTACCAAGCTCGTACTTACAAAAAAACGCGGAATTGCCCACATATATCCTATATATCTATGCTTTTAATCTCTTATTTGTTGATGGTAGATTTTTGGTTTATATCAGTCTATATTCTGTGAAATTCTGTGATGGCAGTAGTGATGGGTCGTCGACGTATTTACCGTCGACGAGACGAGACCGTCCACGTCCGTCCATCGACGAGACGAACAACTAGTTGAATTCGTCAACTAGTTGACGCGTCAACTTTGTAACGCGGACGTCGCTGACGTTCTATCTAAACATCGGGACAATGGTCAACTGTCTACGGTTCGACGCGACGCTGCTCGACGGCTCAACCGTTGGCTATCTTTATTACGTTAATTTTATAAATTTAAAGAAGTTCGAAGGAAAATAGTTTCGGGGAAAGTAAAACCGCTACTTGTGCTTATATGTAAAAAGAAACATTTTATTATTTATTTGTATACGCACATTATAGGCTTTTACATATTGTTTTATATACTTCTTTCTATATATAATAAAGAAAGAAGTAGGTATACACAAAAATATCAGGTGTAAGCAGTAAAATATTAGTTCAATAAAAAATAAAATAATTAAAGAGAATTGTTTTATTTTATACAGCGCAAAATTGGGAATTCACCGAAACGTCGCACGTGCACATCGCACAAATCAAGTAAAAGATAATAGATAATAGCTTATTAAGCCTATCTCACCCTACGCATGCATTCAAATTTCAAGTCTCTGTCATAGTTCGTGTACACAGATCTGGACTCTATGGTCGTGTACTTTAGAGTTGAAATGAAATTACCCGTCGAGCCGTTTATAACGTCTATGGCGTCTACAAGTCGACAGCGAGAGATGAGAGAGAAATAAACGGAGACGTTTTGTCTTACTCTCGCTCGTTACTTTGCACTACGTTGAATCCCGAATCGTCCACCGTCCACGGCGCGGCGTCCGCCGTCCACCGTCTACGAATTCAACTAGTCCATGCGATAAACGTAAACCGTCGACGCGTCGACGCAACGTCAACGGTTGATTTCAACTAGTCCGTCCATTCAACGCCCATCCCTAGATGGCAGAATTGGCAGATGGTACAATAATGTCACTTTGACAGCGCGCATTTTGAAATTCCACTCTTTTGAGGTTATATATGTAATGATAACAATAAAATATAAATATATATTTTTTAGGAATGCCTTCACTAAGATACTGTATTTTAAGAAAAATAAAGTTTTATTCATTTAATTCTCACAGCTTTACCATAAAAAGGTTGGTAACACTTACCTCTAAGTGCATTGCTCTGTTTATGGAATATATCTACAAACATAATTTTGTTACTAGTTTTAAAATTATGTTATTTTTTAATTTTTAGTTACATGTCTAATACTATACATTAATAATGTTTGCTGTTGCTAAACATATATAGTTTGATATTACTTCGAACTTATAATGTTTTAGGAATAAAATGGTGTATTTTGATTTTATTAAGATACAAAGTTGTAATATCCTTAGTTTAATAAAAATATTGCCTACCTAAGAAAAGATCACCTAGTGAGGAGGACCAAGAATACTTCTATTTTACAAACATTCTCCAATCAATTAATCAAATCACTAAATAAATCAACATATTCTTGTTTTTTCAGATCTTATTGTTCTGCAAAAGAACCTAGTAACAAAAAGCAATTTGATGACATTTCTGTAGACAGAATTAGAAACTTTAGCATTGTTGCTCACGTTGACCATGGAAAGAGTACGTTGGCTGACAGATTTTTAGAAATCACCGGAGCGATAAAAGCCGGAGAGTCTAAAGCTCAAGTTCTTGATCAACTACAGGTTAAATTTGAACATATTTATAAATATATACTTAAGAACTATTCATGGAAACGAACTCTTTTGATTTTTTTTTTAGATAAAATACAGAGACAAAGCTTTTTATACGGGAAATATGTATGCAAGTCTTTATAGGATGGCCACAGAGTTTATAACCTGTATTAGCTGAAAGTGATCACTTTACATAAAAAACATATTTTTGTGTTTAGTTTGTAGAACTTCATGTTTATTTTTAATGAAATTTAAAATAAATTAAATTTTAATAAATATTATTATTCAGTTCTGCAAGTTTGCATAAAGTGTTAAATATGACAGCTGTTTCGGCTTACTAGGCCATTATTAAAATTATCATTGAAAGATTTGGCATACTTCGTGGTGCAACATTATAATTTAAAATGTTTTATTTTAACTTTGTAGTACAAACACCATATGGGTTATTAATTACTATTTTAGCTTCGAGAGGAGGTGTATAGTAAATAACTCTACCTGGTGATGAGAGGGACTGCTTCTCTTGAGACTATAGTAGTAATTGATAACTTATATTCTGTGTGTATTACAAAGTGTACAAGGTACAAAAAATAAAACATATTTTAAATTATTATTAAAATTACTTTACATAATGCAGTATTCTCGATTCCATCCGAAGAACTTTCATACATCATTAAATTTTTGAAAGTTGTATATATGTTCTTTATCTGTCGTGTTTTAAATATTTGAAGAAACTCTGTTATAGCCATCTATGGTTAAAAATTTGTAACTCCCGTGGCAAAGAAGAGTGGAGTAATTTTCTTTATACTCCAATTCATGAAAATTTCATAGCTGTGTTAAACATATGCTTTGCCAATTACTATTCCGATTATAATAGTGTTCATAAGCACGTTGTGCTTAAAATACTCCAGACTGTCTAGAATGACTGATTCGTAAAATTTTATAAATATTTGATTAAAATCATAATAGCTAATTTTTTTTATTTAATTCGGTCATCCAACAGGGGACACAATCGCTTGGTATGATGAAATACAAAAAAAATAGTTAAATGTCTCCCACAATTAAAGGATAACACAAATAGGACAACCATAGATAGGTCAAATTGACAATGATAGATAAAACATCATTTAACCGATTGTTCCAAATTTAACTTTAATATAGACATAAAGGGGCTTGTGATGTATATGATATACATGTTCAGGGAGGGGAATGAGTTTCTAGTATCTGCCTCACCATATGACGATACTCTTCATACTTAGTACTAAAAATATCTATTGAATTTAATAATAAAGCTGCATGTAGGCTGGAGTGAAGAATGAACAAATTAGGAGTGGATGTAAATCTGCAGGGCCGCCCATATAGATTGGACATGTGGAACATACGAGTGAGTTGAGGATAATAAAGAAAGAAAGCATATATAATATGAGGATAATAAAGAAAGAAAGCATATATAATATGAGGATAATAAAGAGGATAATAAATAAAGAAAGTATATTAGGCAAATGTTCACGATATTATGAACAGAGGGGTCTACAAAATACTTGACACTGTCAATCAGATTTTGGTGGTCAACGCTGTTAAAAGCTGCAACAGCATTATCATTAACATCTTCATTCATATGTCCTAGTAGGATCGGTAGCCCAAAGACTCGACAAAACTTTCTTATTTCCCTGTCTTATGCTGCATCCGTATGTGTAATTAGTCAGTTGTTTCTTCAAGCTGGGGCAATCCCTTTGAAAATCAATTTAAAAATGCAATATGTATCATGCTAATGCAGAGATCATGACATTTCTGTTAAGAAAGTATGTGTGTTATATAGCGAATGCTAAACTATCATATCAGGGTAGCTAATTGAAGAAAACATCCAAGGATTTCCCAATTTTAGGGATCGCGAAAAAAAAGGGATGGTCCTGTTAGAAGTCTGAACAACCGTCGAGCTTGCATGCGAAGATGTATGAATGTAGACGAAGCGAAAGTTGTATGTCAGGACAGAAGAGTATGGCGCTCTATCCTCTCTGCCTACCCCCTCGGGGAAACGGCGTGATGGTAAGTAAGTAAGTAAGTAAGCGAAAAAATATTTTTTTTATTTAAAAAAAAAATAGAGATGTGAACACGGAATACGTGTCACATCAATATTCTTACTATTTTCAAATTAAGCTAAATGCTTGTGCTATGAAGATAGGACTAACTTGCTGGTCTGGAGTGAGATTCGAACCCGCGACCTTTGGATCACGAGGCGAGAGTCCTAACCATGCTATCTAACAACAACAAGCTAGATAAAGTGGGTTCCACAAAGTACAGCGAAATGTGGGCGAAATAAAGGCACCCCACATGGATGCTCGCAATCAAATAGTCGTATCCATCATTAGTTTTTCTACAATTAGTTAAAAAAATAAATAATAATAATGTATTGATTTATGATGCAAAGGTCTAAAAATTATTTCGAATTATGGGGTTTTCGAATTATCGTGGTTAATCAACTATAAAATTAACATTTTGAGACTTAAGTTTTTAAAAAATTTGGAAATTATGAAGAATTTAGAATTGTTGGGTACTGTATTATGTATTACATTTTTAATGGTGTGTATACCAGTACCTGTGCGCTACATGTGATTTACAGGTGCTCTGACTTACAAAACCAGGGATTTTCCATTAGTACCAAATTTCCCAAAAAATTTTTTTTTTTTTTTTTTTTTTTAAATAAATAGAGATGTGAACACGGAATACGTGTCACATCAATATTCTTACTATTTTCAAACTAAGCTAAACGCTTGTGCTATGAAAATAGGACTAACTTGCTAGTCTGGAGTGAGGTTCGAACCAGCGACCTTTGGATCACGAATCCAGTGTCCTAACCACAAGACCAACAAGCTACTCAAATTTATAAATTTATAAAAATAGTTTAATTAAAATTTTTTAAATCGCAGTGAATTCAGTTACGTTGTAATAAAAAACATATTTGACAAATGCAACATTGTTTATGCAGTTTTATCATGTGTACCTTCCGATAGTAGCTTGTTCCAATAGAAGCATTTAGCTTAGTTTGAAAATAGTAAGAATGTTGATGCGACAAGTATTGTGTGTTTGCATCTCTATTTAAAAATATTATGTTATATATTGACAGGTTTCTACTAGAACTTCTAGAGAAATCAAAGAAAATGCGATTAATATTTAGTTGATATTCTTATCAATGATTACTAAAAAAAAAAAAATTTAAAATTTTTAAATATTTATGAATTGTCTGTTCAAAAAAGTATCGTACATGTATGTATATCGGGTTTTTCTCCCCTTAATTCTTTATCATTTTTCAGGTTGAAAGAGAAAGGGGTATCACAGTGAAGGCCGTATCGGCTTCTCTTAATTATACTTATAAGGGAAAGCAGTACCTTTTGAATCTTATAGACACTCCGGGACATGTTGATTTTTCTAATGAGGTAAACATTTATTCATATTTAAAGCATTAACTTTGTGGTTAGACATAATAACAGAATGTTAGTAAACTTAGTAAATACCGCTACAGATTTACGGTCTACCGGTTTCAAGACGTACCCGTCTCTTCGTCAGGACCAACACTACACTACTATATTCACAACACTATACACTCCAACCATAGTATTGTTAAACTATCACCACTATTGATCACATGCATGTTAATCTTGTCAGAGATGCGTGCTTGTCTCTGACAAGATTAACCCGCATGTGATCAATAGTGGTGATAGTTGAACAATACTATGGTTGGGGTGTATAGTGTTGTGAATATAGTAGTGTAGTATTGGTTCTGACGAAGAGACGGGTACGTCTTGAAACCGGTAGACCGTAAACCTGTAGTGGTTTTTACTAAGTTTACTAACATTCTGTAGGTAAACATTTATTTATATTTCTTTAGATTGTTCTAAAAATTATTTTTAAGAATCTCGGTGTTCAGATTATCAATTTTTATAAATCTCATAAAATTTCTGTTTAAATTAATTAATATTAATCCAAATATATTTTTATAGGTAGTTCGATCAGTGCAGGCCTGTCAAGGTGCTATATTATTAGTGGATGCCAATGAGGGTCCACAAGCGCAAACAGTTGCGGTGTATTCCTTGGCTACTCGCTTAGGTTTAACTGTCGTACCGGTCCTGAATAAAATCGACCTTCCTCATGCTGATCCTGAGAGATCTAAGAACCAACTCAAAACCTTATTTAAAATCGAACCGAGTGATGTTTTGGAAGTATCGGCGAAAAAAGGTTGGGGAGTGAAGGAAGTACTCGATGCCATCGTAGAAAGAGTCCCACCTCCCCCAGTTACTAGCGATGAATATTTAAAAGCTTTAGTTTTTGACAGTTGGTACGACAAGTTTAGAGGAATAATGTGTCTGTCTTATATTCAGAGCGGACATTTGAATCTAGGGGATGCAGTCAGGTGGTATTCTTCGAGTAAACCTTTAGCTGTAAAGTATTTATCACTTTTGACACCCGAGGAGCAACCCATACAAAAGGTGATAGCGGGCCAAGTAGCTGTGATTGGTTGTGGTCCAAGAGGAGGCGGAGCAGTAGGAGATGTATTGCTCTCGGCTAGTGTTCCTTTTGACGCAATTGCGGAAAAGAGTACCAAAACTTCAGGTCCTCGCCACATGGTATACGCAGGATTGTACCCAGTAGATCAGTCACAACACGGGAATTTGCAAAGCGCTCTCACCAAGCTTTGTATGAATGATCCAGCTGTCAGTATAGCCGTAGACTCCAGGTGAATATTTGACCAAGTATAAATGCTTTTTTTATTGATTTAAAAAAAATTCAGGATTACATTTATTTTGCAGTCCAGCATTAGGACAAGGTTGGAGAGTTGGATTTCTAGGACTTTTGCATTTGGAGGTTTTTACTCAGCGTCTTTTTCAAGAACACAAAGCTGAGGCAATTTTGACAGCGCCATCAGTTCCGTATAAAATAAAGTATGAATTATTTATATATTTTTAAAAATTTACTTACATTTAATTACAGTAGTTCATATCTTTATATTTTATTCAGTATACTAAAAGTATACCACTTATTATAGTAATCTATATATTAATTACGCCAGCCAATGTCGTTTGTTTCCGTCTCCGTATGATGATAATAGCAAAAATGGAAATTTGCCAGATACAATTGGCCGCGAAGCGGCTGACATAGGTATAGATGAACAATTGTGTTTGCTGCACAGCAAACACAATTGGTATACTATTTCGCACCAAATTACAGGTCTTGTTTTGAACACAAATTCAGCCATTGATCGCTGTGATTGTTCTTTGAGTCCTCGAAGAAATTGTACATTTAATTCTACTTTGTGTTTATTGAGATCATTTGCTGTTGGATTGAATTCACATTCATTGGAGCTCTTTCTCCCTTGCCATTACTTTCCTTGGAAATAATATAATACTCTAAAACATTCTTGAGTTCGAAAATAAAATTTTTGTCTCCTAATTTTTTACGCCGTGTTGAAAACCAGAAATCGGTGTATGAATATTTCGTCTGTTGAAAAATGATTGCTTTTCAATTTTATGAAATATAATTTATGTTTATTCATAATTAATAATATTGTGAATTGTATGAATGTTCTAATAGTGGTTTAATAAATTTTAATTTGTCTTAGAATTCACGGATCCAAAATCATAAAAAGTTATGGATCGGATATCATCACGATTACAAATCCTGCACAGCTTCCCTACTCGCAGAATATTGTTGAGTATTATGAACCGTTTGTTATAGGTAGGTTATTAATTTGGCTTTATAAATTAAATTTTTGAATAAAATTAGAATTAGAAATAAAATAAAAATACATACATATTTTGAATGGTTAACTGCCCAAGGATGTAAATACACATTCAAAAAAATATTCCTGATTGCCTTGTATGTATATTTATTTGTGATTACAGTCATATTAATATTTATAAACATTTGTACCATTTACAAACATTTGTTATGAAAATGGTTCATAATAAACATGTCATACACTCTAGTGTAAACAAACATAATGCAATGAAATTAGAATCCTGTAGTAAGTCAACAATTTCTTTTCATCAGGAACAATAATAACTCCTTCTGACTATATTGGAACTGTGACATCTCTTTGTATGGAGCGCAGAGCAACTACAATGCCAACTCTCCCAGTAGATGATAATCACGTTATGATGCAGTTTCGTTTACCACTGTGTGAGGTACGTGCTGAAAATATTTTCAACTACAACAGCATTTGTGAGCCCATCAATATTGTTGAGTAAAGAAAAGCATTTTTCAATTTTAAATGAAAAATGTAAAAATTGTATTAAATTATGTACTAATGATACTTATTTAACTAATGATTGTAGTAATAAATATTTTTATGCTACAGAAAAAATATGCCGTACAATTTGATTTAAGTATTCTATTTTAAAAAAAGGTGTCTGGGAGCTAGTACCAAAACCTTCGGGGAGTCTTTCTCATTCAATTTTGAATAGAAAATATTCTTTAGACTTTGGGTGAAATTTTAGTTAATGCATTTTTTTCCAATATTTTTGACCTATATTAAACATTGGAGTATCGTGAAATTAATTTATAACGAAAATTAAAAATTCATTTGAATTGTAACAGAGCAAATGAATTTTTAGCATTCATAATACAGCAATTCATAATACAACACAATATAAAATTTAATTAATTTCTGAAAAAAAATTACAAATTGTGAATCAATCACTGACATCTCCAAATCACACTCTCATCTCTGCCTTGTAACATCAGTTTCTCCATATCCAAAGTGTTTCAGTAAGTATATTTGTATTGCGGATCTGACATTGCTCAACATTTACTACATCACTGATCAGGTCATGGCTTATATCGTTTTAATTTCAACCTCACATCTTCCAGTGTTTGAGATTAAAGAACTAAGGTATACATAATTCTTCACGATCTCACAGTTGCTTAATGGGTTTGTTTCCCGTCTATTATTATGTTGCCGGTCAAAATAATCATTTTAGTTATTTTCCCTGTTAATGATGAGACAAATACCCTGGTTCATTCCAACAATATAGAGGAACTCTTTAATATCGTCTGGATGCAAAGTTGAGCACATGCATAAAAATATGGACCACATATTCAAAAAAATATTATAATTGTGTTCTATAACGCCACTCTGGGACAGGCGTAGCCTAGTAGAGTGGCATAATCCACAAATTTAACAAAAAAAAAAGTGTAATTTATCTTATATTTTATTGTTAAACTAGTATTAAGTACCTTTATTTGTAAACAAGGATTTTTTGAAATAAATAAAAAAAAAAAACATATCATCAAAATATACAGCCATAAACTAATGGACATTTCCTGGTTCCCTTTTTGGTTCCGCTACATATGACTTGTTTAAAAAATTACTATGAGCTTGTACATTTTGAAACAATTATCAATCACTATTAAAAATATAATTTCTTAGTAAATAAGAAAAGGCTCGGTTTGACACATAGACATACATCCCCTATGCCCCAGTTCCCTCGCCTAAAGAAGAGGTTTAGTTCAACTCTGTATAATTTTATACTCTGTGGTATGGACACATATGTGTGCTCAAAAACATCATATTTGGCATCTTATTTGATAAATATTCTATGTGTCATTGTTTCTCTGCAGGTTGTATTAGATTTCCATGATGTACTGAAAAGTATTACATCTGGATATGCAAGTTTTGACTATCACGAAGACGGCTTTGACCTTAGTCCGCTCGTTAAGGTAACTATTTCCGTATACTTATAAAATTAGGCATGATTGTAGAATATGGGGTCCAACTCTAAGGGCAAGTATCCCTGGTATAGTTGAGTGCCCTGATTTGATAAAAAATAGAATGATTGGGTCGCAAGTATTAAAAAAAATAATTTTTTAACCGTGTATTTTGAAATTCGAATCACTTTATATAACAATAAGATGCAAATTATATGTATATAAGAGAAAAATGTTGTGAAACAAACTGAGCTACCTAATCTTATCTGATCGAACCTAACTAATCTAATCCAAAAGTACATGGCATTTATGAAAATTTGGTAAGTAAAAAAATAAAATAAAAATTCATATTTGCCAATTTAATCCTAATGGTATAAAAAAATATTGTCACGGGACGTGACTGTGGGAGACAATGAAACACTCAAAATTAATTAAAGTTTTATTTTTATACTAAAAAATTACGCAAACTTAACTAGAGAACTGTTCTTAAATTCACAGTTTATTTCAATGTTTCTAGAATATTTCACACACTTATTATCCAATTCCTACTTGCCCGAATATCTGTCATTCGCTTCTCTGGTTGTTGCCTTTTCATATAAAACATGTTGGTTTTTGAATGTTCGGGATCTTTTTACACATTTTTAGTATTTACTGAACACTTCCCTTGTTTGCGAGAATGTCCCAGTCATTTCCAGATCCAGGAGTTAAAATAAGACACAAATCACTTTGTTTTCACCACTTAATAATAATGTCACCTTCATTCAGAAGAAAAAATATTCTTCAAACATTTAATGTTGTGGAGTGTTCCAGAGTGTTACAGTGTGTAATTCTTTCCGATTCTACCGTCTCATTACAATATGTTATTACAAAAATCTCACAAGTTCCTGTATTCCCTATGTTTCTCTCTTATTTATGGTTTGCGTAAACTGGTGTTGTCCATGGATAAAGCATCTCGAATGTCAAAATGACGGTGGAAATTTCAAAACTTTGAAGTTCGAAACTAATACCTGTGACCCAATAAATCTATTATATTTTTTCAAATCAGAGTACTCAATTATACTGAGGATACTTACCTTTGAAAAGTTCAATGTTGGACTCTATATTCTACAATTTTACCAAGTTTTACTTTGGTCTAACACATTTTACACAAATAAATTAAAAATTTTAGTTGGAGATACATCTAAATGGGGTCTTAGTAGATGAACTCAGCAGTATTGTTCACACGAGTAGGGCCAACACAACAGGTCGTCGGTTGGTAGATAAGCTGAAGGAGATGATACCAAGACAGATGGTTACTGTAAGTACTGACAATCAATGATAATTTTGGAATTTCAAAAAGTACAACAATAGCCGGAGTTATATTACCTTGACTTATGTAAATTCACAGTTACATTATTTTCATTTCCCTTCCTCCCTCAGCTCTTAAACCCTCAAAATAACTTGGATTATGTATTTTTGTTTGACTTGTGTTTCATTCATTTTTTATTTGTTTTATTAGATAATTGTACATATTATGAAAACAAATTTTAGTTATAATTGTTGCTTCCTATTTCTTAGTAGACAGCTGTCAAAGATATATAATACCCCTTATATGACAGTTCACACCCCGATTTATTGAAACTAGAACATCTAGAAAAAATCAATTTTACAGAAGAGCTGTTTGGAATTTGGCTTTATATTACCCTTGCTGGTTCTACTTATAACTGGAGTATATTAATGTATTGAAAATGTGATATATTTTAACGAGACAACGCAACATCATGAGACTAAATATCAATTTATAAAATTATGTTTTTTTTTAATTTCATATTTTTTCAGACACAACACATGTATTATATTTTAGAATTTTCAAATTGCTTGATTTTGTTTATCCATATGAAAATTTATAACATTAAGAATATTTTATCATGTTTTACAATTCTGGAATTGAATTCTTAAGAAAAGATGATGTTTTTGTTAGATAGTGGACAGCTTAACTAGTACATACCTTATTTTGATTCCTAACTTGTTCATTGTTAATTATGTGTGTGCAATGTTGATCTTTTTGATAATTCCGTGTCAGTTTAGTTGCATATCAATCCATAACATATTGGCAATCATTAATCATAAAATAAATTCCTTTTACATGAAACAATTGACTCATTCTTTTTTTGTAAGAAGAGGAAAATATCATTAAATAATTGGAAAATGTTAGTCTATCTAATGGGTAGGTAATTAGTTGTTGCTTTAAACAACCGTATTACACAAAAGTAAAATTATGTGAATATTGTTTTTAGATTGCAATCCAAGCTGTCGTAAAAGGGAAAGTTGTAGCTAGACAAAATCTCCAAGCATACAAGAAGGACGTCACTGCTAAACTTGTAAGTGTAATATTGTTTAAATAAATAGCCAATTTGAATTTGGAAGTGATGTGATTGTTTACTTCGCCTGGTGACCGAGATTCGAATCCTTTGCTGGGACATAGGTCCTTTGTCATCTGTGTCTTGAAAAAATAACTTGCAGAATTATATTTTAAAATTAAAAATGATTTATTCCTTTCCTAAACAGAAATAAACAAGTCTTTTATTATTTAAATGTGGAAATTATAACAACTTAATTGGTACTATATAAAAGTACTAAGTTACACAATGAGTTTTAAATTTTTTTTCAAAAATTATATTAGCTTCTTTGAATTTATTCTGAACAAATTTTTATTTATTTAAACAGTCAAAAATAGGCGAAGCATATCTTTATATCTGTGTAATGTTGTTATTTGAATATTTCAAAACAAAAAATCTTTCAAATTTTTTCAAAATATTGTTCTGACTATTAAATACATAAATACATATGTACTATGCAATACGAATCAAAGAATATTAAGATACTGTAAACAGTATTTGAGAGTATAAACATAAGCACGCTATGTTCTGTAGCTTCAGATTTTAATGTGAAAAAGCAATATTCTATAGATGAAGTGTACAATACATATTTGTATATAATATGATTGATTTCTAAACTTTTCTATGCACAATTTGGAAAATTTTTGAGTCCCCGATTTCTTGGTTACTGGGCTAAGTCATAACACAATTGATTTTATTTTATGCGCATCAATTTTCTCTTTAGATGGACTGTGCTTACACACAATCATAGGTGTTATTTATTTTGAATATGCTTCAATGAATATTTGTGAAACATTTAAATGAGTTTTTTTTCAGTACGGTGGGGATGTCACACGGCGAATGAAACTTTTAAAACAGCAAGCCGAAGGGAAGAAAAAGATGAGGAGCGTTGCCAATATCAGAATACCCCGTGACACTTTTATAGATATTCTGAAGAAATAAATGAACAAATTTTATTGAATAATTGAAGTAATCATTCTTCTGTATGAATGAAAAAGACAATGTCATTATAGACGGAGACAACGATTATATATCTGCGTTAAAAAAATGTAATTCAGTAATTGGTACATCTGCCGATTTCTTCGTAAACAGAGGCAAGTTGTGAGGCTTTTATGGGATTTTTTTATTTCAGCACGGTGGAGATATAACACGGAAAATAAAACTAATGAAACAACAAGCTGAAGGGAAGAAAAAGATGAGAAGCATTGCCAACATTAAAATACCTCGGGATACTTTTATAGATGTGTTAAAAAAATAAATACACAGTGATGTTTAAAATCAATTTATTTATTTTATTGTGTACATAAATTATTCTAAATAATAAATAAAAATAAATCACAGTGTTGTTGTACATTATTTTGTGCTACAAGGACGGATGATTTTAAATAACATACAATATAGTAAAGTGCCACCACGATAACTTGGCGTGCGAGGGAGGTCGCCCCTGTCGCGAAACAGAAGTTGCCAGGTTGTAAATTTATTACACAATACATAATGTACTAAATGTCCGATGACCAGTGTCAATATAAATTTGGTCGGGTGACAGCGCGCTCCGCGGCGGCCGCTCTATCTGTCAAACTATCAGACGGTAATATCGGTCCATTATTTGCTTTTTCAGCTTCGCAAAACTTTAATACTTCATTGGCAATTGTTCTTGCACCACCCCGGACTGTTTTGGACATAATAATTCATTGTATATTGGTAATCAAGATGTCACAGCTCCCGAGCAAATACAAAATCGTACTGATTACAAGGCGAGGGGTTGCCGCCGGGTGCTGGCGGGGCGGGTTTTAGTTCCAATCCTGCCGCACGCCAAGTTATGTTGGGCAGGCGATAACATTGACACAAGTTCATTAATTCAATTCAGTATTCAAAACTTACTTGTGAAATATTCATAATAATTCATGACTATTCATGTTATTTTGCTTATTATGTATTAATAAAAATAATGAACAAAATGAAGATACTTAAATTAAAATAATATAAATGCCGAGTCACAGTTGTATTCAAAACTTTTGCTTCTGAAAACGAAATAAAATGAAAAATGTAAATGTGTCGAGTTCTTCTACATAAAGTATTATTTTATTATTACTAACAATAATAAGTCATTCTAGTATTTCACAAACGTTTATACATTTTAAGTGACAGTATTTTTTTTGTTTATGCGGAGGGAGGAGGAGTTTATAAATACTTTTTACGCTATTTACTTTCAGTTTATTTCCACCATTTTAGGTGTTTGTGCTACATATTATTTTCTAAATCTATTATCACATTTGCAGGTAAGGCAACAAATTACGTACGTAAATTATACAAAACTGGAATACTCTTCATAAAAGTTAAAAGTGAGATCATATTTTAAGTGTATTCTACTATAACTAAAGGACGTTAACATTCCACGGTGGGTTGAAAAAATTAGGAGCTAAGTATGAACGGTTATTTCAAGACATGTAGTGCCTATTGATTTTTATTTCATCACAATTTAATGGCATTTGTGCATTCAGTTAATAAAAAAAATGCTTGAGTGTAATTGCAAACTAATTACTAATAAAGAAATATAAAGTATTTTTAAGTTGGTAACTCTTCAGGAAGATATTCTGGAATATCTTGATCAGATGAAGGTGTTTCGGCGCCATTTCTCGAATGGGTGTGCATATCCGTTCTCTTCTCCAAAATATTTGCTTGCTCTGCAAATTCTGTCAAAAATATAAAAAACAATAAATAAACTATATTCATTATATCTACTCATATTAAGTTATTAAATATACAGAAAAACTCTCAAAATTCGAACCCAGACAATTAGAAATTTGCCATAATTAAAAAATTTTCAAACCCACAAGTCACAAAATAATATTTTTATAGTAGATTAACCCTGATAATTCGTATTTATTTTTATTCGTAATAATAAGCCCCTTGCGCCATAAATCGATACACTTTAGTTCACATAATTTGAAATATTTTTGAAATTGGACAAAATTTAAAGAATATTTTGATTTCTTTCATAAGTGAGAACAATAAATAAAGGTGGTACTTGAATAAAAGAAATGTCACGATATTTGTAGTTGCAATAATAAATATTGCGTTTGCGAAATGATTTTTGAAATATGCAAAAATATGGACGTTTTTGACAAAATTATTGGGTTTTTTCATGAGTTTTACTGTTTTCGGCAAGTCTTCACAATTGCATTGCGATTTTTTTCTGTACCTTTAATTTTGAATAAACGGGGCTCCACATTATTCAAAATGTTTTTTTTGGGTCCTTTGAATTTCGAATTAACGAGGTTCTACTATATATTTTTTCATTAAAAAAGAAAATTATGCGGAAATAATTAAAATATATGGGACAATTTTAGAACTATAAATACTGCCTGATGCAGTGTCTGAACCAAAAATATCGAAAGACTTAATCAAAAGATTCTCAATGGAAAAATTAAATTTACATGATGGATATTTTCTTCCAGCCATCAGACCTTACAGGTTTATTAACATATTTGATAAAACTTTATCAAGTGTAATGGCATTTTTTTTAATTTTGTAAAACACATTTCCCAAAACACAATAATAATAAATATGCTGGTAAATGTTCAAAATGTAATGTAGTTGAAAGTAGGACTAGCAACCTGGTGAAATTACCACATATTTATTTATTTTGTTAATAACACACTGAATTGGGTTTTACATAATATGAAATACAAAGTGTTCAATAGCATAGCTATCCAAGTACATAAGAAGAAAATTACGAAAAATGAAAGAAAATTAATAATCAAACACAAATACAATAAATAATAGGTTAAGTATATATAAAATAGAAGATAAGTAGATTTATTTTTTATATGTGTAGAGTGTACGAGCATTAAATTAAATATGTCAACAGAGCAATATGATTACCTAGGCGGTACAAGGGAATGAGGGATAAAGAAATAAAAATTCCTATGGAATTGAGACATACAAGTTTGTAACTGATTTTGTAGCCAGAGTGGATATTTAAAAATGAATATGCTTTTGACAAAATGCATCTGAAACAAACACTAACATCTTCAAGAGCAGTTATTAATTGTAAAATTACTACTATTGTCAGATATTCATTTTCAAACAAGTTGCCCTTAATTTTTGTCAACTGCATGGTGGCTGCTTTGTTTCTATAACCTTCATATACAAACACTCTCACATATATTATTTTGAAAATATAATATTTTCAGGAAAGCAAGATTTGGTGATTATTATCTCAATAGTCAAAAATATTTATTTACGTATGTGTTAAATTTTTATGAGATGTCAAGACATCTTTAAAATGTCAACATTTCTATGATTATAGTGGAAATATTGCCTTTTTAATATTGACATTTTGGATGAAGAAATTAGTAGATGCGTATGAAATAAAGTGATTTCTACCAACTTTAAAAAATATTGATATATATTTAATATATTACCTACTTATAATTTGTATAATATTCATCATGTTCCTCCCTCACCACACAAGAATCATAATTCTTTTTGGCGAGGTATATACATACAAAAAAAATTGAAGTGTAAAATTTTCTAGGTATATATCATGATATATCACGATATTTATGGCTCGATTTTTACTTTTGATATATATTAAAAAAAAAACTTTCTGCAAATGTTAATAGATGGCGCTAGTTGTATTTTAAAAAATGCCACAGGTTGGTTTATTTTAATATCCGTGGTCGTTACGAGATGGCGCTAGTTGTATTTTAAAAAGTGCTACGGTTATTTTTTAGTTTCATTTGTTTCATATAATCAGTTTTTTATCTCACACAAAGAAACAAACACCCATAACACTACATTAGAAAGAGCAACTTTTATAACTTATATATAATAATTGCATATATAAGCTTTTTCAGAATGCAATCCATTTATTAAATAATAATTCATATACAAAATAATAAAATTATTTTCCTAATTATTTTGAGTTTGTATCAATCGACTTGAGCAAAAAATGAGAAAAAAAAGTTTGGATATAAATCCAATTTTTGACATATATCAAAAAATCCGATTATTTGATTTTTATTATATAAATCGGATTTTTTCGAACCCTGATTTATATACGTATTATTAATTAAATAAATTTAAAAAAAATGTTAAAATGAACAGTTTACAATGTTATATAAAAAGAGTCGAGACTTGATTGAGTTATGGCAAATAAAGAATAGAACCCGAACATTTGTTTGTTCATAAAGAACTGCAAATTTTCATGCTTCAACTTGGATTAGCTGTCGATGTAGGCCCGAAAAATTATGATTAAAAACCTTATATTTTAAATTCCAGAAAAAGTCGTATTGAACTTGTCGTTTTTGGTCATGCGTTTAATCAGCATATCGAGGGTAGAAGGGCGTTAGTGATTATTTCAACTTTACAAGGAGAGTGAACAAATGTTTTGTCAATATTTCTTTTATTATTAAGGTGGTACATTCACTGCAAATGCATATTTCGGCGTTTTTTACGAAAATGTGGGTTTTTATTATTCATTTATATCAGTATGTATATGATAGATTGCAATTTTTTTAGGGTGATAACTTAGATAGAACCTTTATTCTTATATAAAAGTAATAAACTAAACATTATTTACAATAATTAAGAAAAATATAGACATTAATCCACAGGCCGCGGCAAAAAAAACCTTTTTAATGTTCCCAGGCGTAAAGTGGTTCGTTTAAATTTTCTATGTAAGCATAATATTTTTTTTTGTACGTATAAAGTTTATGTATAAAGTTTTTAGTAGGAAATTAAGAAATATTCAATATTAAAAAAGATATAATTTTTGAAACATGCTTAAATATTTACGTTTTTTGGTCATTTTCAAACGTTGTTTATTCATATAAAAAGATGATTTTAAAAGATATATTGTATCTATATTCGCACTTTGAGTCTTCATTCACTATTAAAAAGCTAAATTTTTTATAAAAAACATGTTAATTATTATTTTAAAATAAAAATTCTAGAGTATGAAAAACGACATTGTCAACGTCAGAATCCGTGTTAGATGCCGTCTGGCCACGGCAGAGGTCAGTCGTGTTTATGTAGCCGAATATTCCTCGTCATTTATTTCACTATTCATTGTACTTTTACGCCAAATTTGACATTTATATGAATTATTATTATATTGATATAACCGCGTTAATTTGTGCCGCTCCGAAATCGCTTTATTCTAGGAATTCCGTCCTTAAGTTGACCTTTTTTTTTGGGCCAGCAAAACAGATGCGAGCGAACAACGCAGTCCTGTTTTGCTGCGTTAAAAATTATATTGTTACCATAGAGTAAGATTATTATTTTAGAGTAAGATAATGTTATGTTAGAATAAGATTTGTTATAATGTAAGTATTATTTCGTAGCTAGCACTAGATATAATAACGCACGCAGGAAGATCGAACATTGCCTACTGTGTATTTGATTTACAAGATTTGCGCGCCAATTTCGCAAGCCCCGAATACGGAGCAGGAGAGGGGAGAAGGGGTGCGCGGGGAGAGGCTCCCTGGGCAGCGAGAGGAGAGATCGGCGCGGCAAGCCCGAGATCAGTTCGCCCCGACCTCCCTCCCGGCGAGGGTGAGTGCCAGCCTCGGGACGCCACCCGCAGAGAAGAAGACGCGGCGACGAGGAAGGCCGCCTTGCCTCGGATGGCGGCCGGTCCTCCACGAGGAGTTCCAGGAGGAAGGCCAGATGTCTCCCGACGACGCAACGCAGCGGCGACGATCGGCGGGACAGAGCGCGTGGCCTGGGATAGGACACCGCGTCCCCGCCAGATGTAGGCGCGGATCCCGCGACCGACGCGCGCGGCACGGGAAGGCCCCCCGCCGCAACCACGCGACGCGGTGTGCCAAAAGGAGCCACCCGCGGCAACCACGACCGCGGCTATGAGGGCCGAGGATAGTGAAATGTGTTTCATGCAACGAGTGATAGGACACGATAACGTTTGTGAATCAGGACTGCTTGCGTTTAGGCTAGGATTAGTTTTAGATTAGTGATATTTTTTTTAGTTGATAAATCTAAAGATAAGAATTGTGTTTAATTTAATAAATTGTGTAAATATAAAACGAGCCGTGGTGTGTTGTTCTTAAATTTCCCGCTCTCCCTCCCTTGGCAAGTGCATTATAATCTTGATATAGAAAGGACGCGAAGCGCCTCGCGGCTATCAATCCTGATTGATTGATACGCGTTCATATCAATATAATACGCTCAACAAAATCAATTGATATCTTCAATATATTAAGGTTTTATATGGATTTTCGAACGGTTTCATCCTTTTTAAACTTTGAACATGCGTCACATGTCGGTTTCGGTATAATCCTAATTCAACAATTGTTCCAGATCATTTGAGGTATCAAGATACATACTGTACGCGCCGTGCGCATGCGCGTTCGCGTCTCCCATTTATTTATTTCTTGTTTAATATTAAAGGTATTCATTATGATATGAAAAGTATTTCAGAATTATTAATATGTTTTTTAAATTCTATACAGTAAGTAATCATTGGACGTAAATAAAATACGGGAATTTGTCGATAGATAAAATAATACATTTTGATGATATACGCAGCTCGCACGTGGGGCTAGGTGATTGTTTTGTATTGTTATATTACGATATGCATTGATTTAAAAAGGAGTTCAGAATTATTACTATGATTCTTAAATTATTTACGGAAAATAATAAGTCGACTCAAATAATATAAGAACATTTGTCTAAAGTTAAATAAGTAAATATTTTGATACGTGAGGTACTTCTGTGGGGATGCCTGACGCGGACGAAATCGAAGAATATATGACCATCTCTTTCTATCAAACCTTATTGTTTTAGCAACATATGTACCATAAATATGTAACGAACATGTAATTTTTATTCAATTTGCGCTCAGATGACATGTCGCGCACGGCTTAAAAGGACATGATCTATCGATGTAATTTGACAGCTATGCATGTTTGTGAATCGGCTGTGCCGCCTTAAACGATTTTCAAATGTTTTGGATTAACATATGTATACGGAAATCCTTTTATAATAAAAAAAAAATTGTCAGAACGTTCCTTTGCTCTCCTGTAAAGTTTGAAATAATCTCAAATATGTTTTAATATACTTTGTAATACACACACAATATGAGTTATTAATTTACAACTATAGACTGATAGACAACTAGATTCTTTTCTCGCTTACCTTAATGTACAACACAAAAATATCAAATTCACTCTCGAAAAAAATGATGATAATAGTTTAAATTTTTTGGACCTCTCTATCAAAGTTAATAATAATAAGTTACAATTTAACATTTACCGAAAACCCACACATACCGATACCGTTATTCCTGCATCGTCTTCCCATCCGACAGCGCATAAAATGGCCAGCTTCCATTCCATGTTAAATAGATTAATTAAAATTCCCCTTAACACCATTGATTATGACAACGAAGTAAATATAATTAAACATATTGCTATTAACAATGGATATAATTGCGCGTTAATAGATAGAATGTTGAAATCAAAAATTAATAATAAACTTATCGAAACATATTTATACTCAGGCAAAAATATTAAAACCACCGATAATACACTTTGGCGAAAAATTCTTTATAATGGTCCGATTTCTAATAAAATTACAAATTGCTTCCCTACTCATATTAGACCAGCTTATTACACAAACAATAATATTGGTAAAATTCTTCTAAATTCAAAAACAAAAATAGGTATGTTAGAAAAAAGTGGGATATATGAAATAACTTGCGGAGATTGTGACAAAAAGTATATAGGCCAAACCACTAGAAACTTAAATACACGCATAAAAGAACATCGCCGCTGCTTAAAAAATAACAATTTTTCCGAATTTGCCAATCATATAATTAACACCAATCATTCTTTCGATAGTCACAAATTAAAATTACTCCACTCGGTTCCCCATAGACGATGGATAATGAATAGTTTGGAAACCGTTGAAATCCTAAAAAATTTAAATTCTGGAAACACATTAATAAATAATATCACATTTCAGTCCAGTTCACCACTCCTAGAGCTGTTCGGCGAAAAAAATACCCTTCCCTGCCGCGCGCCCCCCTGACCCCCCTGACCTACCCACTTAGATTGATAAATTTTGTATTTAAGTTAGTTATTATCTATACCTGATGATGAGAGGGACTGCTCCTCTCGAAACTATAGTTGTAAATTAATAACTCATATTGTGTGTGTATTACAAAGTATATTAAAACATATTTGAAATTATAATGTTGCACCACGAAGTATCTGCCAAATCTTTCAATGATATTTGAAATAATCACTTACACCTTTTTGGCTTTCTACCCCCGATATGGTGGGGGGAGTGATTATATGTAAGGGATTAAAAGGTATTCGCAGGGCTGTACTTTTCGCAATAATATTGTAATTAAATAAATGATTAGAAAGGATGAAGGAGACAATCTAAAACAATCAATGTAAAAGTTTACCTCGGGCATCTTCGCTTTGTCCGGCGGCATTGGCCCGTTTCGCCATCAAGCGGAGCAAGTGGTACGGTCTGACTGGTCCATCGTTCCCCGCCCTGCTTCCGCTGTCCAGCTCATTCAACAGTCGCTTAGCTGCTGACATTGCTAGACACAATAATGTATATATGTATAAATATATATTTTTTCTCCAGCAGTCAGTCTTCTTGACATTTAAACAGTGACTATCTTGAGGGTTAAAGAGTTCATCCATCCACTTCTGGCTTTAATATTAGACTATTGGATTACTGTAGATGATAGAAGCATAATAAACACCGTGAAGATGGATTTTGTAACTGAAATACGGATTTTAGTAGTTATCAGATTTGTATTAATATAATCTCAATTAGGATTTCAATCACTTCTCACATAGATTGGAGAATTAATCTTGAATTTTTTGAAAAACGATGGACGTAATAAAAATGTAAATAAATTTCAATACCATATTTAAATACAGTTTCTAATATAATAAGTCACTAACTAAACTTGATATTTTTTGTGTATTTGTAATAAGTATTTGTGATAAATGTTTCAATACATAAATATGTTGAATGACCATAATATAAACCTTAAATCTTTGACAAATACTCATCTATAACAAAAGCCATATCCTATAAAATACATGAAATAACGAGGAAATGTAAAAAATGTAAAATGTAAAAAAATTATTAAATGCTCAAAAAATTATTAAAAAATAAGCAATATGATTACTTTGTATTTTTTTTAATAGAGATGTGTACATGGAGTATGTGCCACATCAATATTCTTACTATTTTCAAACTAAGCTAAATGCTTGTGCTATGAAAATAGGACTACCTTGCTGGTCTGGAGTGAGATTCGAACCCACGACCACGAGGTGAGAGTCCTAACCACAAGACCAACAAGCTAGTACTCTTCACATTTTATTTTATGTATGTAGTGATTTTTTTCTTATTGTGTACATACATATGTATGAATTTATTAAACAAAAATACATGCATTTTTAATAAAATCAAAATTGAAACAATTGTACAAAACAAATATATTGAAAACATGTGCATATTTGATTAGACATCCGGTTGTATCAACTTGGATTACAGTTGGTTTACTAAAAATCTCGTTTAAGCCGATGCGCATTGTGTCATCAAAATTTTTGTTCAATGTTTCGATATTGTATGTAGTGTCAGAATGTACAATATTATGTAGAATGCCACAGATTTTTCTAATGATAAACTGATTCTATATAATACATTCTTAACAGAATAAGTAATTATCTTAGACCCAGAACAATACTTTTTTTGTCGGAGGAAATGGATTTTGCTGCAACTTTAATTGAATTTTGCCGTTGACATTGTTGACACTAAATTTGTTTTCTATATCTCATCATATATCAGGTTTTCATAACTTTACATTTATATGCCTTAGAAGAAATGAAAATGTGGGTAGGCGATGTATCTGAAGTGCTGTTTCTTGGATTGTGGATAGGATAAGCCGTTACTGATACTACAATGTTGAAACAATGAATAAAAACGATTTTAATAACACATGTCAAAAATCACGCGCCCTGGCTTAAATGAGATTGTTAGTTTAAACCAAATATAATTCATATTGATACAACCGGCCCTAAGCTGTGCACATACGGTGATCCAAAAGTAAGAAGGAACATCCTGATTCTCGCGTTTAAAATATACATTGCCACTTACCACCCTGATAATCTCTTTGGAAAGCTTTCTCAATATCCAGGTAGCGCTGGACTTGGTCTGCTTGTCCTTGAAGCACCACGGCATCTGATGCTGGAAATGGATAATTTATAAACATATAAAAATAAAATTCAGACTGCTAAGTTATTAGTTTTTAAGATGCTAAAAAAATTATAAAGTACCTGCGAGTGGATCGTTGGTGCGTGACAAGCTGCGTAGTGCTTCACTGAGAGCTCCAGATGCTTTTTCATAATTCTAAAGCAGAAAAAAAATAATTTAATCATATTGTTCAAACCTTAAGAGGCCTCAGTACACGATTTTCATATTCGCTCTCGATTTCAATTAAATTTTACATGCGTACTAAGAAAAATTCACTGTCATTAATATAAAAATATTCAAAAAATTATACCTCACACTCAAGAATTCAAATTAATTAAATCGTAAAGTCTGTTATAAGATCATTTTAAAATGAATAAAATGATCTTTGACAGACTACACAATTTAATTTATTCGAATTCTTGAGTACGAGGTATAATTTTTTGAATATTTTTATATTAATGACAGTGAAATTTTCTTAGTACGCATGTAAAATTTAATTAAAATCGAGAGCAAATACGAAAATCGTGTACTGGGGCCTCTTAATGTACATAATCCTTTTGGTATTGGAAAGCTAATATTGTCGATGCTCTTGTAGTGTTATCCAATTGCAATAAAATATGTAATATGTATTAATAATTAGAGAGGTAACAAATGGCTTTAAATAAAGTGTTATTTTGTAAGCACGTATTGCATGCTGATAATCAATTGTATTATTATTTTGCAAGCTCCGACATTCACAGGTATTAAAATGTAATATTTCAAAGTTGATATCACTAGACAAAAATTTAACTAACCTCGTATTCATCAATTTCCTGCCTTGCGCAGGCCGCATAAAAAGCTGCCAACGGTCTCGGCGCTTTTGCTTTTTCATACAAGATGGCCACCCGTCTTAGCAGAGCTGGTCTCGCTCTCCAATCAGCAGCCTGCAGAGCCCTGGCTGCCATAAGGTACACGGCGCGGTCACGTGAGGCTTGTGCGAAGAACAGCATCTTGTCAATGTCACCAGACTTAACGAGCCACCGCATCGCACCTACCTGAAGACAGTCAATTTAGGATATATCTTAGTTCCTAGTTATTGGAATAAACGGTTTGTTGGAACAGGAGACTCTGAAAGTTTTGTTCTCATTATAATTCAATGAATTACCAGGCAACAAGAGGGGAAAACATTTGAAAGATTTCTCTTACACCGGGTTCACACATATGTGCTCGTGCCTTGCCTTACCGCTCGTCCATACATTGTTTGTATAACTATTCGGAAATTATTCATGAAATAAGAGTAAAAAAAAAAATACGCCGCAGAAGTATTTATGGTAATATGTATCAGATTTGTATAATGGCTCCAAAAATTTTACCATGACTTCATAAGCAAACCATATTGATTTACAGACGTCATCTTCTCCTGCATCTATTTTAATAATGCTTTTTCCTGCTGCAGATGTATGCGAAAGGTTTCCCTAAAATATTTGGGATGCGGGTCCAAGCATTGCCTATTTTAGTGGCCTTTATGCAATGGGTTCCAAATCATTTGTAAAGCTCTAAAAATGTTAATTGTGCACTTGTTGCTCCTTTCCATTTTGTAAACAAAACTCACATATTGACGGATTTATTTACGGGAAACTAACAGTACAAATAAAAATCAGGTTACATATGAATATTAAATAGTATGGAGACAATATTACAAGTTTCCACGGAATTAATTAACGGATCTAGGACTTGTCTCTCACTGAGCGTTTGTGTGAATGTGTGTACAAATAAAAATCAGGTTACATATGAATATTAAATAGTATGGAGACAATATTACAAGTTTCCACGGAATTAATTAACGGATCTAGGACTTGTCTCTCACTGAGCGTTTGTGTGAATGTGTAAGCATCGCACTCGGCTCTATTCGTAGCTTTGAACTCACACTAAAAGACCGCCAACCACGTGAGCATCGAGGTACGATATGCGGTAGTTGGCGAGTCTACTGTTTACACAATTAACTTGCGCTTTGTCGCGTGATCCTTCTTGTGACTCGTACAAATGTGTAAATGGGGCTTTACTTATTATTACTCTTCGCTGTGATAAACTGACCAATCAGTATAAATGTGATGTCTGTGGGTACGTAAGTGCACAAGTGACAGGGACTTGCGCAGACTACCACATGCGTGTGTGTGAGTGAGGGTACGAATAAGTGATGTCTGTCTGAGAATTTGCGGTGAAGAGCGGGTCATATTGGCCGACCATTGTTGTAGAGTGAACATTTAATGTAATACTTGTGTACAATAAATACTGTCAATGAACCTCGGTCCTTTTATTGTTACGGACACTAATCATATATCCAACCAAAGAAACCTATCCCGGCTTATCTAAACTAGCTAAATAAAAATCTCAAAATCAGTTCTTTTAAAGAAAAAACTTTTGAAGAACATTGATCACATTACTT